>WEDG01000202.1:330000-388925 GCA_017591395.1 Schistocephalus solidus | reverse complement strand
TCGTTTCCTAGAACATCGGTGTGAGCCTAGATTTCATAATCAAACCATGCGCGGTGTGTAACGGCAAAGGATCTTAGGTCAGAGGCCCATGCATCACTGTCAGGAATCGAGAGAGTATTTTGCTGAGCACGTAAATATGAACCCTCGTGTTACAGGCGGCTTTGCTGTAAATGCAAGGGTGTGGGGGTAGGAGATAGGAGGGTTAGGATCAAGGTTAGTGGGGTTAGAAAATAGAATGAGCAACCTCTTGGAAGTTGGCGCAAGGTGCCTTGCGATACAAGACAAGTCCATATTTCCCAGTTTGACTGAGTATTTTTGATGATCCGTGCAAAGACGTCTGCATCTGATAATCATTGGGCATGCATACAGTGCGTAAGCTGACATGCCTGCACTTTATCCTTTTAAAATAAATTCTTAAATATATTTTAAAACGCAGTCCGTAACCGATCGGTGAGCGCCTATCTACCAATGTTAATATTACCGATCTAAACTGTTACGGAGACGGGAACTGCAATTAAGTCGCGGCCAAACACGAAAGAGCACGTGACGACGAGCCCGTGGCTCAATAGCTGCTGTTGGGCGTCTAATCAACAGGTCGTGGGTTTGAGCCTCCATTGGTGCACCACCAGGGGTTGCGGCTGCATGAGTCAGAAATGACCACTCCAGTCCCCCTTGCCTTTGTTCATCTGCGTATACTACTAGCCGCTGTACCGCTGCTGGTTGGGCGCATGAGTGGGCCCCCAAGGCCGAACGGGAGGAGGGACTCCCGTAATCGATCGGTAAGCACCCATCCACCAAAAAGCAGTCACTTACGGCCTGCTAGTCGTGGATATCATTTCAGGTGTCTTACCTGACAGCTAACTTGCAGCATGAAATCTATCAATCCGACGTCGGCAGGGCCCAATTAACCGAGCTATTCTTAGGAGAGATGCGAGTAATAACACTCCTGAACATTAATTCGAACTTAACGTATGACACGTAGAATTTGCTTTGGATCTACTGTCGACCGGAGTACAATGTAACCCTTTCTGCATTTGCCCGTTTACCGAGAGATCCGAAAAACAAATATGCATCGAATACCTCCTCGAAGTTTGTTTAGCTTGGTGACCAAAGGTAAAAGCACGATAGGAAAAAATGCAAGTAAGTACATTAGTTATGTTGTAGACTGCGGTTCCTCGCTTCATCAGAAGCCTGGTCGAAGGAATGCTTGGCATGCTTAAAATATCTACAATCACGAAAAATGTTCAGAAACTAAGTTCGCTAATGCTCACACCATTTCATCCAGGAACGTACGGCCCAACTGTGCGGTCGAACCTTGGCGCCCTCGTCGACGCTGTGTCGTCTGGAGACGAGGATAGTATAGGTATCCTCGGTAGTTTACGAACCCATAAGCAACTGGAGCGCAAAATAGTTAACTTCAGATACATATGAAACCCGAAGACTGCAAGGTAGTAGTCCGTGAGGGCGCCCTATTATATATCTTCCTTGATATCGCCACAACAATGGCTGTACTGTAGCACTGTATGTACCCCTACTCCACCGTTCTCAAGACCTTACAAAGGAATATAGAGGTTCCCTTAGCTGTCTGTTACCTATGTTCATAACAGGTGAGATGTTCATTACTTATATAAAAGCGACTACTACCGCAGTTACTGTAGATGCCGGTGATCAAAAGCACCAGTGTTCTTACAAATGATCTTTGAGTGTAAAACCTGTGGAGTGAAGGATAATGGGTGAATTTAATAAGAAAGGAGGACTACAGGAAGTTGAAATTCCCGATGCTCAAAGACCAATCGATAAAGACAGAGGGAGAACTAGAAAACACCTTACTTTTCTATAGGTTAAATATTTTTAGATGCTCTGTGGAATTTACTAAAACGCCAAACTAAGACGCTCAGCGAAAACAAATGTGTCATCCAGGATGGTGGGGAGAAAAATCATTACCTACGTGGAGACTATAAATTCTACATTACGCTCTATACAGGCCTTGGTGAACTTTTTAGCTGGCGCTAGCCCTTTCACTATTTAAATTTTACTTCGCGATGGGTTGGCAGCAACACTCAATCTTGCGAACCACAGTCTCGGTTGGCATTTATGATGACTAACAACTCTTCGAAAGCAGACTTTGGGCGTTGGTATACATAAATTTAAGTTGGCGGCACTCGGCCCTGCCAAATTCCGTTTGTCTCTGGATTACATTCCCGATTTAAAATTCGTCGGCAAACATTGCTGTTTCACAGTCAAGATTCCTGACACAATCGTCCACGTGCATTAAAAACAGTATTGGCCCTAGTACTGGACCCTGAGGAACCCCAATCTCGAGCGCAGCAGAACGTGACCTCTCTTGGCCGATGATAACAACCTGGCGCCGACCCACGAGGAAGTTTTCGATCCACTTAGGAGGTTTCCTCTGATTTCAATTCGTTCTACATCTTACAGCAGTCTCTCGTGCGGCACAGTATCGAAGGCCTTTTAAAAGTCAATGAAGGCGATCTGAACCGCGTGTCTATCTTAAAGTGCTTGGTGCCTTCTCTGGAGCGAATACAGCAAATTTGTTGTGCAGGATCTTCCTTTACTGATAAGTGGGCTGCGGAGAAGGTCGTACTGGTGTAATCCCAGGCATCGATGGGTCAGGTATATTCTCATCATTCCTAGGCCTAAAAATAATATTGTCAAAGGTTCTTACTGCAATATCGGTAACGCCATCGGCCAACCAGCCAGTCTCCATTCTGGCTCTATTGGCTGGCTAATGAAATCGTCCCCATCTTCGGATGCTGAAGTGAGTTGGCGTGGATATCTATATGGACAGATGAATAGCATACGGAACGTACTTCGTTCTGTAGCCCTTGCCTAGTACAGTTGGCTCAGAGGTGGAGAGGTCATCCGTCTCCTCCCCCTTTTTTCCAACTATTTTGCCTTTTCGAGAGTCAGGTTTTCTTTCAGGACCCTCACTGGGTACACTTTGGTGTTTGTAAGATGACTGCAGGTTATTCTGCAATAGGTAGTCTCGCTGCTTTGGGTTTTTGGGCCACATGATGCAGTGCTCATTCACGAAACAAGCTTTGGCCACAGCGGCCACGCTTTTGTCATTGATAAATTCAACAATGCAGTACATCTACAAACATCACACATGATTTAAAAGCAAATCATAATGCATTAAAATCTTATTTAAACGTTTGTATGGAAAACTTTGAAAAATACAAGTGAAAAAAGGTTTCGAAACAGTCATTGTTTTTGAAACGTGTGCAACAAGGGAATGCAAATAAAGTGATCATCAATGTTAAAAGCGAAATATTAACCTAAAATATCAGATAGGGTTGCAGTCGAAGGACTAGTTGCCAAAGTTGGGGCTTAAAACATGAAAAGGCTAGAAGAAGAAATGGATGTTGTAAAAAATTCACAGCAGTCAACAAACGGACGGTACTGTATTCCATTAAACGTAATAGATGTCAGAACGCAGGGTCTGCCACCGATCAGTACCACGTTGTCCGGCGCTTCTGTCGACAGCACATCACCATTGTGGAAGATGGCAGGGGAACTGCGGGTACCTGTAAATATCGTGGTGCGCCCTCATCGTCGTCTAACAGCATGGGGCATAATGGCAAACCAGGCGTAAGTCTTTCGGAAAATCGACTGTACACCTGTGCGGCTACGTTTGTTGAGCCCCTTATCGAATTACGAATGAGTTGTAAAAACGACTCAAAAGGAAAGGCAGAAAAATTATCCAACACTCCAAATATTATATACAATCTGGCGAAATCGGAAACAAAAATATTTAACAAAAGGATGGGCAAAATCAAACTAGATCTTATGTAAAATGGGATGACAAAAAATATATACTGCACCAGAAAACTGCAAAAAATGCATACAACGGTCATTGTCAATATATGGTTACAAAACAACAGGGCCTATGTACAGTAAAAATTGACTAAATTCCGTAGCTTTCCAATACTCCAGAAAATCCCGTTCTTCAGGACCTTGTTAATGCAAGTACGTGGAGTATGCAATAACGTTCTTGTGTCCTTAAGAACCTCTGGGTCGTAAGGACGGAGCATCTTCAACAAAGCTTTCGCGGTTGCTAGTGGCATGTTCGTCTTCTAGCAGTCCTGCAAATCAGCTACAAAACATCTGCCTTGTAATTCGTTTGATTGTTTCGTGACCCCTTTTGGTTCTGGATTCCCACTCAGAATAAAATTGTCTGAAAACCTACCATTGGAAACCCCGGGAAAGATTTCGGCATTTGAGGCTCCGGTGAGGGGTATGATGCCCATGACGAAGATGGTGAAGGACCATCTGCAACTTCGGTAGCAGCATAATACGCCTGCATAGCACGCAATACCCGCTTATAAACGGTGCACCTCTTTATTCCGTAATATTTACGCTTCATGATTACTTTGCATGGACAACAGAACACAATATATAAATGATATGAGGGCATATTTAACATTAAGTAAGCTACCAAATTAACCGTTAGTATTTTACATTGAACTGGAGCATACGTAAATTAACATGAAATGTAAAAGGTAAAAGGTAGCAAATTATCTTATAAAACATCTCCAAACATCTGGATTACCTACTTGAGTATAAGCAGCTTTGAGAACAATAGTTCAGTCATACAAGTAACACGGCAGGCCGGCACGCGCTAAGTAGACAAATGGCGTCTAAATGACAGACTCAAACAAAACATCCAAAATCAGTTCATCAAAGTACCCTAGAATTAGGCTTAAACAGTATTTTATCTTATAAATATTGCTATTTGGGTTTAAATTCAAACATAAACACCTTTTCCAGTGTTTACAAGAAGCTTGACCATGTTTTAAATATGGCCTGAAAGTCGATGGAGATTGGCCCCTTCTGGCCCCCTCTCAGCCCCAACTACTGGCGGGGCCATGTGCTGGTAGGGAAGTCTAAAATATAGCTCTTTGTCACTTTCCGAGTCAAAGCGTGGCAAGGTCGGCACACCATCACTAATTTTTCAAGGACCTTCATGCAAATGTCTTTGATGCAGTTAAACACAATAAAGGTGAATATAAAATTTTGACTTTTATGCAGTTCATTCGGTAAAACTGTAGATAAAATAGTAAAAAGTAAATATTTTATAAATGATAAACATAGCTCTAAGTGGGGCCTGCAGCATTTAGCTTACGAAGGACAGAGACAAAAAATGTAAGACAGGGATTATGGATTTCTGTACAGACTTTCTGAAGTTAAAGTCCTCTCCGAGAACAAGTTTCTTTTAAAAGCGTGGGCCGTTTGGATAATTCAAGCAGCTCCACAGTTGATCTCAGCCCATTGAGGTTGTTACCTGGACAAAATATGCCCGGAAAAATATGTCTGAGAAGAAAATCTTTGTCGATTATCATATCGAGTGAAATGGATTCATACACAGCAGTGTCATTTGTGAACCATCAGAAACAACGGGTAGTGAATCAGAAAACATGGTTGTGCAATTGAAAGCTCGTTTTTATATACATTTAAGTCGATTCAGACAGGTCAATGGAAAAGTCAAGGTATAAAAGAAACCATGAAACCAGAAATTCGAAATGTACATAGCATTACAACATTGGTGTCGTTCCTCCGGCTCCGCCCATACAACCACCAAATGCACCATTTATCCAACATAGGTGGTCCAGCGACGAAGTAAACTTCAGTTTTGTGAATCTTTATTCCCGTCGATGATCGTACTCGTTCATCGGCAGCCTGTCCTCTTCAGACATCGTGACCGCGGTCACCAGCGTACAAGCCCGCAAATAAATCCTGCGAATATCGTACCCTAGCTCCTTTTTTAGTTACCTTAGCATGAATTTGGGAAAAGGCAAAATGTTTTTGCTCTGCTACCTATATGACTTGGTGTGCTCGTTAAAAAATTTTGGGGTAAAAAGCATTGCCTACAACCATTTGTTTTTTTAGAATTTTCGAAAACCTACCGAAATTTGCTCAACTTTTGCTGAGTAAGCTCTTATGTTCGATTTATATTTGAGCCTTTGCAGACCTTAGTCTGCGAATTGGTGGCTATATGATAACTCAAACGCTGCTCATAAGGATCTTAAAGTGACGTCCGTATGGCATCCACCAATCAGGCGAAGGTGCGTCTTAGGGCCCGCTCGGCCAATGAAAATTTTAAATTCGGCTCTCTCCTGTTTGCATTTGGTCGACAGTCTTCGTCCTTGTGCAAATGAAGTGGTTTACGTGTTTCTTGCTGTTGAATGCGCTAGTTCTCTGTGTCGATCGGAGCAACTTCAGAACCTGCAAAGACAGCTCGTAAGTTTTTATTAGACGCCTTTTCACAAAAATCTAGATTTTGTACCCGTCAAAGGGAGTATTGGCCTGACGCCCCCGAATATTTCATCGATGGAACGAGCATTCAGGCATCTAAAGACAGTCTTACTTTGACTGCGACCAGTGAAAAAAATGGGAAAAACCTAACTATAACAATTACTTATCACACATCTTCGGTTTTTCGCCTGCTTCTCGACGAAGCCAACCCTATCCGTCCTCGTTACCGCCTTTCACCAGTTGATGCCTTAGTGCAGGAGCCTATAAGGCTCCCTCTCAAGGTGGAGTCAGAAAATGACAAGATAATAATTTCGGGTTCCGAAAACGACAAAGTCAAAGTCTACCTCAGGCCATTCAGTTTGACTTTTATCAGAAATGAGTCCGTGTTGGTGTCGATCAACGAAAGGGGCCTTCTTAATTTGGAGCACCAGCAAGAGAAACCACAGGGAGTTCCAGCACCCGAATCGGAAGCTGATAAAGCCACTGAGGATGAGGGTAATAAAGTGGCTGATGCGGTCGAGGGGGAGTCGGGCGAAGCGGTCACCCAGTCTTCGACCGAGAATCCGTCTTCCGTTGAGGAGAATACTGCATCACCTGAAACGAAGGTCGAACCACCTGCGCCAGCTGACTGGTCTGAAACATTTAAGGGTCATCGTGACTCTCGTCCGTATGGCCCTACGTCTGTGGGCGTTGATGTCACTTTCCATGGTTTCGAATTTGTTTACGGCATCCCGGAGCATGCCGATTCCTTCGCTCTCAGAGATACTGATTCCACCGATCCCTATAGGCTTTATAATTTGGACGTTTTTGAGTATGAATTATACAATCCGATGGCGCTTTATGGATCCGTTCCAGTGATGTGGGCCCACCGCGAGAATGCCACCGCAGGCATATTCTGGCATAACCCCGCTGAGACCTGGATTGACGTGAAGTCAAGTAAACGATCCGATTCAACTGGTTTACTGTCGAAAATTCCCCGCTTCTTTTCGCGCAGTGAATCTGAACCCAATGTGCGTACTCGGTGGGTTTCAGAGTCCGGCGTCATTGACATCTTTGTCATGCTGGCTGACAGTCCGAGTTCGGCACTAAGGGCGTACGCCTCGTTAACTGGGACGACGAGGCTTCCTCCGCTTTTTGCTCTGGGATATCATCAGTGTCGATGGAACTACAACGATGAACAAGATGTAAGCACGGTCAATGTAAACTTCGATGTACACAACCTCCCAATGGACGTTATGTGGTTGGACATTGAATATGCTGATGGCAAACGTTATCTGAAGTGGGACACAACCAAGTTTTCTGACCCTGATGGTATGCTCGCAAACTTGACAGCCAACGACAGGAAGTTGGTTGTTGTGGTCGATCCGCATATCAAAAGAGACGGTAACTGGGACATATTCAGGTAGGATAAATATATTTACAGTTTGTAATGCCTTTATTTTCTGCTATGAGAGCCCAAAGTTACATCACCTATGACGACCCTGATATTAGATCACCAACCAGAAAGCAGAGATTACACGTGAAACGCTAATGACAAAGCTATATAGCGCGCCATTATCTCCCCTTTATCGCTAGAACTTCCCATTCTGGTACTGGAGGCCATTCTGGGCCCCTCACAGAGTAACAACTTACATTCCAAGACCAAGCTGAAGCTTTATACCTGATATGGAGTCTTTTGGTAGTTATTCTGGCCCATCAGATTATGCTTACTGACCGGTTAAAGAATTCTTAACTCGTCCTCAAGTCCACTTTTTTCCGGTGGATCTACTCTTTAGTGATGATCCGGCGCCTTTAACCTTCTTTTTTGATAGAAATCCACATAAGTTAGGCGGTGCAGTCGTAGCCATACTGTCATTTTTCGTTTTTCCCTTCAAGTGAATGGCTTGCAATTCGTCGGAATTTATATCAAAGGCCAACTAGCGATCCAGTTTTCATCCACCAGATCTTTCTTTCTCGTTGCTGTTCCCAAACACGACTCTTTTCACTAGCATGGGTCATTAAATGTGACTTAAACGCAGCATACGGACTAGCTGCCGGCTACCGGATGCGTCCACGATTGACGCATAGTGGAAAAACCTTTGAAGAAGACTATTTACGAAATAAACAGACTACGTCAGACGAATAAGTAGTCGTTGACAAGATTCAGCGGTAATACTAAGGCGCAAAGGATTGAAATTTGGCTCATTAGCTGTCGTATAAAATATGTAAAAGCCCAGTGATGACATGGTTGCCGCCAATGACCACCAAAGTTGTTCTCGTCGCAAGTACAACTATCATCGCTCCACTACTCCAGAAATTTTTGTTAAATTCACGTTTTTATAGCCGTCAGATATCTAGTTGGGCGTCCGAAGGTGATGTATCCTGCGGTCGTTGCGTTTTACTACGTCGTTGAATACCTTCTAGGAATACGCACTCGATTTTGACAATTTATAGTGTGCACTGGTGCGTCTTCTAGCCGAAATCAGCTGCACTAACGATATGGTTCTGTTAGATTCAAGTTATACCAATAACAGTGTGGCGTCTTGGGAACCCAGCTGGTCAGACTAGTTTGTCTATTTACCAACACACATCTTTCGTGAGTAACGGCTGTCAGCTTGAAGACGTTGACCGTTCTAACTCACTCGTACAAGTTTTTGCCGAGAGGACAAAGGAGGAGCGATGCACGTCGTCCGTGTGGGATTTCTACAAGCCTTAGCCCTCTTTGAATCACCACAAGGACATGCGTTTGCTGGACGTCCGCCCGGTAGGCCTTTTGGGCTTTGCAGCTGAAACACGAATGAGTGCTGCAGGCCTCTAGCCTCTGCTGCCTGAGAATGGTCATTCGATTAAAGTATACCGGCTCGCATATGATAGTTATCAGCCACCGGAAACATCATTGCTAGCATATCCCAGTGTTCTCAAAGAGAAGGACTGAAAAGTTGATCAAGCAGCCTGCACCCCGCTGTCTTGCCTTAACAGATTTGCTGGAGATGAGAGTTTTTTCTTTTGGAGACATCCTCCCGTTGATATCCACCTGACATTTAATATAACATCTTAAGGGAAGAATACGTATTTTGTGTTCGTTTACTTCTATCAGCCGTGGTGAAAGTGTTCGACTTTACTGCCGATATCCAAACCCTGAACAGCTTAGCCTTGCACGGCTCGTTTCGTCCTGCTCACATACATTTTGTAAAGGCATTCATAGAGCTCGGCTGACTAACTTTTTGGTCTTACTTATATCTGGTCACAAATCGGCCAACCGACGCGTTGAACTCCCCACTTTCTCGTACTGGGACCTACGCAGCAAAGTGGAAGGACATGTGCGTGCTTTAGGACCAGTAATAAAACCGGTCATATCTGTTCCTTGCAGACCCAAAAATCTTACAACGTGCAGCGTCTCTGTGGTTAAGTATTACATTATCCGCTGATAGAAGCAAACAAGCGAATCCCTGGAAGTACTTCAGGAACAGCGATCGCTGGAAGAAGAAGTTTATTGGCATGACATTTCGCATTCTCACTCAAACCCATCATCATAGATAGTAGCAGATAATGGTGATAGAGGCTCAAGGCAAGCAGTATTTATATTACGTAATGGCCACGCGGTTGCGTGCGTACTACAATTAGCAGCTCTCGCGATCACCGCTGGAGGTCGTAATTGATGAGATGATAGCTTGACCTTCTGCGTCCGAGTTGTGTATGGCCGTGATTTCATCATCAATGTTTGATGTGGGCGTGATAATACCCTACAAATTTAATTACTGTCATTGGAGGTGTTGGTCACCCACTTTTCCTCACGCACAGCGTTGTCAACCAGTGAATACGCAAACAACAAGAAAGACCAAATTTAACCGGTCCTGAATTCCGGCGAGCTCATCCATACGTGAAAAACGTCTCAGAAGCTGTCAACCGCCTCACTCCATTTGGAGTTGGGGTTGCACACAGGCCAAAAGCAACCTTTAGGAGCCGGGTCCTGAGGCCGAAAGACCCACTGAAACGGCAATTCTCGTGAAACCGTGTTGGAACACATATTCAAAATTTAGGCTGTTTGATAGCGGTCATACTTTCAATTGCCCTTTATCTGGAAGACAACCTTTGTGGAATATACACTAAAGGAGTATTTTCAAAATTAATTCTACTTGTGGTTTTATTTACTCGTATATTTACATAGACAAGCATTCTTTACAGTAAAAACTTCAAGTAAATTATCATACCCGATTATTCGCGTTTGCAGAATTTTCCGATTTTCTACAAAAAATAGTATTTATAAACAAGGTAATATTAATGTTTTAACCACAACATGTCTTCGTTTTAAGAACGGTCGCTTCCTTACAGCTGTAAAACTTTGAGGGACGCCGTGTGGGCTAATTTTCCACAACGGGCCTTTTCTTATGAAATCCACGATATTTCATGAAATAGGGCACGTACTGTATGTTTAAACATTGAACATTTTAAAATAAAAATCCTGATAAAGACTGGGAGATGGGAATGACCATTTTTGTCTTATCAGCCATCCTCATCTATCCGCAACCCCGGAGGCTCGAACCAACGAAATGTTAGTTAGAAGTCCCCAGCTCTAACCTGCGAGCCACGTGTTTGGTGGTTTTTGGTTGCAAGCAGATATATGATGACGCTCCGGGACAAACTGCCAATTCGGTCCTACCATGGGGCTCAGGGCTAGTTAGATGCGCATAAAAACATATTACCAAAGACAGGGGAGACTGGAATTCCCATTTCTGGCTTAACAGCCATCATCTGACCACCCAATCTAATAACGTTTATTTAAAGCACCACCTGTACAACTGAAAAGGCATCTATATTCAAATATACGGTTTTGGAGGACAGCACGGTTTGGTTCCCTTCGAAAGCATGTATTCCAAGTTGAAGTTTGCGTGAGGTGTTAGCAGTCGGAAGTATATTGGTTGATCACCAGCTTTAGATGGTATTTCAGTTATTTGTTTTTCGTAAAGGTCGGTCATTATGTTGCCAAAACAAGTTTTGAATTTCCCAAATATTTGATATAATCTTCCAGATAGATTAATTTCTTGTAATGACAGTAATTCATCCTATATTGAATAATAACTCTACTGTTAACAATCATTAAAGTAATTTGAATACAAACTTAGAAAAATAAACCAAATTTAAGTGATTTTGGCTGAGGAAGCTTATAGAAAACTTTTGATGAATATATTTTGTCGTGACAAATGAAATGCAGATCAATGATATTTTAGAAAACACACGTTCCAGCATCCATTCGCACTTTTTAACACCGCTCTCCGTATATGAAACCTTAATATTATTTATTAATCTCCATTCACTAATGAATGTGAAGTTTTGAGTACCAGGAAATTGCAAGACTATTGTTTTGCTCATAAGTATTTTTGGTTATGATTCACAAATTCGTCCTTGTATGAGACATCGTACCTGCGCATCGGTTATGTTGGTAATTTTGCAGTCGCTAAAGGGCATGGATATCATTACGGCATTATTCAGATTTGGCATAGGTCAACGCAACGTTAGCAGTGGTTGACCAAGTTGCACATTGCATTTAAATGGAGGACAAGGTTGCTGAAGTGCAATATCTTCGATTAGTACTGAGAGCGAATGGTTACCCACGCAACTTTGTCAACCAGTGCATACACAAACAAAAAGGGAGACCAAACCCAACTGGCCCTAAATTCTGGCGAGCTCTTCCGCACATGAGGAACGTCTTGGAAGCCGTCAGCCTCCTTCTCACTCCACTTGAAGTTGATGTGGCACACAGGCCAGAAGCACCCATGAGGCCAAAAGACCCTCTGCCACGGCAGGAAAAGTCTGGCGTCGTTTACCGGATCTGGTGCAGTTGTGGACAAAACAACTACGTTGAAGAAACCGGGAGATTACTCCGGACGCGAATGGCCTAGCACGCGGCTACGGTGATGAGGAAAGACGCTGGCTCTCAGGTTACAGCTCACTTGACGGAACCCGGCCACATTTTCAAGCTTGATGAGGCTGAAATCCTTGCAAGAGGTGATAACCGCGTGAGCTGCGAGCTGCTCAAGTCATGCTCCTCGGGCCATAGTCCACTAACAAGCGCAATGGACTCTCGTTCCCATATTTTGAGTTGAGTCCTCACCTGAGCAAGGGAATGGGTCACGTGGGGAGGACGGGCGTGACCAAGACCTCCAACGACAGTGAGCCAAATTTCCGGGTCATTATCACGCCCACATCAAACATGGATGGTGAAATCACGGCCATTAACGGCTCGGAAGTAGACGGTTAAGCTATCATATCATCAATTACGACCCCCAGTGGTGATCGCGAGGACTTCTAATTGTAGTAATTGCATGTAATCGCATAGCCACTACGTGCTATAAATGTTGCTGGCCGTGTGCCTCTATCACCATTATCTGCTTCTGTCTCTGATGATGGGTTCGAGTGAGAATCCGAAACGTCATGCTTATAAATTTCTTCCAGCAATTCTCCCAAGCTCTCCCCACTGGGCAATTTTCGGTAGTATATGAACATCTTACACTAAGTGAGATGGCAAACTGGGCTACTTTTGGCAGCCGTTTGTGATACATCGCCTTTATTTTCCACCTCTTTCACACAGAGACGCTGAATCGAAGGGCATGTTCGTCAAGAAACCTGATTCTGGCGACTTTGACGGCTGGTGTTGGCCTGGTTCAAGTAGCTGGCCAGATTTTTTGCGCCCCGAAGTCGAAAATTGGTGGGCCGATCTCTTTCTGTCCTCAACCTTTCTTCGTGAGGGTTCCATGTACTATGTTTGGAACGATATGAATGAGCCATCAGTATTCAGCGGTGCAGAAATTACACTGCCAAAGGCAAGTTAACTTCTTCGGTTTGGTCTATGCGTGTATCGTCTTTGATGTGAAGTGCACCCAAGCAGGTCTCGTCTACAGGTGGTCGTGTAGCGAGAAATCTTGTCAGTAAAATACGACAGGAATTATAACTTGCTACTCACAAGCTATCATTGGCCAAACGACCGATGCAAACCCGGGGAATTGGCTCTGAAATTCATTGCTTCATTGAGCAAAAATTATATCCGTAAGCCATGGGTTCATCTCCTATCGTTTGCCACCCGCAACGTCACTTTTAGACGGCGCTCATTAATATATCCTGATTGCGGAGCGGAAGAAAGTCATTATTTCGGTATTCCGTGTAGTAAGCATTGTGTTAGTAGAAAGCTTTTCACGCTCACAATGCCGTCTCCCCGGTCAAGTGTTTCAGATGTCTGTTACTTTATTGAAGCTATCTAACATGTCTAAGCCAAATACCATTTGCTTTGACGCATATTTCCTACTTCTTTGTATGACTGCCTGAGCCATTGGCTGGGAGTCTGGAGGTTAATCAGCCACTTGACCGACTCCGGAACGCATATGTTGGTTCAGAACCACAACACCGGCTATTTGGAGGTCGTTGGAGCAAAAACCTTGTTGTGCGTGTGATTTTCCGTTTAGAAATTCTGACAATCTCTCTCATAGGTTAAGTCGTGAGGCAGGGTAACTGTCGGCTTGATCGGCATCTGGCTTACCCTCGTTAAACCCATACAGTCACAACTGAGCGTTTGTGCCCAGGGCAGACTTTCCAACACCAATAAACCCTCTTTCTGACTTTTTAGTTGAAAAGTGTTGTTGTTAATACTGGTCCTCAGGCAACCTGCATACCAGGTAAGGGTATGATTATTTGAGAAGGGAACTATTTTACGATAATGCCATACCACCTGAATTTGAGGGACACATAATTCCCTGTAAAATGTCTGGGAAAGTAAACTTTTCATTATTTCCTCGAAAGACGATGGAAGCATTTACAGTAATAAGTTTGTTCTTAACAGACGATAAAGACAATCGTTGTCCGGTGAGGATATATAGTTGCTTTGCGCCAGATATGTTGTCATAGTGAAGTCGACTTTCGAAGCACCGAACTCACTCGCAATACGCCCACTGAAGCCTCGTGAATGCGTACTGCGTGTGATGGTCGTCAACTCCGCCTTTCCCAGTCTTCAATAGGTGGTCTGGACTCTCATAAATGGGATTACCATGTGAAACCATTTAGAGATTCATTACGACGCGACCCTCAGTTTGTGAGGATATTGACAAACGGCCGGGGAAACCAGTATTCCACAATGTCTGCTGTCAGTCCTAAAATCCCACTTTAGTACCATTTTCTATCCGAGCTTAATGCAAGAATTTCGGTTTACCCTTTATAACCTCCGGTGCATCCTTTAAAACCCATCGAAGGCGTCGGCTCAAGCTCCCTTGGCCTAAAATAAGGCTACGTGTTCGTACCCATGTCCTGCCACATCGCGTTAAAGCGACGAAATATAAGAATTACCCAGTGGCAGCTTCCCCTCTCCCTCCCCATGCCCAATAACAAAACTTAACCGTAATTTCCTCTGGTTCTGACATGTCTGAACACTGTTTACCCTCTTCACTACGTTTACTGTTCATTGGCCGTTTTCAGTTTTGCTGTTCTACCGCAACTTCCTCATGTCTTGGTAGTGGGTATTCCACAGGTCAAATACACCACCAAAATACAATATTTTTCTACGGACGTTATTTACGCATCGGCTCTTTTTATCTTCCGAAGCTTTGTACAACCGGTAACCTCTCTATGTCAGTTTAACTTTTCTCGTGGATAGCATCATTTCTGTCTAATTTATTGACCTCTTAGTATTCCTTCCGTGGCCTCTGTATATGTATACCTGCTTCCTTACCTTTTCTCAACCACCTATATCCCTCCGTGCACAGGACATTATTCACGCAGGCCAGTGGGAGAATCGTGACGTTCACAACATAGTTTGGCTTGTTGGTTCATCGGGGCACTTGGCAGGGTATTCTGCGTCGTTCAGGTGGCAAAGAGCGCCCATTCGTGCTCACTAGGGCCTTCTTTGCCGGCTCCCAACGAACCAGTGCTGTGTGGACTGGCGACAACAAGGCCTCTTGGGATCACTTGCAAGTAATTTCACGGAGCGAATCTGCTTTCTTTTCCTTATCTGTCTTTGAATTTCTATTAGATGCGTTTGCTTGACTGGGTCGCAGTTTTTTTCTCCAAGACCGCACTGTACCTAGTCTAAAGGTTTGCCGAAGCCTGAAAGCAAAGAAGACCGAGGCAGCAGATATTTGAGGTTTAATTTCGCCTTCTCCAACCAGCCAGAACCCGATTCAGCCACTGTAAAAAAGACACAGGACGATTATCGCCACTTGGATGTGAATTAAATTTAGCGAGGAACACTTCTTTAGCATTATATGCAACTTCTCCGACGCCCATCTTGCTTCAGTAGCAAGAGGGGGTCAATATAAGTGGGCCTGGTCGCATTGGCTGATCCGATGCTACGTCTGCGGCTCACAAGTGTCGTACATTCGCCTAAACGGACCAGAAACTGCGTACAAATACATTCAAGTCTGCGTTCATCTGCTAGTCGGTGCGCTATCCGATCATGGCTGCTGCGCCCGGCACACCTACATGCGGTAACAGCTGAGGCCCTCTTATCTTTTTGCTCTTAAACCACCACCATGTTTTGATTGCCTTGCATAAACGCACTGGTTTTGAATTACGCATATATGATGCTGTCTCTGATCGCCCCCGTTGCCTTGTGGGTAGGCTCTTAAGCCAAAGCGCTAGAGGAGACACCTTGAAAAAACAATTCGAGCGGCTGTTGGGGACCCGCCCGTACTCACCCGTACTACTACTACTACTACTACTACTACTACTACTACTACTACTACTACTACTACTACTACTACTACTACTACTACTACTACTACTACTACTACTACTACTACTACTACCACTACCACTACTACTACTACTACTACCACTCACTCACTACTTACCACTACCACTACTACTACTACCACTACTACTACTACTACTACTACTACTACTACTACTACTACTACTTCTACTACTACTACTACCACTACCACTACTACTACTACTACTACTACTACTACTACTACTACTACTTGCTACTACTGCTACTACTGCTACTACTGCTACTACTGCTACTACTACTACTACTACTACTACTACTACTACTACTACTACTACTACTACTACTACTACTACGGCGTCCGCGGGAACCGACGCACTCCGCAACCCTAGTCCAGTGGTGCGGGTAATTAGTATGCGAGCTGGACTACTCAATCGAAATCGGACCCTTGGTATTGGATGCTGGAATGTGCGAACGTTCCTGGACCCTGGTACCCAAAGTCTGTCGGCGCGCAGCCTTTATCAGTACAACGTAGATGTGTGCTGCCCGTCAGAAGTCCGAATGCCTAACTCAGGCTCTCTGGGAATAAAGATCCCGGGAGCCAACTCACACTTCACCCTGTACCACAGTGGCCCTCGCTATTTTTCTGATAGACATGGTGTGGCGATTGCCCTCTCGCAACAAGCGAACCGTGCACTGCTTGCTTGGGAACCAGTCAACGAACGGATGGCCTATGCGCGACTGAAAGGTCACTTCAAAAACATCTCTATCGTCTCCGTGTACGCACCAACTTCCACTGCCGAACAGCACGACACAGAAACGTTTTACTCGCAACTGCAAGCGTTAGTTGAAAGACTCCCGCGCCGCGATATGTTAATTGTTGCTGGGGGCTGGAATGGCCGGACTAGACATGGTGACTCCAGTACCAGTCATCTTTTTGGCCGTTTTGGGCTTGGCTCTCGATGTGAAAGTGGTGAGAGACTGCTAAACTTTGCTGACGAGAACCGAATGTTTGTCACGAACACGGGCTTCCAGCACCGCAACAAACAACTGCTGACCTGGTATTCAAACGACGGTCATGTGGCCAGTCAGATCGACTACATCCTAGTTATTTGACGGTTCCACAGCTGAGTTCATGATAGCAGATCGATGTGTGTTGCCGAGACTGGTAATGCCTATGGGTCTGACCATGTTCTCGTCCGTACACGCTTGAACGTGCACTTATCATCCGCACCCAAAATTTCACGTGCTAGACGCCTCGATGTCGCAAAAATCCGGCAACCCGGCACTGCCGAGGCCCTGGACAGAGAAATCCGGTCCTGTTTCACTACCCGAGCAGACGGAGAAGGCAGTAGTGAGTGGTCATCACTGAAGGCATTAGTCTATGGGGCGGCTGAGAAAATCCTTGGGTTTACTCAACGGCGCCGCAGTGATTGGATCAGCGGAAGAACCCTACAGCTGTCTGCTCAGACGGCTCGAGCCAGGTCCCGCAACGATGCTTCCTTCCGCCAACTCCGAAGGATGACGACAAAATCGGCTAGGGAAGACCGGAAGAAATATTAGGCTGAAATAGCGACCTCGATGGAGCAGGCCTCAAACGTAGATGACACTCGAAACTACCAAATTATCCGCCAAGTTAGTGGTAGGCCCTCTACACTGAGCGACTCTGTTCGTGACATGAATGGCAGCTTTATTGCTGAAAACCCGGCCAAGGTCGAGCGCTAGCTTGAGCACTTCGAGAACCTTCTCAAGTTCGATACCGAGCACAGGACCCTCTTACCACACGCAACGGAGTCTCCTCCCTCTCCTGCCTATGCACTGTCATGCGACCCCCCTTCTGAAGGAGAATTCACTGATGCCATAAGAAGGTTGCGCAACAGAAAGCACCCGAAGATGACGGTATACCCGCTGAAATCTACAAGTCTTGTGTCAACACACTCGCTCCATGAAATGATTGTACAAGCATTGAGATACGAGGTTCCTGATGACTGGGGTTCAGGCATCCTTTTACCTGTCCACAAAAAGGGAGACAAAACGAGATGCGAAAAATACCGTGGCATAAGTTTTCTCGACATTGCTGCTGAAATCTTCGCTTTTGTTCTTCTCAGGCGGTTCCAGGGTGTGCGCGACTCTAGGCCTAGGTGCAACGAAGCCGGATTCCATGCTGGGCGTGGATTTGCGGACCAAATATTCACACTAAGGCGCATTCTTGAATCCCGCCATAGTTACCAGCAACCGCCGGCCATCTGCTTCGTCGATTTCGCCGCCGCATTGGATTCCGTCCATCGTGAATCCTTATGGCGGATAATGGCACTAGATGGCCTACCATCGAAAAGCACCGCCATGCTCAAGGCCTATTACAGCTCAACCGCTGGACCAGTTTTGGTCCATAACAATCTTTCACAAGCATTCGATATCCGGTATGGCGTTCGACAATGTTGTGCTTTGTCGCCCATACTGTTCAACTAAGCTATCGACTGGATTCTTGGGAAGGCCCTGCATGAAGAGGATGGTGTTGAGCTTGCACCCGGACGCCGGCTGGCTGACCTCGACTACGCAGATGATATCGCCTTACTAGCCTCAAACCTTGGTGATCTACAGTCTATGGTGTCGCGGGTGAATGAAGTTGCTAAATCGGTCTGCTTGTCCATAAACGCGGGGAAGACCAACGTTTTTTTTCCAAGTTGCATCCCTGCCCAGGAAAAAGCACCTTTCGAGGTTGGTGGCTGTTAACTTGAAGAAGTGGACAGTTTCAAATACCTTGGGGCGAGGTTTCTGCTGATTGGACAGAGTAAAGATGACATTGTCTACCGAAATGATACTGCTCGTCGTGTTTCTCAAGCCTTAGAAAGTGCCTGTGGACCCGACGCGACATTTCTATCGACACAAAGATTCGCATATACCATGCGTCTGTCCGGTCTGTCCTTCTCTATGGTTGTGAATGCGTGGAAGATGAGTGAAAACTGTAGGCATTGAACCAACACCGCTTGACGACCATCCTCCGAGTGAAGTACACCAACTTAGTCTCAAAAGAGACAGTCCGCAATCGCTGCGAAAACATCGCAAGGATATCCCAAGCTATGCAAGAACGCCAACTGAGGTGGTTTAGCACATTCTTTGTCGCCTAACTCATCAGCTCATTGTTACTGCTCTTGATCCGGCCCCACTACCCAATTGAACACATCGAAGAGGGGGTCAGCTCAAAACCCAGCTCGACACAATTCGTCAGGACATGGAAGTTGTTCTTGGACCTTCGGAATTCGGCGTCCGTCGTTGGCGAAGAGAATGAATTGAACTGTCCAGGTCTGCTACTGCGGATCGTCATGCGTGCAGGAGCACAATCCGTGACATAATCGAGGCCGGCCAGATCAGGCATGATCGCAGCCATAACAAGCACACAAGCAAGCAAGCAAGCAACAGTAGTTTGCAAATGACAGGATGATATTTTTTCGCGAATGGATGACGTTATTGCAGGCAGCTGTGGTCCTCGATTGTTGCAGACTCCACTTCCATGTGCGAGAACCACCGTTTTATAAGAGTATGATATTGGAAAACCTCGATGCATTGAGACGGTCAATCCCTCCACCCCCTTCCCAACTACAAAATCATTATGCTCAGCTTTTTCTGTGTGAATAAAAGAATGAGCCCTATCAGGACTGTCATCACTGCGACTTTGTTTACTCGCAGCAGGCGTAAACCTGAAGGCTGCCCAGCATCATTCAATTGTCTGCAGGCGCGCTCAAATTGTCGGAGACTAGAAATCCAGAGCGCCGTTTTGTCTGACACCACAGTCATTGAGCGCTGACTAAAAAAAGTTCAAACAGAACCCCGGTATCAAAACTGAAACACGTCTATCGACGGCGACACACACACACACACACAAACTGTCGGCTTCCTTGGCATTCTTGAAGTTTAATTTAGCAGCCAGTCAGACAATCAAAACAAAGGCTGACCTATGCCACGTCACCAAAGAACTGATGACGAATGTCGAAAGAACAGTTTGCCGGCCTGCTTATCCTGCCTACGCACCCCAATCCTCTACCTTGGTCACTTTTGCATGGTCTCCCAATAACTGCTGCCGCAATTCGTGTGTTAATCTAGCACCTTCAAGCCACGTGTGGGCAAAATGCTCACTCGAGTCAACGAGAACTCTTCTGAGTTTATATATTTGCTCCCTGAGCAGATATTTCATGTGTTCCACGGAACTACTATAATACCGTTGTTCTTTAAACAACATCAACGTCACCTCCAGGGATTCACGGCCAGGTAAAAAACTAGGGTGGTTTGTATCCTGACCTATCCTGAGTCCTCTAAGTGGACTGTTGTTTACTTTGGTGATTTCATATCCATGCCACTCGATCCACATATGAACAAGTAAACCAGTTTTCGAAGTTACACTCTGGTTTTCACAGACCAGCATTCGTGTTAGTCAGAACAGCAGTTGATTACGTGAAGACTATTAAACAGTTAAACGTACGTTATCATCTGCACTCAAGCTCTTGTGTCTTGCAATATTCCAAGTGTCATGACTTCACAGTCCTCACCTGAGTGGCGGAAAACCTTGATGTCTTACAGTTTTCAACGAGAAGCCAACCATTTCTCACGTCATGCTGAGCGGTATTTTTAATACTCCGCGTCGATACTTGGTCCCCCAAACGCTGCAAAGATCAGCACTACCTTTTAGGTGTATCGACGCATAAATCTCACCCGACAGTTCGACCATGACGATATGCACCGCGTGTCTCGCACCAAGGTGGGTGCAGGTACTGTGACTTGCACGTGAATTAATCTATAGTACCAGTAGACTTTCGCAGCGTCTACCGCACTCTTAGCTCAACATGATAAGTTCGGGCGCATCATGTTGTTTATAGTGAGGAAAATGTGCTGAGACAGTTGACCCCACTCTTACTACTCCCATACACCAGTCTACTGTCCGAGCCGTTCAGTTGACTGCTGCGAGGATTGTGCACAGAGAACTCATCTGCACGTGCCACAGCCATAACCTGCCCCCTCCCCTCACCCACACTGCGTGCATATATGATGTTTCAGAGGCAAGAGTAGGTCAAGACGCATGAAGACAAGTTTGAACGCGTTGGTTTACCAGACAATCCATCTCGCCTTTCGTGTATCACCCATATCCCTGGCCTTTCCACCCGCACAAACTGGATCTCACTCACTTGGATACGACTTTGATGCCGATTCCTTTAAAGCCACACGATGGAAGGAGCCTGTTCAACCTGCTTCAGACCCCGCGACCAAGTTATCCCGCTGGCTGGTGATCTTTCTGACCATGAATTTTTAGGCACTGTGATGAATGAAAGGGGGGTTTGTTTCCGATTATCCGCTGTCCTTTTAGTGCACTGTTGCATTAGCCCATGCCGTCATCTTTCTTTTTACACCGCATTTCAGATAACAGTGCCAATGCTTTTGACCCTCTCTATGACGGGTATCACGTTTTGTGGCGCTGATGTGGGCGGCTTCTTTGGAAACCCCTCTGATGAGTTGATGGTGCGGTGGTATCAAGCTGCTACCTTCCAACCCTTCTTCCGCGCTCATGCACACATGGACACGAAACGCAGGGAGCCCTGGCTCGTTGAAAACCCAGACAACTTGAAGTACATTAGGTAAGCATTTCCCCCGTGTCCTGGTTATCTGCAGAAACTTTGCTATTTGAATCAGTTTAATTTCTTTGCACTTACACGGCTAGTAGAAGATGACGCCGGCGGGGTTGGTCACAGGATAGTATTCGAAAGTAGCCAATTCCGACGCCAAATGATTCGTTTTTTTTGTATTCAAAGGAGAGGAATTTGAGTCTACAAGGAAAGGTTTCTCGCTGAGACAGTTGAGAAGAGGGAGATGTGATCACTGGAACAGGAATTGGCAAGATCGCAATATGCGACCCAACTCAGAAAAAAAGGATACATCAGCGTGTAATTGATGACCGTATTACACGCTAAACGAGTCCTCATTCTATCCATTGTGCTCGTTAGAGTTAGAATTCTTTGCCGGGTTAGTAGGGTCAGACACTATTTCGTCTGCCGTAGGAGTAGCGGATTCTCGGCTCAAATAGCATCTTTCCAGGCGTCGACTATTAGGACGCAACATTTATTTCAAACTGCATCAGTTTTACTGCGGTAATGAAATATTGTGCAGAGCCGGCCTAATTCGTGCTCCCGTCAAGGGTCCGTAAAAAAGTGGGTAGAGTGAGCTAGCGATGACATCGCGCATAGTAGTCGGCGTGACGTACTGCCACCGGATCCTGCAGGCTGCACGTGTCGGGGCAACGAACTAATGTGCAACTCTACCAACCCGTTAACTAATGCTAACCCTAACAAAGACAATGGATAGGCGTAGGATTGGGTTGGCACTCATATTCTTCAGTTAGCCCCATCCATAATACCACCGGTCTCGCTGACGTATCCCTTTTTCCCTGAGTTGGGTCGCATATGGCGATATTGACCAAGAATTTTATTCACCTGCCTTTTAGAATTCTCACTGGGGTCATCAACAAAATGGCTACAGATAAGGGTGATAAACACCTAAGGAGCGCAATTTATCGTGCGACCGTATACCCAGCATAGTTAGCAGCTGCCGCTATCATCTGACGTGATCCTAATTAACCGCTCGCAAGGTTGCCGAGTTACAGCGCATTTAGGTGCCCAAAGCAAATGACTAACCGGGCTAATTTTTCATTCGCTGTATGCGCCAAAAAGACGCGAGACAAAACCGCCCGGCTCCAAATGTTGATGAGCGCTCCCTTACGTGTAGAACGTACCAGAGGCCGTTAATCACCTCACACCACTTGGAGCTGGGTTTGCACACAGATAGGTGTAGCAATCATCAGTCGCTAGGCCATGAGGCTGAAAGACCCATTGTCGCGACAGGAAACCTCTGGAGTCATTTATCCGGTTTGGTGGCATGACAGGTTGCTGCTGCTATCTCTGAAAATAAACTACATGAGTTCGAAAGCTCAGGATAATACACAAATCATTCGGGTGCTCGACCAGATTTTCACACTCCTATTAGAGGGCATCATCAGAGGTATACAACAGGGTTTAAATGAGTCTTCCTTACTCGCTTCCGATAGGTCCACCACTCTCTTCTTATTGGTCATCCTTGTGCGTCGGTAGTGCCTGATGACCTCGTATGGCGCTGGTAGGTCGACGCTGCGGTTGATCGAGGTGGCATCTAATGGCCAGGCTTCGGTTATTTTTCTCGCCAATTTAATTTCGGCTCGGCGAAGCACTTGAGCACCGTCATTGTCGACCCGATGATTATCTTCCAGACTGCATGTTGACGTGCGATCGGTCATCCTTTTTCTTCACAGCTAAAGCATGTTCGTGCATGCGCGTTATCAGTTCTTTGTAGGTCATGTCGCAGGCGTTCTAGATAGTTGACATGGTAAATTATGTCTAACGTCCGCAGGCGGTAATCGACTCTTGGGTTGCATGAGTAAGCGGCGGATAGTGGCTGGTGTCCAATGCCCACGTTTGGTGGTCTTAGCACATGCCCAGTGACCTTGGATACGTTATCCGCGTATAGCAGGACACGGAAAATTTCAAGTATTGGTTTTTGGCTCGCCATCAGCCGTCGTATGCTTTTGGTACAAGCATTTGTTTACGAAGCTGCGTGGATATTCATTAGCGAGGAAGAGACGCCATGAGACCTAACACTCTTGAAGCCCTGCGGCCTCCGTGCTGCAGCGTGTCTTGATGCGGCGAAAAAGCTTCCGGACGCAACTGCGTTTATGTGATAGGGGATATTTGTGGCTGTGGAGATTGTGGAGTTTGTTCTCCGTATGAGAGCGAGTCCCAGTTTCTTGCTGCAAAGAAGCTGACCGCACGATCACTGGGAGCCTGTGCTTTCGGTTTCGTACAGTCTCACTGGCTCTGATAGTGGCCTCCTTTACGAGACCGAATGAAAAGTTGGTCTGTAAGGCGGTTGTGGAAACACCCGTAGCGTAGGATGGTAGGACTTCTTCTGTGCGTGGCCTTGCTAAATCCAGCGAAGGGATGTTAAAAAGAGGTGACATCAAAGAAGACCATTATCTCATCAGCGGAAACTTTGATTTCTTGTAATTTCCGTAGGAACTCTACAGAATCCCCAATGGAAGTTTCGAAAATACGCCGTAAGTGGGTGGAGTTGATGGAATAACCATTTATAAGTGTTATAGTTGGGTGGGTTCGGGTATGGCTGGCTGGTGATTGCTGATAAGTCAGAAATAGTAATTCCAGTTTCCTTTGTCTTTGTCGGGAATGCCTTTCGGCCTATAATATATTAGCTGCTGAGTGACTAATGGTGGGCACCGAGAAACAACGAGACCCATGTGGTCGGTAACGCGATCGATGAGCGCCCCCTATCCTTGTTAATACATCCGATCACAACCGACAGGACAAAGAGCCCGTGGCTCAATTTTTACGGTGTTGGACTTCCAACTACCAGATCGCGGTGTTGCGACATCTGGGTTTGGGTATGGCTGGCTGATGATGATGACTCATAAGCCAGAAATGGCCACTCCAGTCTCTTTTGTCTTTGGCAGTGATGTCTTCTGCCTGCACTTTATATATGTGGAAATGGTAGTTCAGAATCATTGACTGTTTGCGAAAACGGCCAACTAGTGTGGATGTGCTGCTCAGCCTCTGCTCGCTTGCT
Source organism: Schistocephalus solidus (assembly GCA_017591395.1). NCBI lineage: Eukaryota > Metazoa > Platyhelminthes > Cestoda > Diphyllobothriidea > Diphyllobothriidae > Schistocephalus > Schistocephalus solidus. The sequence continues at coordinate 364,306 of WEDG01000202.1, read as the reverse complement.
TCCGTGATTTAAAATAAGTCCTTTACTCTTGCATGTTGATTTACTGTCCGGGCTTTCTGCCTCCTCCTCCTTGCAGAGATGCTCTCCGGTTGCGTTACTCCCTGCTACCTTACTGGTATACACTGTTTGCACGCAGCGAATTCGATGCCCAGCCTCCCATGGCACCGCTGATGTTTCACTTCCCCACCGATCCGACTACTTTTGTCATCGACAATGAGCACATGGTTGGCGAGGCTCTGTTAGTTCACCCTGTGGTCCACGAGGGTGCTATGAGTGTGGACGTATATCTGCCCCAGGGCACCTGGTATCTGCACAATGACTGGAAGGTAAGATTACGGATATGATAGGATCCACGCACTACTATTTCCTGCATTTTATGTTTGCTTGTCCAGTATGGATTCTTTTGAATCGGATTCTGATTATTTTTCTGAACTAGGTTTCATGTGATGAATTGCTTGTTGTATTGTGTAGAGTTGACCAACTCTTTGGTCTTCAATGGTCCTGCAGTCCATTCTCTGATCCGCGAGGGCTCCGCGAGTGCAGCCAAAGACTGGCATGTAGAGGTGTACACACTGCTGTTTATCAGGTGGTGACTCGACCTGCAACAAACTGCCGAATGCTGCTCTGAAATGAGCTCTACGAGTTTCGATTACTGCCGAAGCATAAAATTATGAATCTTTTACACATTTTAAGAGATACTAGCTGGACTAAGCTTTTACATCCTTGAATGATAGTAAAAGTCAACTGAAATCACAGCTGAAGTACAAAGACTGTTTAGGAGGGATTGCCTAGCAGATGAATCTATGGGACTTACATCAGCTGACCTAACTCATGACAAATGTTGCATGGCCATATGTTGTCAGGATGACGCTGCGGGAATGACTTGAGACAGGAGACTTAACCACATCCTCAATATCATCCCAACCTTTAAACAACTAGCTAAAATTTCTTTGAACACCTCAAAACTTTCATCAACAAGAAAACTTTCAAAAAGCGGGAAATTCGTTTCAAAGACTTCTTAGCATCAGAGCCCGTGCAGGTTTATCGATGAGGCATAAATGATCTAATTCATCGGTGGGGAAAATGCATAGATGTTTGGGGATGACATTTTTACTAATTTTAGCAGACCCAGTGCTAGAGGTTTCGGGAAAAACGTTTTTTTGCAGGAAATCGACTAGCACCTTAGAATATGAAACTTCCGTAATTCCAGCCAGAGTGTGGGAATGACCCACTAAGAGAGCAAGCACGAAGACACCCAGGAGAAATATTCTGGCCTCACCGGTTAAGATCATGTGATTTTCAGTTTATAATAAAACACTGGTGGTTTTTGACTGTTCACAAACAAACAGTAAGTGACCTATGTCATGTAAAATCGCAAACCGATACCAACGCATGTAGCAAGGCCTTGAAATAATAATTAATAACCTTAATAACGTTGAAAATCATAGAAAATATGAACAGTAATATTACTTTGCTTAAGAATGTCACTTTTTTTTAAAAAATGCGGCAAATTCCGAAAATGTGCAAAATCTCTCCAAGTGTGACTAATAAATGTAAATTGCGCGATGTAGTTTTAAACACCATTTTGTGTACATTAAGAGACATTTTCCTTTCGTTGAATGTCTTTACAGGTATTTCTGGATAGTCATTAAAATAACGGCGAATAATTCACGAGTTTCAGTGTTTTCAAGCGAATTTAAATTCTGTTCTTTTTTTTATCAAAACCTTTTTTCTAATGCTGATGGTTGCTTGGGTCATATTTGTAGGCTCACCTAAACATGAAAACTCGTTGCTGAGAAAAATGAACGTTGACAACAAGTCGCAATTTATGTCTAAGGTCAATTTTATAAAGCGCTTTAATTAGATATTAACCTGATGAATATCTGCGTACTTTACCTTTGTCCAAATTTACATCAAAGTAAAAATAGGCAACTTTGACAGTTTTTTTGCTTCCCTGAAAATAAGTGTTATTTTTGCTGTTGAAAATGTTTTGCTTTATATTAGAGCGTTTTTTTACTATAGTTGTTTACTTTTAGGCCACGTCCTAAGCAAATGCGCAACAGAGTGACCGAATATATACTAGAACTTTGCGAAAATAGCTTATCTACCAATTCTGTTTCCATATTAAGCACTAGCGAAAACTATATTATGCAAAAAGGTATCTTGTGCATGTCTAAAATTTAGCATAGCTTTATGTGCGCGTCTAACTCTGCAGTAACATGTGCGTATTTTGTTTACTGTTCCAATCCTCCGTATGGTAAAACAGAATACGGCCAAATAAGTTTATTACTGCATTGTACGGCAAATTGCCGAAAATTTCGAAAAATATAACTTTTAAAGCTGCATTTGTTCTTTATTAATGAAAACCAGTGCGGTTCCTCACACTTGCATTCGTTTGATTTTCAATGATTTCAGGTCGGATTTTCCGATTCCAGAAGGGATTTATATAAAATCTCTCATGCTTCAACTAATGTTCTTTTATTGTTCAACGCAAAAACAGCAGGTTTTGTTCTGTGGTATGAAATAGCTTGGGGAATTTCTTGCATATCCGTAAATATCTGATTTCCCCAAATCCTGCCTCTTCTCCGCCAATAAACAAGATTGAAAATAAAATGTTCACTAGTAAAAGGCTTTCTGTTCCTGAAAGCAACTCAAAAAATCAAAATAAAAAGACTAAATGTACGCTAAACTATGCATTCAAGTTTCGATCATGACATTGCATGAGCCCATGAAACTATCCAGAAAACGATTTACCAAAGTCCTTAAAAATCTGTCCTACTATTTCTATATTACCTTGTCATCGTATTTTTGAGGGTTTTGCTTTAGAGGGTTACATTTCAGAGTTAAGGTGATCTCGCCCTAAAAGTGGAGTATTACGAACGTTACTTGACATAATTTGTAGCTGTACACTTTACAGCAAGATTGTGTGGCGCTATAGGCCTTTCAGTTAAAGTAGATATTCAATTACCTGTCACAATTACACCTCGACTGTTGATTTCGACGAGCTTCACCGTGTACCCCAGGGTGACTGCAGGGAAACTGACTCACAGGAATTATTTTACTGCGCCTGCCGCAATCTCGCCCATCTGAACCCGGTGTCTTTACAGACTCACGAAGATCGGCGGCGATGGCGGGATTGGACAAAGTTGGCTTGCGTGGCGTGAATCGGCGCCTAGGCGTGCCACAACCACACTCCACATGCACAAAAAACCAGAATTTCACTCAGAGACAATGTTTGTGGGGATTAAAATTCCATTGAGTGAATGCCATACGCTTCTTCTTATTTGTGATTCCATTGCTTCGCACTATCAGCTGTGGCCGACCTGAACAGACAGCCGTTTGACAACAGGCGTTGGCAAAACAGGTAACCAATGTCTGCAAATTTTATTCAATTTGTCAACTGAAGTGGATTTTATAGCGCGTGGGTACATTTTCGGGACACCGAAACCACTGGTGCACGTAAGAAGAGGCCTAGTGGTTTCATAATGATCTTTGAGGACACTATGATGTGTCGGCCACTGCCTGCATCATCGTGTAGGACAGTCGAGCTGTGGGTTCTGGCGTTAATGGTTGTGGTGTATTTTTCCAGATCTAAATTCCGCCATCATTCTTCCTTCTACTCTGCTTGCTCTACCAAGTGGTTGGTTTGCGTAACATTTGCAACTGTTAACGACGACTCGTATCGTGTCGTGATTTCATCACTTGGTATCAGTGACGCCGTCTTTCTCACACCTTATGTTTCTATTTTCGTGCGGTTGATTCCGTTCAAGAAGCTGGGGTTCATGTCGGCGGATGGAAATTTCCTCTTTGAGTTTTGTTACAGCGATGTGGTCGTCGTCGTTTTCACCTATTCCTTTTTTCTTCTTCCCACCTCAGGTTTATACAGGCAGGAAGTCAATCTCACTGCCCGTTGACTTGGGCACTATTCCTGTCTTCCACCGCGGTGGCTTCATCGTCCCCAAGAAAGCCCGCACCCGTCGTTCGTCTGGCCTTATGGCGCATGATCCCTACACCCTGGTCATTTCCCTGGCTCCCGAGCTATCCAACAAGGCCACTGGTTACCTCTACCTCGACGACTTCCACTCTGTCGATGTGTCTACCAGTGCCAAATTTTACCGGATAGACTACCAGGCGCGCTCTGCCGCTGATCCCTCCGGTTCTCTTACCTTCACACGTCTGCCTCCGCCCGGCAGCAAACAGTTGGCAGTTCAACCCAGAGAGCCAGAAGGCACCGTCCCCGACATCGAGCGCATACTGTTTGTAGGATTTAACGTACAGCCGCAGCGCGTGACTGTTACCACCAGCGGTGCTAAGAAACCGCGCGACCTGGAGTTCACCTACGTAGCACCCAAATCTGCCGACGATCTCACTGATGGCCAAGGCACGGGCCTCGTAGTGATTCGGAAACCGGAGCTACACGTCTCAGAGGGTTGGAAAGTTAATGTCTATACTCACATGATGATGTCGGATGAGTTGTGAATTGACAAACTGTGTGTGTGTGTGTAGGTGTGTGTGCGTACGACGGTGATGTCCCCTGTCCCTTCCGTGTGTATTTCATATCCACCCACAGGATTTTATTTCCAGTGGTTAGTGCTGCCCAATGTCCTTCACGTGACAATGACGCGGCAAAATTCGTTTATCGACTTAAACTGGACAGTTTTTGAGTTTCTGCTGCCTTATTTCACTCCAATTTCGCCACAGTAATCTAGAATCATCTAGAATTCGATATACTGAAACCGGATGAGAATGGTGGTTTGCAGATGGCACGTGGACCCAGTTTGAAATGTCTTTGCTTTGTCTAATTAGCTGTAGGGGGTGTATAGGATGCGCGCATGGAGACTTTGCAACTCTAACGATCAGATCAACTGACCATCTGCACAAGATAGCCGCTCCAACCACTCTGTCGCCAGCACCTTACTGTAGCTCAGCGAAGCAGATTTCAGCACTGGTAATCGCTCTGACCGTCGGGTGGTCGTGTCATAAAAGTTGCATTAGGAAAGAGACATTGTAGTCTAAAATTTATGTGTTCAAACTTCTGCACCGCACATGATCACATGCAACACAACAAAAAACATGCTCCCAGTCTGTATATCTGATTGAGAGGGAAGCATTATCCTCGGCTCCTACTCCATATGGTCCCTCTGCTGCATGTGTGATCTGGGCTTGAGAGTATCACCGGGTGATAGGCGCCGTGGGCAGGAAGGTTGCCAACTGAAAATTACACTCAAACCTCGTAGACAATCCAATGTGTGTTGTGTGGAGTGGCCGACTGATAGTCTGAGAGTCAGGCTGCGATGGCTCCTTCTTAACGTGACCTCTGGCTATCTCACACATGTGAGATGTGCGCTGTCCATCTCCCTGCTGTGTGAAATCCTGGTGTTTTTGGGGGGCAGGTTGTGTACGTAGTACGCGTAAACGAGATCACCAGCAGCTACGCCTACTTCCGAATCAGACAACTGACCGGCTCGGACGGTGGTCTGATTATGGAGGTGGGAGAGAGAGTGAGGCCGACGGCTCCGCGCATTTTCATCACTCAACAACCTGACGCACTTGAAACTACCATGGTGTGCTAAAAGCCGTGGCTTGGAACGTTGACAACTGACGGAATAACTTGGGCCGCATGGTCAGCCCAGTGTGTGTTCTGTGTGGAGTAGCTGACTGGCGGACTGAGAGTCAGACTGCAATGGCTCCTTCTTAATGTAGCCTTTATCTCATCAACTCCGTGGGATCCGAGCCAGGTGTGGTGGTACGCCCAGGGGCGGCTCCGGCCGTGCCAGCCACCTACGCCCTCTCCTGCCTCCGGTCTTATTGACTCTGTCCTGACACTGGGCTCAGATGTGGGAGGAGGAGAGAGTGCGGTTGTTGCTACGCAAGTCTACTACTACTTAAAACTAATCCACGTGCTCAGTTGAATAGAGCGTTGGCTGTACTAAAGCCTTCCCCTTACTTGGCGTTGGGTTCGAATCCCACAGACGCCGCCGAGTTTTTTTCACAAGTGGGTCAAATGAATTAATCAGATCTGCCAAAATCCTCTACTAGTATGTTAAATATTTAAGTTTTTGTAGACCACTGACTGTGTTAATATTAAAGGGTTCTTACGCAGTAGCCGATAGATTTCAGTTTACATATTCGTATCGACTTTCGGACGGGGCCCAAGAAAGTTTGCTTCGGAGGATTTACCCCAATTCTGCGTATTACTTTCCTAGGAAAGTAAACAAGTCAAGATTAAACTGAAATTCATCTAACAGAAAACACACAAGGAACGCTGGGGGGGACCTACGGATGATACAACCCCCTCGCATTTGCGTCACGCAACAGCACAGGATTGGTGAAACATGCGTGCCTGGGCCTTTAGCTAGCACCCATGCTGTCAGTATGATAACTAATTATGTAGGTCTTTGCAACTATTTAGGTTTTCGCGCCCGTGGGGCTGTGAGTTTCTCCGCTCAGGCGCGCCAACTGTGTACTGACACGCCTCCTGTCTGGTTGACAAGGTTCGCCTGCCATGTTCATCAGTGGTCTACCTAGAGAGTCAGTCCAGTACGTATACTGACACAGGTCGCCTATCTGTCGATCAATATCGCCCAACTGGCAGTCTTTGCTCCAGCCCATACTGCCATCCCTGAAAGCGCGCTTTTTGAATTGCACCCCTTTCTGGGTCATTTGGGGATTGCGAATCAGTTCAACTACCTTGTTAACTCAGCTGACCTTAAGATGCCCAAGGTCCGTAATTGTGAAACAGAGACGAGAACGTACCCTCAAAAGTACACGTTAAGTAGGTGTGCATACGCTTGTTTAAATGAGTCCGAATAAACACCAATTATTAGCTATTTTTTGTCGTTAATCATGCATCGCATAACCAGCAGGGCAGCTGAATACTTAAGCATTATTATCTATGCTGAAACTTGCGGGACACTAACAAACTCCTTTTTGGATCGCTGTCGAATGGAGGGGATTACTGACGCCAGGTCGCACAGCACATTTTTTTGGGAACATTATCCCCGGGGTATTTTCTACATATTGGCATGTGAATTGACGACTTCTCGGTCACTTGTGCAAATGTCCCCCTGGGCGAAAACTGCTTACCGGTGGCATAAAAAACAAATGGCGTACGGCGGAGATATCCGTTATCAACCGTGATCACTCACACTAGAACAAGCCCATATCGTCGCTCTCACGGCTACGTCGATATCCACCTGACATTTAATATGACAGCTTAAGGGAAGAACACGTACTTTGTGTTTGTTGACTTCTATCAGTCGCGGTGAATGTTGAGTGTTCGACTTTATTGCCGATATTTAAACCTTGATCAGCTTAGCCTTGCACGCAGATTTTGTAAAGGCCTTTATTAAACTCTGCTGACTAGTTGTTTGGTCTTATATCTGGTCACAAATCTGCCAACCGAAGAGTTGAACTCCCCACTTTCTCGTACTGGGACCTACGCAGCCAAGTGGAAGGACGTGTGCGTGCTTTAGGACCAGTAACAAAACCGGTCATAGGGACAAAAATCAAAGCCGCCTGGCCAATTTTCACGCTTTAAATCTTTCTCTCTCACTGGCCGAATGGGGCCTTCAGACGTTATTTGAGAGGAGTGCATATATAACAACTAGGCTGTTTTCAACCATTTCACCCATATCCTTACGGGCATCCTACCATAGGCAAGCCCTAAACAACGCCCTTTTGTTATATTCCTGCAATATGTATTTGATATTCCTGTCGACCTACTCTTGTTTTTTTTTTATTGCGCGTCCCGAATTCCTAAAAATTACTGACACTTTCCATTCTGCGTGGGTTAGATTAATGATTTCCGTGATCGGTCTTACTCCCGTGTTCAAATCGCACCAACTGGCACGTCTAACAGAAGACTTGTCAGCCAGAAATGTTGCGTGCCAACTAAGCAACTACCGTATGTCAGCCAGAAGGTGTTCTTTATTGAAATAACTAGTAATAAGTAAGACTCAGCGATTAAGCCGCTTTACTCTTTCGTATACGAATCTAGTACTCAGAGCGCATTATTGTAGTTATAGGGCTTTCGTAGTACTGCAGTCGTTTCGAAGATGAAAAGTGAATTATCGCCACTTAAGTAGCCGTGACGTCTGATTTACGTATTGCAGTGACGCACGACAGATTCTTATGCCACTGTGTGCGCACGCTGCTTAAGCATCCACCTATACCCATCCACAACCTTAATCTGCCAATCGGAGCCGTCCACGCCTAACCAATCACAACCACAACCTTTGTTTGCTTATCTAGGTCTACTCACTCACACAAATTTTGCCCTTTCCGGCTTGGCTGCTATCGGATGATAGGAATTTTCACCCACTGATCCATTTACGTCGATATATTTTTCTACTAATAAACATAGAAGCTACATCCCTCCTGTTTAGGGCGCTATAGCAGTGGAGACAGGAGGTGATCAGTTGTTCTATTCACTTGACTGATACCCTGGTTGTACACCAGGTATCTAAAGAGGGACGAACGTGCATATACCCTCTCATAAACAACGCGATATCTGCTCATCTGAGTTGATGCTTCACTGCACTCGACAAATTTTAATCCACACAAAACAACTTAGCTGTTCGAGCTTACACAGAAGATGGAGTTTGCTAGATGAAAAAAGAGAGCATGTTGCAAAACCACAATCTTATTATTAGCTCCTAGGTATGACAAGGTAAACAGCCTGTCTGTTCGATTTTCCAGCTAATTTTCATTGCCATGAACAAATGAAAAGACAAAGGGATCTGCTCTCACACAGGAACCATTATTTATTTTAATGAACCTTAGAACACGTTAAGTAGCCCATTTTCACATTCGACAGCAGCAAAACAAGGGATGATTATTGCGATCATTAGTCGTCCAATGACTACGGCCACATAGCTACAGGTAACTGCCATGGCTCTGCATGTGGACGCTAAATCAATAAATCGATTGAATCAGTTTTCCTCCGAGAATCCTCTTCCCTTCCTCAAAAAGGAACCTAAAATTAGGACATTCGCCTCCATTCGTGATGTGATTTTATATTCGCAGTAAATTACATTAGTTGAATTGTGTCACAGATGTGGTTGCTTCACAATCAGATAAAATGCAAGGTAGCTTAGCTCGAAGTAGGACGGTAACGTCAGTCAGCGATAGAAAGTATCAATCACTCCGAAATTTGATTGGTCGGTATCTCAGGAACAGAGCAACGGGGCAAAAGTGGGAGGTCGACGACTTAATTCCGTCTGGTCATATACGTTCTTTGGGACGCAACAATTCGAATTAGAAATCCCAAACATCAAGTGAATAAAATGCCCGGTTCGATGATAGGGGCTCCTACTCAATCGCCTCCAGAGACTCGCAGTTTCGTTTTTATTATAATTAGTCTTGATAAAAAATACCAGTACTACCTATTGTCTACTAATTATGGGTTATCTCACAGACTGAGTTGCCGATAAAAGCGAATATTCGAGTCCCAGGAAGTAATTTAGAAGAAGTAGATGCGATCGCCGGGGTCAAGAGATTCGTTCGCCTGACGTTTTATGATTCCGACTCGAAACCATCTTCAGAGATAGTATCGTATATGGGCAATTTGTACACTGGAAGTTTCAGTATTTATAGGATACAGTTGCTATGCTACTGCATACCTATGACAATGACTGGCGCCCGTTTATTGAGAATGACTGTCCTCTGGTGCGCTAATTGTTTGATGGCCGGTATGCACATCCACTGGAATTTCATCATGCATTTTGGAGTTTGACGTGATGGTCGCTCGGCTGCCTAACTCAGCAGCATTGGTGTTGGAAAATGCATTCGCTTGTTCGAGTGGTCGATTGTTCTGGCCAAACTGAGTCTTGACGCCGAATATGGGTTGGGGAGGTCATTGCATTTGTTAGTAAACTGGGGCCTGTGAACCGTGATTCGAGCAATACGGCTGATGAAATTTCAGCGGATAACGACCCGCATGCTGGCCATCAAACAGTTAGCGAACGGGACCACAGTCATCCTAATGAAGGGGGAGCTGTTCATTGTCATATGTATGTAGTAGCATAGCGACTGCATCCTATAAATATCGAAACTCCCTGTTTACGAATTACCCATATGTCCTAATGTCTCTAAAGATGGATTCGAAACGACAGGCGAGTAACGTTCTTGTCCCAGTGATTGCGTTCACTTCTCCTCACATGTATTCGAGTGAATCGAAACACGTGCATATCATCTATTAACCAGTATTCTGAATGGATGGGGGGTTAATTTTTCAAAGCGCTTATCTTCAATAAAAAGTTTAATACAGAATAAGCCTTTTGGGTACCTCATCGCATGTTCATTTTTGGAACCAAAGCATTTCGCTAGCAGCAAAAGAACATAGGTACAGTTAGGAATACCTGATACACTAAAGCTTCCATTATATCCGCGAAGCCTATCGGACGCAGGCAGTTGTGAGATCGAGCAGAAGTAGACGCACTCACAGGGAAAAGTTTATTCGCCTGAAGTTTCAGCCTCCAGCCCGAATCCATCTTCAGAGACTACAAGTTCTGAGATCCTTGAACTGACGATTGCTTTAATCTGGGTACTCCTTATTGACGAAGCACAATGGGGTGTCGTAGACGAGCCTGGTATTTCGATTATCTATCTTTAAAAGTAATGCTATAGTCAGATGTTCCGTTCGAAGAAGGTTGGTATTGTGTGCCAGCAATATTTCAGTATTGTTTGGTTGCATTTATATTGCGAGTAAACCCACAAATTTGCTGGGATCGATCCATCCTACTGCCTACGTCTGTTTCATGACTGAGAAGAAAAGGACGCGAGCACGGGAGTGAGAAATTTATTTCTTTGTCGTTTCAGATTAATGACCAAGTCAAACACCGGAGGCAAAGTTAGATGGGAATACTCCCTACGTAAGGATTCGCAGTATTGTTTGGATGCAATCATTATCCTGTGGCATATCTTGCCAATTAACGCCTCCCACTCAATCGAGAGTGGTTGTACCTTTTGTGATAGTTACCTGATGACCAGCGTTTGAAGTTTGGCACGATGACTACTTGCCCAGCTGGTTCACCGACATTGGATTTGGTAAGTGGGGTCGTTTGCGCCCGCTGAGTGGTTAAGTACTTCGGAAAATCTGGGTCTCCGCATGGAATATGGGGTGTGAATGTTATTGCACTTACTAATGTCCGCGAAGGCCGTAAACCATGACTCGAGTAGCTCGCTCCTCGCGATTGTCACCTCTTGGGAGAATGTCGGCCTCTTCGAATGAACCGCATTTTGGGAAATAGTGTCATTTATCGGCACCACTGTCACGTGTTCGCCTAATCGCGTCCAGTATAGTTTCCCAGTTTTTCTGTCGTAGTTGCTTTGCCCGGACCTGCACCAGATCCGATAGCTGTCTATCAACGTTTAGGGGAAAACGAAACTAAAGTGATCAGAACGGGTATGTAGCCCCAAATTTCCCATTCGTCAGCGCAAGTGCCTTTAGTGTTGAGCTGGTGGCCCTCACACGACCAACAGCCAGCCAAACTAAAACTGCCTGATCATCACTATGAGGCTTATGGTACATCCAGACGTCTTCACCGTTTGCCAGTACCTATAGTGGTTTATGTGTGGCAAAAGCCATGACGGGGTCTACAAAGGCGGCGGAGAATTTGCTGCGCTACTCCCTGCTTTCTTACGCGGTTGCTAGGCTACGACATTCATTTTGGATGATCCACTGCGTTTCGAAATGTCTCACTGACTACCAAGTTGCAGTGCTTTCTCCATGTGTAAGGTGAGAAAATTAAATATTTAAAAGTTGGAGAGTTTTCCAATAGTATCGTAGAGGAGGACCCTGTTGATTGTCATAGGGTTGAGAATTTCCCTTTTGCTATTAACATTGAAGGTAGGGATGCCTTTTAGGGCCGCTCAAACCCCATCAGAAACACAACCAAATATTTGGCACACTCTGCCATACATAAATGACGTCTCGGAAGTGATTGAGCGCATAGTTGCCGGACTAGGTGTTGACATTGCACACCGGCCCAAAGCTATGCGCAGCAGAGTACTGAAAATCAAAGACCGACTAAACCCCAAAGCGCAATCTGGGGGTAGTGTATCCCATCCAACGCTTAAACTGTTCTTGTAACCACACAGGTCTGACTGAACACATGCTGGGATCGCGTATACATAAATATAAGTTGGCTGTGCGACGGGGCGACACACCTGTGAAATGGCCCGTGAGTTCAAATTCGCAGCTATCAAGATAATCGCCCACGCTCGAAACAAGACGAGCCAAAAAATTATGGAAACCTGGTCCAAGGGTGGAAACTCAATCAATCAATGTGCCGATTTGGTGCCGGCTTACAGAGTCCTGCGCAATTACCTCCTGACTTGCGTCATTGATAACTGATTGGTTTGTACCCCATATAAGTTTTGCCTTTTTATTGTCACTGTTATCTCTGACGATGAACCCCTGCAAGAGTTTGAAAGCTCAGAAGAATAAACAAATTGGTCCGGTGCTCGAAAAGACTTCCCCTTTGCTCATACGTCAATGTTTCCCCAAGCCTCTTTTCTAGAACCTCGATAAAATCAGCAATTTTATTCTGGGGTTTTCAAAAATGCCTGGAAATATCAGTTCATTTTAGCAACTCATACTTATTAACGCTTAAAGTTCTAGATTGTTTTGCGACTAAGTAGATGAAGGGCACTCTGTAGAACCGTATCCAGGCTATAAAAGTTTTACTTTAATATATGAAGACCCTTAGCTTTGGCATACAGTGCGTAACCTAAGTCATGCAAAATTCCGAAATTTATGATAGATGGTTTATCAATCGCAAACCAGCCCCAAAAATTGCACCACAGCTGTGAAATAATAATGAACATATACAAGTTGATTTAAAAGAGAAAAATAAATATTAAAAGTGTTATTTTGTTGTTCAGAACTACCAACCGTTTTAAGAAAAGTGGTTAATTCCTTAAACGTGAAGCGTAAAAATTTTTAATCACCAAAAATTTCTACAACAGTGAAATTAAGTTTTCGATACACAGGAAGACTGTTCATGCACAAAACGACCAATTTGATAAGCAAAAGCAGAACAACGTTTGAAAAAGTCTCTAAGCACAGTTCGCAAATAAATAACCTTCAAGCACAAATGCAATATCAATGGTGACCGTTTAAAAGCCGCCTCCCGTTCGAGTATAGTTTTCAACACGTTTTCACGGGAGCGGACTACTTTTTTCAGTTTCTAGACTGTTTGAGTTGGGTTTGACTAAAGCAAACAGATTCTTGCTTGATTTCGTCATTGGGAACATCACATGAATAAGGTGTTTCATAAGGTTACAAGCTGAGAGTCCGGTAAGTGACATAAACTTAATTTGAATTTCTGTGTGCAAGTGTAAATATACCCTCATTAACTTTCTGTTTAATTATTTCAGGTGTCCTTGAAATAGTGATGAATAATTTTCGATTTTCAATCTTTTTAATCGATTAATCATTGATGTATATTAATTTCTAACTGCTTGTCAAAACCATCAAACTAAGATATTACTTCAAAGCATTTACTGAAGAAGTGAGTACATGGACTTTCTTTCTAAAGCGGAAATGCCGTATAGGTTAGATTTGTTTAATCCATATAAACATGAGAACTCACTGCTGAAAAAAGGAACGCCTACAACAAAATTCAGCAATTTATCAGTAACCTCTTTAAAAGCACTTGAATTAGATATTTCACTGATGGATATGAAAATGGCAAAGTTTGACCGTGTTTTCAATTTCCCTGAACCTTAGTTAGAAATTGTCTCTAATAAATTAAAGAAATCACCTTTCTGTCTAATTTGGTGCATAGCGGGATAGCAAATGCATAACAGAGTGGTCGTATAAATACAATGATACTGCGAAAACGGTTAACCTGTTGTCCATTCCGCTTCTAAATTACGCAGTAGCGGATACATCATACAACGATTATTTTAGAAAATGCTTCAACTTTAACAGAGGTTTTGACTTAAATTGAAAAAAACAGAAACAAGTCGGACTATTAACACAAAGGACTACCAGTATGTGTTACTATTGCGCTTTCGGGGTAAAAGGGGTACTAGTTAATGAGGCAACACACAGTTAACACAAGGTCGCATAATTTGTCTCGTACAAGTGGGAAATGTTCCTATGGCCGCCTCTAACTGGTACCAAACTCTCACCTGTGGCTTCTCGTCGCAGGGCTGTGCCTAGCTAAATCAGGCGAGGGTTTCCGGTATTGTGTGTGTCACAAAAATCGATGATGGGATCACCCACCGGATCGCTAAAGCCAGCCAAGCCTTTGGACGCATGCAGAACATCGTCTGCAATCGATGCGATCTCTACCTCAACACCAGGATGTACAAAGCTGCCATCTGGCTGATGCTGCTGTAGAGAGCGGAAACTTGGAAGATCCACCAAAAGCAAGCGCGGAAGCTCAACCACTTCCACCTCAAATGCCTCCACAGAATACTAAAACTGAGATTGCAAGATAGGATCCCGGGTACAGAAGTGCTGGAACGATCAAGCATCCTCAGCATCGACGCCCAGATGAAACAACTGCAACTGCACTGGAGTGACCACCTTGGGAGGATGGACGACGAGTGACTACCCAAACGAATATCCTGTGGAGATGACGCAATGGGTTCTCGTCAACAAGAGGGCAAAGTACGACACATCAAAGGCACTCTGAAGACTTCCCCGAAGGACCTGCAGGTCGACCCGGCAAACTGGGAAGACCTGGCCCAGAACCGACCGGCCTGGAGGAGGACAGTGAAGACTTGTTCAGCAATCTATGAGGCCAACTAGATCGCCACCGCCAAGGCCAAAAGAGCGGCACGAAAGTCACCAGCGCGCCGGACCAACACTGCCAATGCCCAAGCCATCCCAACATGCCTGCACTGTTCACGCACCCTTTGCGCGCGAATCAGTCTGGTCGGACACATTCGGATGCAATGCAACAACAATCCGACCACTTTAAGTTCTGCGTCAAATTCTGCCAACCCTCCTTCGGAGTCCCTGCTGGTAATCCCTGGCACCAATTTTCTCACTCCCACCATCGTAGGGACCACATCCAATTACTCATCACCTGTAACCCCCACCAACGCAACCACCACCACTAACGCCACCGCCGCCACCACCAGCGATGGAGGCTCTCTCCTAAACTGCCCTCATTGTACCCGCACTATCACCTTGCGCATCGGCCTGTTGAGTCACATGCGAATCCATCGTACGAGAGACTGGAAACTGCCTGAGACTCCGACACGAAGTCACCGCGCCCGCCTCAACTGCTCTTACTGCTCCCGCAAATTCATAACCAAATGGGCCTATTAGGTCACATGCGGCTCCATGATAACCTGCGATAAACCACCCTAGACTAAGCCCCGTCAACGCATAATACCTCCACTAATAAATACACAACACCCTTGCCACCCTCATGATACTGAGAATAGCAGGGTTTCCTAGGAGCCGCGGCTTGGAAGGCTGCGAATATGACGCTTACACCAGACCACGACTTCGGCCCTGTGTGTGTTGTGCGTTGAGTGGTTGACCAGTGGACTGGGAGTATTACGGCAATGGCTCCTTCTTAATGTGGCCTTTATGGCAATCCCACTCAGTTGCGATCCAAGCCGCCCCTCTCTTCTATTGTTGCTGGACCACTGAACGTGGGCCTGCAACCTCTGCCATCTCCGGCCTTTTTGACTCTGTCTTCACATCACGTCCGGATTGGTGAGGGGAACAGAAAGTGACGTAGATGCCTCAAAAGTCTATTTGCACTGTAATCCGGCGAAAGTCACCATCCCTGCAACAGCTTGAAGGGCGCATACGCTGGACATCGTTGGACTACGACGGTTGAACTTTCGAATTGCGCTTTCGGGAATGGAAGCACACAGATGGGTAAATCTGGATTTTGAAAATCGAGGAAATGTCCAAGTTTCTGAAACTAACCTGCTTTCTTGCGCCTAGCCTCAGCAGCATTAATTTACTTTTTACAAAAAGCTTAACTTAATTTACCTTGTTACTAAATCTAATTAAGTAGCTTAAAATACATATGTATTTGCAGCGTTTATAAGCTAGGGTCTTAATAGTAGTGAACATACGATTCGGAATCAAGACAGGCGTTAAACGGGAGAGATTAATTGAAAGTTTGAGATTGAGAATAGGTAAAACGCCTATGCAGAGACAGAGACGGGAGAGGCATGCGTACAGCTCTCAGTAAATGCCGTGCCTTATTTGATGAGTAGTCCGTTAATAGAGATGGTGTCGCTGCATTGGACCCTGATTGCATCGTGACCTGTGTCACCCCCGCCCATGTTGTCCACGGAATAATTTTTTCGAGTCTTTACTATCAGCCTTCAAGAAACTTCGGTAAATCAGATAGAGGGCAGGCGAAATAATTCGGTGATCGGTGGACATCCATGTTTCTTGCACCTGTTTTACTGTGCGGTCATTTCATCGGCGCAAAATCGTAACAGCGTAAAATTTTAAAATGTGTCCCATCTGTACGGCACGAGGTGCCTGTTTCCGACTTGGGATCCAACCCTCGCACAGCCACTTGATGCTCATGTATTCGTCTTTGTAGCTGTCTGTCAGTTTTTCCAACATAATTGCATATCCCGCGGCTGCACTGAAGTCGTTAGACAACGACCGACATATCTTGCCTAGGAGTAGGTTCCACCTATTGCAGCACCTTCTGACGGATTGTTCCATTCCAATCCCGAGTCACGTGAGAGAACTCCCCTTTATTTACGGAATGCTCCTTTACGATTTCAGCTGAATACACTTTTCGTTTCGCTTCAATTTTAACACTCAACGCCTCTCATCGAAAGCTCGATGGTAGCCATTGACCATGTAAAGTTCTCGATGACACTTAATTTCGTCAATTTTCGCGACTGGCGTGCTGCAACGAGTTTCCGCTCGTAAATATAGCACGCGTACATAGCAACAAGTGGATGTTGTTGTAACTGAGCCATTACAATTTGTTCGTCGGTTTTCTACAGAATATCGTCAACAGGTTGCCATCTGGTTGATGGCAGACGATAACATCCAAGAGCGGAATTCTGCCTTGACTTCTTCTTTTAAAGTAAATTTTAGATTGGGCATGATCGAATTAAGTCGTTCTTTATAGTTGGTAATCCTGTCACTGATGAATGTATTTTTAGGTGTGTTGGAACGCCCAGGGTCGGCTCCGGCCGCGCCAGCCACCTGCGTCCTCTCCCGTCTCCGATCTTCTTGACTCTGTCATCCCACCGGGCTCAGGTGGGGGAGGAGGTGAGTGTGCGGCACCTGCAGAGCAAGACTACAATCACTTATAACTAATCCACGCGCAAGTCACCGTCCCTACACCACCATTCTCTGGAGCATACAGTGGACATATTCGAAATCGACGGTCGAACTATCGTGTGTGGTATCCGGTTTTATTGACTCTGTCATGACACCGGGCTCAAGTGGGGGAGGAGGAGAGAGTGCGGTAGATGCAGCGCAAGTCTACTATCACTTTAAACTAAATCACGCGCAAGTCAACGTCCCTGCACCTCCCTTCCATAGTGCATACGGTGGACATCGTCGGACTACGATGGTCGAACTGTCAAATGTATTTTCGACGTTGTGCCTCTTGTGTTTCTACAGAACCGCGTCGGAAAAGCCTTCAACGATGGCGAACCAATTTGGGTGCCCTTAATTCACTCACATTTGATCCAATGTTAGACAAAAATGTATTGGGGAAGTGCCACAGGAGGTCTATGAATTCGTGAGCTGTGGACTAACCAACGTTTTCATCATAATTTTTATGGAGTAGATCACAGCTTAAGGGGTAAAGAGAACACTGCGCATCATCCCGGTATTGCGAGTGTCATGACTGACCAGACAGAACTGCTGTGACCTAAATTGCGAATCCAACCTGGTTCAATAGTAAATCGAATCAATTACATCAATAAGAAGCCTTGGCGCAGTGGTTGCCATGAGATAATTTTCCACCCCTAAACAACCTATGGCGCCCGGACCCTCCTTTAAAAGCAAACTGGCTTTGGGGCACAACTCATGAGATGCAGGCCTTCTCTTGTCACGAGAATACGCCCCTTGGGCAGTTATAATCGGCAAAAATATCATTTTCTCTCCCAAGGCTCAACTCCGCGAACACCTCGAACCACACACAGCACCCTGAAATCAATATTTTTCTTTAGTTAATCATCCCCTTTCCAAACCGACTGTGTTCTCCATGAACGTTTTATTATAATACCCATTGTTGACATCATGTCTTCCTATGGATTAATCCATCGTCCTGCCACCAATTGTCCTACGATCGAAGTGGACGAGGTCTACACGGGAGGCGTTGCAGTCGGCTTCGGCGGATTACGTGTCAAACAAAGTGCGCCACAGGGGTGAGCGCAGGGGGTTGAGTTAATGGCAGATGACGGCAGCGCTAACATTCTTTGACGAACGTCTACCAATCCATAACGAAAATCAGTCGTTTCGCTCTGCCTTGAGGCTCACTCTCGAGCCCCCCCTGCAGACGCACAGCCGATAATAGTAGAATAGACAAATTTATTTTGCCGACAAAGTCAAGAAAGGCTTGAATAGCCGTTTCCGGCTTATTAGCCCTCGTCAGCCAGTTATACCCAACACCAGGGTGGTGCATCATCTGAGGATCGAACCCGCGACACGTTGATCCGAATGAAAACGCACTAACAATTGAGCCCCGGGCTCGTTGTCTCTGCCAGTTTAGACAAGGAATATCGACTTGCATTCATTGGTGAACGCTCACAGGTGGTGCACCACCTGGGGTTGGGTACGACTGGCTGACGACAGCTACTTAGCCAGAAACGCTCATTTCAGTCTCCCTTGTCTTTGCCAGAAATATTCGTCTGCCTCTTTTACTACTAGCCGCTGTGCGGTTGCTGACGGGGCTCGAGAGTGATTCTCAAGGAACAGCAGAACGAGTGACTTCAGATAGAGATCGGTGACCGCTCATCAACGAAAGCAAGTGAATATTCCCGATCTAAACTGGCCAGAAAAACGATCAACGGGTCGGGCTTGGGCAGGAGGAGCACAGTATTTTCCGGAGACAATAATTATTCTGATTAGGTACGTGGAGGGTTAGGTTCCGCTAGTCATGAATTTCCACAATTGACAACTACACGCACTTTTCTTAGGAATTAATACGCGCAAAGATATTCCAGTCACTCTAGGTTCTGGTTTTTTAGCGAGAGTATTTGCGGTTGTATGAAAAAACTACGTTCTGCTAAAATATTACTGCTTATATAATGTGCATTTTCCCTATTTTCGATGCCTTTGCTGATTCTCCTGCATAGTTGACAGCAAATTACCCCTTTTTAATATTTTATAGTTGAAAAAAGTTTAGAATCATGAAGTTTTTCTAGACCCTAAAATAGTAATGCATAAAGAATCGTATCGATGCATTAAATGATAGTCCATGTAAAGGGTACACCATGGTCTTCATCCCTTCCATACAATAATACAACACACTGTACAAATTACTTTAAGCGCGGGATGCTGGTTGCCCTGGGCTTCCGTTTTGTACGAAAAGAGATTAAAATCTCGTAAGCGCTGCACACCGCTATAACAGGTAAGGCAAATCAGAACAAGAAAAGTCAATAGACTGTGTACACAGATTAACTTTAAATACAAGTCTACGTTACACTTTGAGGGGGTTTCGGATGGATATGTTTTATACATGGGTATAAAAATCACAGAACACGATCATCTGCCTGAGAGGCAAGCGGATCTGGTAGGGGCGTGAAACACTGTCTGCGCGAACAATAATATTTTGATGAGGGAAACAGAGGACGTGCACAAAACCACAGAAGAAGCGATCGACACTTCCTCAGGTTGTACTCTGAATTGTCAAGGACGCCGACTGAAGGTATCTCGGAGAGGAAGCTCCCAGAGTAGCAGGACTGTTAGCGATAGCTGGTTCTCTAGGACAGAAAAGGTATCCAGGCATTTAAAAGAATGCTGGATTGAATAATAGTTGGGTTTAAGCCAGGCAGAGTAGAGAGTTTAGGCGCTAAAGATCTCTTCGCTATCATGTCCCCATTGTAATTTCGGTATATTTTACGGCTGACAAGAAAGAATTGTTTTAAAGACTGCCACTTGAAGCAGACACAACAAGCGAATTATTAATTCGATGTAAAAGGATGCCTGTCACGAGTGCTTTCACTGCGGCGTATTTGACTTGCATCCGTTGATGAACACTCACCGATCGTTAACGAAAAAAATCACTTCTCCAGCTTTGACTTGAGGCTCACTTTTGCCACCAGCAGGCGCATAGTGGCAAGTATTAGTAGATTATTAGATTGGCAATGCCGGAAAAGACAAGGGGGGCTGGATGAGCCATTTCTGGCTTATTAGCTATCATCAACCAGTCATACCTAACACCCAGGTGGTGCATCACCTGAGGATTGAAACCGCGACCCATTGATCCGAAGGAGAACGCACTAACCACTGAACCCCGGGCTCGTTGTCTTGCCGGTTTTGATAAGGGATATTGACTTGCATTCATTGGTGAACGCTCACAGATACTCAGGTGGTGCATCACCTGCGGTTGGGGTGACTGGCTAACGACGGTTACTTAGCCAAAAACGGTCCTTCCTGTCTCCCTTGTCTTTGCCGGCAATATTCATCTGCCGGTTAGACGACTAGTCGCTGTAAGGCTGTGGGCGAAGCTCGAGAGTGAGCCTCACGACAGAGCGGTCCGAGTGACTTCTGTTAGCGATTGTTGAGCAGTCATCAACTAAGACCCATATCGTCGATCTCAACCAGCAAGTCATCGAGCCCATGTCTCAATTTTTAGAGCGCTCGACTGCTAAGCAACGAGTCATGTGTTCGATCCTCGGGTAGTGCACCACCTGCGGTTGCATATGACTGGCTGACAATAGCTAATAAGCCGGAAATGACCATTCTAGTCTCCCTTGTCTTTGTCGGCAATATTCATTTGCCTATTACGCGTATTCTTCGCAATCTCTCCCCTGGTAGACAAAGACCGACTGCTTCTGGGGAGCGGGATACTTTGACTTTACAGTACTGCGTCTGGAAAAGTGGGTACGCAAACACATACCTGCCTGGCGAAAACCGATTTATTTGAAGTTCAATCCTAGCAAATATAGTCAATACCAACCACGAAGTTGACACCAAATAAGCTTTTAGGATTGTTTACCGGGCATTAACAAAGGCATATGCACACGGAACCTAGTAACAGCAAAGGCAGTGACTATTTGGCTATCAAATCCAGCGATCTATTAACAGAACACGTTGGCCCAATGAACGTTAGTCTTCCTTCCCTAACTGACTCCAGGTGGCGACCGCACGGTGCTCCACCCTCCTCATAACATTCACACGCTCTCCGAGTGGTTGAAATGGACACTTCGACAGTCGGTTTCGACTTGGTGCATTGTGTGTTTCAGAGAAAGGTTGAGCTGTGCTGCAACTAACGATATCTCTCTTCTACCGCAACCTGGGCCTGGTACCATGACCCCGTCAAGAACACTGGAGGAGGGACAGAGCTCAGATGGATGGCGTGGTCGGAGCCGCCTCTAGACTCCCCGAATGATTGACTGTGTAAAACCGTACTTCGGACCTCCCCAAGCACGCTGATACCGTTATACAGGTGGCATGGGAACGAAGAGTGTGGCTAACACTTCTCCCGAGACACATCTAAATCCCGCCCGTAGTTTACAAGGTCATAATTCATGCGGTTTTAGTGGAATGATGATGCATAGCCGGAAACAGATGCTTGCCAATTAACATTTGAAAAGTAAAAACGATCGACCGAAGTGGTTAACTGGTGAAAAACATTCATCCGCGAATGACCATGCAGGCTAGGGTACTGAGAATCCCTCGACATTTAGCCGAATGCCGTCTTAACTGAAGGTGATTAGCATTTTCGGTAGGAAGTTAAATTCACCCCATGAGTGAAGGTGCCTGAATTTACAAGAATGCCAGCTGCCTCACGTTCCGTCTATCCAACACCAGGCATCAGTTGACTCATTTTACCCGAGTTAAACCATGCGCAACACCAAACTTCCCTCTGATTATGACAGTTCCAGTGGCCAAAGATACGCTTTAAAACAGGGTTATTCGCATAACACGTAGATCTTTTAGGTCTCTGGACTGGTTGGCAAAGGAAGGGTCGTATTGTTGGGAAAGAAAGGTGAATTCAAAATTGAAAAGGAATCATAGAAAGGTAGAAGGAACTTACTTTAAAGCATGTATAACTGATGGTCGTTGAACTTCAAGTGTTCTCCAGATGAGTAGGATTGCAACGCAAAAGTGCGAGACCACTGCTTAAAATTCCGATCAGTTCGGCTGCGGAAAATGTTATTTTCAGTTAAGTAAAATAGGCATAGACCGTCTACTTACAAATAGTTAGTTAAAGTACTAAAACAATTCTAAAAGTGAAGGCAAAATCTCAGCACAAGCAGACGTATGCAAAAGACTAAAGTGCACCCGATAAACTGATATCGGCAATAGTAAGGCCTTAAGGCCCAAGGATTATTCCTTACGAATAAGACTATGAGTCACGCTTTACGCGAGACACCAACGTGAATATTCATTTTGCCACAGAGGCTAGTGATTATTTATGATCTCTCGATTCCTTACCCCGAATATTCCAAGTCTATTCCACTTAAAGGGGCAACCACATGGTGATGGTTCAGGTGTAGTGGAGTGGCATTGCAGGTGCAGACAGGGGAGGTTGCAACGGCACTTATAGTTCACTTGTGATCACATACCTATGAGATGTAGCTGCTTTCACATTCATCGCAGATATAAGTATTTTGCTGCTATATTTGTTTGCTCGCCAACATTAACGTCGTGAACTGCAAGACTTTTAGCATGCGGTTTCGTTATTGGTGAGGCTATTTGACTATTTGGTCTACTGATGCTGTCACTGAAAGTGAAGTTCACCCGCGCGCTCCAAGCTGGACGAATGACTCTAGCCAGGTGAAAGCTGAGGGCAACTTATGGAGGGGAGTTTATTACGCTTACTGATGGAAGTCGGGTCGGAGAACCGCAAGTGATGAAATTCGGTGACGATGCGACTCTTATCTCCGGTGGGATCTTTGTCCACCTAAAGCCGAAGAAATGGCTGGATCCCGTCGAATGAACCGCAACTTGAAATTCCACGTGATTTATGCTCATCAGCGCTGTATGTGCAGCCATCAGTTTCTAGATTCGTTTTCTCATATTCCCACACAGGAGCTTTGCCAGCTGCGAAACCTCTCGGAAGCCTGTCTCCCACACCGTTCGGATTTGCTTTCATAGACAAACTGGAAGCAACCATCAGGACGAAAGTCCCACCACTAATACGGCAAAAAACGTCTGGAGTCGTTTGCTGGTGCCGTTGCAATCAAAGCAATTCCGCTGGTCAAACTAGAAGAATGCCAATGCCGATAAAATTGCGGCACATTGACTATGATGCCACGGGCAATCAGGCAATCACCACACCAAGTCGATTGTCAGCAATGAAAACTGGAACAAGAAAGTACACTGAGTGTGTAGTTTCATGACGTCTGCATCCTAAATGAACTGCACCCGACGTTTGTCCATCAACTTTGGCTGTTACTGCCTCTGATTAGGCCTGCAAGCATGGCTCGTGACCGTCAAAGGCAAGTTAAAACATTGAAACTGTTTAGTATACCTGACTTTTTGGCGGGATGACAGAGAAGCAACGATTCAAATTCCCCAACACTCCGACTGCGTTTCATATGGGAACCGACACTCGCAATTGGATGCATAACCAACCTCAAGGTCATTAATATCGCCCACTTTGCTTCAATAAAACAATTTTGGCGGATATCTAATCTGTAAATTAAACCAACGGTAGTTATTTTTTTAATTAAACCAGCCAAAATATGTTTAATTGAAATATAGTCAGTGGTATTAATGACCTTGCGTTTGGGTATGCATTCAGTTGAAAGTGTCGTTTCCCGTAAGACCCGATTGCATACATAAAAACCTCAAGTTCATTAATACCACGACTTTGATTTATTAAAATAAATGTCGGCGGATATCAATTTTTTAATTTTTGCACACTATCCGTTGAAATGTGTGTCTACCTGTAGACCCTGGCCATATAAACCCCCTATTAACGCGTTTGCCTAAGAAACGCTGTCTAGGTTTTGGGGAACTTGAAGTGGTGCTTCTCTGCAGCGCGCCCTCACTTGTCCGTTAGAAATAAAAAACACATGAGTGCAAAAAAGTAAAGTGTACGCCTCATCGCCTGACGTGGTTTACCTTCATGAATGTACACAGGTAGCAAAGGACTTGCCGAGTTGGTCACAGATTGAGGGAGTGCGGTTGCTATATTTTCTCACAAGGCAAGCGTTTTCTTGCAGTTTTAACCTATATACGTTTTTTCCAATCCACTAGAGAGTGCACCAAAAGACGGTTTTAAATGGCAAAAGTTTGAGAAAGCAATTTTCCCATTAAATATTCAGCAAGAGCCTGGAAATATTACCAAATGTTCTTCAATTGCGATTTTTAAAAACCTTAAAATGCCCACTTGTCATATTTAAAAATCTTCGGTTTTTGAGGACGCTTAGGGCGATCAAACATCAAATGTTGATATAAACGTCGACGTGAACAAGCGCAAATGATTCTTCCTCCAATTAAAATCATATGCAATGAAAAATGACTATTTGCAAGGCACTGATAAACCTCTCTGACTGAAATACTTTTACTACGGTAGACATAACTGGGTCAGCTATGACTCTCCTCCGACACAAGCAGATGTAACCTTTCTGCCCTTGGAACCTACCGTCACTCTTCGCCCCACCTCTCTCATGCAAAATTGATTAACTTGAGTAAATAATGTAGTCGCAATCGCTAGAATTGGATAATTGCACTTTCTTACATGTTCACTTCGTCCCGTGCGGGTTGGTAGCATCAACTGGAAAAGACGCCAATACAAGTTAGATTTCTGTCAGAAGAACCGCATATTTTTTATTATCTCGTCCGCTCTCTCTCTCTCTCTCATATATATATATATATATATATATATATATATATATATATATATATATATATATATATATATAGCGGAAAGGTATTCGGTGACCAGGTTGTAGGACATGATCATTTCGTGGGGCCTTTGGCCTCATTCCAGAGCCATCGCATGCAGTCGCATAGTAACTAGTGATATATTTAGAGTATAAATATCTTTAGATGTTAAGCCTGAAATAGGTCTAAATATACAAAAAAGAAATAGCCTATCAGAAAACAGTCTGAACATGTTTACCAAAACGCTTACCGAATAATGAAAGATCTCCAAGGAAGAAGATACGTAACAAAACATTACAAGTACTAATGCGTTGATTGGGAAGAAAATAATTAAGAAAGAGCGTAAATGTGGAAAACGCGAAAATTCATGTCAAATGTGTGAAATCGGGTTTTAGAAAGAGAATAAGACTTTCTTAGGCAAATACCTGACTAAATAAAACATTTAGGCTCGGTAAAGTTTTAAAATCATTTTTCACTCACGGTTTAATAAATTATCCCCTAAAATTACTGTTTTATAAAGTCTGGCACAAAAATCAAGCGTGTCATGTGCAATCGTTTGTTGCGAAAGCTGTTGGAGAAAAATCGATATAATTTTCCTCTTTGTTTTTTTGGGCAAGATGGAGTTGATTAATGCAATGATTTCGTTTGATTCCGCTGATGAAAGCGTCACAGAGCTTAAACGTTTCATGAACTCACATGTAGACAGATTGATCAGCTGTGAGAAGTTGTGAATAGAATTGAGGGATGTAATAGTAAGCATATTTAGAGAAAATATCCTCCGTCGAAATTATTTGTAGTTTTTGCAACTGGTGGAGTCTGTTGACTTTCCCAGTGCCCTGGCAATGTTAGTGAATACTTTTCAGTTTTACAGAGCTTTCAAGCACTTGCCAACAAAATAAGAATTTATCGAAAGAAGTGAATGTTTGGGCGTTTTTTCAGGAAGATGGTCGTTTGGATTACATTTGTAAACTCACGCATACATGGAAAAGTAATTGTAAAAAAATGTAAAATCACAAAATACCCCATATAGAAAACGCGTTTGATAAATTGATTAGTATTTTTTAATGTTAGCTGTTTAAAAAGTGCCTTAACACGACACTCCCCGAAGAATGTTTGTGCCCAATATCGTTATACACTTAAGTTTTATCATTTGGTTTTTTGTCGTCTTTTTCACTTTTTGAAAAATACTGATAATGTTTACTCTAAAACTTACTTTTCTCCTTATATGAAAGCCTTATTCGTTATCCTTGTCTACTTTTAAGTTCCATTCAACGAGTATGAATTCATAAAACAATGGCCTTATAAATACTGACATGTTCTAAATAAGCTAAAAGTAGAATCTACACCAATCAAAGATTTTCCTTCCATGTCATCAAACTTTAAAATGCCTTTCAATGATAGTATTGGCGAGGTCAAATCGTAACGCATTTGCCTATATCCGGACAGTATCGGTCTTTTTAAATAAAAGAGTACACGTTGGGGCATGAATCCACACAGATTTGCAAATATAACATTTATAAATAGATAAAACGTCAGGAAATATAAAAATAACCTATTTATCCCCAGCCTCTCTCACAGTTCGCATAAGCCAAGCAATTCGTTTTCAGGCGTGAAATATCCTGTTCGGTAAAACTCCTTAGACAACCTTTTTTGTACTTTAATGGAATAATAAGCTTCAATCGGGAACAGCTAATAATGTGGGTGATTACCCGGATATTGGTAATGTTGATTTCTGCTCAATTGTTAAATATTTTCATTGATAAGATGGAATATGAACATATTCCGCATTCAAAAAGGACACGATCCGGAGGGGTCAGTACAATTTAATGTAATTCACAAAGTTTTAGAAGCCGAAAATGATTATTTTAGTTTTTGGCATAGCATTCCACGAATAAGCCATATACTGTACTTATACCAAGTTGGTGACCTAAATAGACATTTAAGGCATGTGGCAAATTGTGAATTTTACTTATTAACCTCTGCTGTGTTGTAAGAATGTTTTAAACTAGGTTCGTGCACTAGTGCGTGTTTTTCGTTGAGCAAATGGTAAGCGAAACACGAAAGTTTTCACCAACCAAAAATCGTCTGTACTTTCAAATTAAATTTTCCTTCCACGTAAATCACATGAAGCTGGATGTCAATGGGCAGATTATTGAAAGGATACAAGATGTTTTATCCCCAAAGTATGCTATTAAAACAATAATAACGTCTTCAGACAAAGTGCGAATACTGATCGAGTTGCCATGGAAAGGCTCATCTCTAAGGCATATGACAAGATACTTTTTTGAATCTACCAGTTTTTGCAAATACGTTTTTACAAAAACGAAACTGGCGGAACCTAAGCAATTGAAGCAATATTTTGGTACCATTTTTAGAGTTGCAAACATTCCCATCGCAGGATTTAAAAGAGCAGTACGCGAGCATACGCGTGCATTCGTAAATTTTCATCGGGCCGGTAGCTTTATATGAGAATGGTGTTACAAGTTAAACATGTGATCAATGTTTTTACATACAAATTGGTGTGTGAAAGGGGGTGGGGGGAGTCGGGTTTAATAAAAGGCAATGAGCTGGTCGGCAGCAATGGCTAGGTGGAGTCGGGAAACGGGAAGCGAGAAGAGATAGAGAGAGGGCACGAAGAAGTCCGTGTAGTTAAACAACCGCTGGTGTTTTATCTCTCTCTCTCTCTCCTTCCCCCATTGAACTGTTCAATTTCATTGTCAACTAATCCATTGTCTCTTACTAACTCTCCACCTAGTCACACATCCCTTTTTGCATCAAAAATATATTATTTATCACACGTTTTAACTTGTAGCCCCGTTCTTTTATGCGTTTACTAGCCTGACGAGAAGTTATCGGAAGCATGCCTGTTAGCGCCAACGGTTTCCCTGAATATTTTGGCGTTTTTGTGTCATTCTGCTGTACATTCATACTCTTAGAACGGAGCCATGAAAAAAATGGGGACGTCAAAATGATTACACTATAAGTTAAAAAGTGAGTTATTTTTTACAGCAAAACAGTAAGCAATATTTTTCAAAGAAGAGAAAAAAGTAACCTTGCCTTTGCCTTGGAAAAAGATAATGTAAGTAGATATCTTTCAGCAAAATAACTTAATAAAGTGCTTTTTTTAAAATTGACTTCTAAACGAAAGTTTTGCACATACATCATCCATTGTCATTCCAGAGGTTTATTTTTTTGACTAGGATATTTCATATCTGGGTGAATCTATAATAAGGGCTCAAATGGCCAGCAGCATACACGAAATATTTAAGAACTCTAGCTCAGTAATTGCGTTCAATAAATATTTTATTTTAAAAGTTTTGACAGGCTCATGTCACGGAATCTATCTTTTTGTGTAGTCGACTGGGAACGGTCAAAACTGAAAAGTATTAACTGATATTTCAAGAGCACTTAAAATTTAATAGAATCTTCGTATCGAAAAACTACATTAATTTGGTGGAACAAAAGTTTCATCGATATAGTCCAAATGGTATGCTTATGATTGCATCTTCTAATTATATTCAATTTTCAAAAAACTGACCAGTTTTTACAGCAGTTGATATTATCAACAGCTTTATTCCTATGATGTCCATATCGGTGAAATAAGAGTAATATATACAACTGAAACTAAAAAAATGCGGCAATTGGTTCATGTCTGATCACGATACTTCATTTTGCGCCAATATTTGGTAGGCATTGATTATAAAATTGAACAAGGTATGTTTTCAATCAACCTAAGACTACCTACGTAATAAAGAGATGTTTTTAAACTCGTTTCATGATTGACACCACCTACTATACATCATATAATACCTTCTATTATATACCATAATATAAAATATATATTGTATAAAATTTTCGTTTATTTACTGACAAATCGTCGCGTAGCAGTTTGCAACTTAGGATTAAAAATGGCGTTTCGCAAAGAAGTACTTTCTTGGTCAAAGTCTGGACAGTTTATTCTTTCGTTTACCCCAGTGTCGAAACACTCAGCGATCTCACTAGGATTCGAACATACAACAGTAAGACAAATGTTTTAGTTTAGCCAGCACTTCATCCGCGGGTTTAAAAACACTTGGAGCAAGGTACCCACGAGTTAAAATCCTACCAACGTTGCGGAGTTTTTTTTACAAACGGGTCAAAATGTTTATTCAGATCTGTCAATCAAATCTGCTCAATACAAGTGAACCCCGTGGATGTTTTAATAGAAGGAAATAGAAATTGTTGTCTACAAGAAGGTCATTTCAACAATAGATATTGCTTGGATTGCTGGCTAATTAAAAGTCTATTTAATAATAATAAAGTTAACTCAGCCAGTTTACCAGAACAAAGACTAGGAGCACAACTGAAACTAACAGTTACCAATATGAATTTGTTATCAGTCTTCATTAAAAGTAATGGCTGGTTGGTTTAAAATTAGGTTCAACATCATATTAGCGAGCTAAGCACATTCTTCGAAAAGTCCCTCAGTTACAGTTATGGGAGAATCGTTTTTAATCGGCGATTAATTATGAAATCGTGCTTTTCGAGAATACATTTAATAATTCATCTTACCGAAAGAGAGCTGACGAATTCTCTCCTTTGTCGGAAAGAACGTTTACCTGCACACTATTATTTAAAGCATGACATCATTCTGTCCTGCCCAAATTATAAAAAAACTGGATATTTGGAAATCGATTGCGCGTTCTTTGACTATTTTTCATAGATCTATTTATAACGATTAATTCCAAAACATGTGCAACAATTGACACTATTATTATTAGTCTGCCTAAGCAAACATCTCAAGAGGTCTTTAGTTTACAATTATTTTCGAACTGAACGCATTCAAGCACTAAATTTGAAGAAGACGTGAATCTCCCACTAGAGAACTAAAAGGGAGGAATCTCTTGTGAGTTTTCCCTGGGGAAAATACTTGTCATTGCATGACATCTGAAGGTGAGATTTACGTTATTGGTCCGGAGGATTCTCTGCAGGCAAAGATCATTTATACCACAGGCATGTCAAAATCACAATAATTTGGGGGCTATATATTCTATTCGGGAATTTGCAGAGATGTTTGCTGGCCTATTCCAAAACAAATTTTAACCCCTCAAAAACATTTGAATTTGTTTACGATTACATTGTTTTTACTAAGGGGTGAGCAGGTGAACGATATTGAGTAGAATTTGATATAAAAAGTGAGGCAGTGAGCAATAACTGGACATAGGGTGAAAATAAAATTATATGTCTTAGGTATGTAGCGTTCTCTCACTTCAAAGAATGCTGGACGGAGGGGAAAATTGCTCAAATTCCATTCAGAGTGACCATTCACACACCTACTACCTCTGCCGATTCTACCGTCTATAACGCCAATGTTTCATGTTGACGAAAGCATACAGGCTGGATATTGCAGTCAGTAATTAGCCCTCTTTTGCACATCAGAAGGCAGAGACATCATAGGAGAGAGACAAACGGACAAACTTAAACAGAACTCACAAATAGGAGAGGCAACATCACCCAGGGAGACGAACTGCGTGATTGGAGGTCTCACATCCGCGTTCACCTTGATCCTGAGTGAGACTAGACTAGAGAAGTGGGCAGAGAAGAAGCAAGATTAACCTCTTTGGAATGCTCCAACAGGCCACGTTTGTGAACTGGCGTCACTTACCGGGAGCCTAAAGACCCTCCCAATGCTCAAAAAATGACAACAGAATCACTTCAATAGATAGCCTACTTCTTTTCCCTCTAATGGAGTGAAGTGTAGCTCACAAAACGTGCCAGTCTCCATGCGGTTTACTTTGGAAGCCGTCCCACATACCCACCCATCCACAAGAGCACCACGGAAATCCGAAAATGAAAGGACAGGGCATGCAGTGAGTGCAAGCTTCCAGTATTTTGCAACGAGTACAGTAGTATGATGTAGATTCAGTTTAGCTGATGACTTTCATTAAATTTTGGCATATCGGCTATGATTACACCTTGGTTCACTTTGGGTGACAGATTCATTCCACTGGTATGCTTGGAATTTTTTATTTTGGTGGAGTTGAATGTCAGCATTTCCATTTCCAGGATAATAACAACGAAAGCTGTTCGATAGGGCAAAAAAGTAAGAATTGCGGCAGAAGAGACAATCTGAGGTCAGGAGTAGGGCCTTGATCATGATTGACCGTCTGAAATTTTTAAAAACTGAGATAGACATTGACTAGACCATGCATCACAAACTGCGTAGAAAAAGATTCCGACATCACGTTTAACGTTTTCTTCAGAGAAACCGTCTCTAACAACGTTTAAACAGGAAAAATTATAGGACACATGACCGACGCATTAGTCATCTGACTGTATCGGAGGACCGTCGAGGTTTTGCTTGCCAGTAAACAGGTAAGACAGATAAGTTCCATCTAATCAGCGAGAGATTGCCGGTTAAAACCTATTCCGATCA
Organism: Schistocephalus solidus; assembly: GCA_017591395.1. Classification (NCBI taxonomy): domain Eukaryota; kingdom Metazoa; phylum Platyhelminthes; class Cestoda; order Diphyllobothriidea; family Diphyllobothriidae; genus Schistocephalus; species Schistocephalus solidus. The sequence goes on along the minus strand of WEDG01000202.1, from coordinate 332,915 downwards.
GCAGGCCTCGTCAGTTTGATTGCTAAGAAGCAGGATCTGAACCCGAATAGGGTAATCATGGACAATATCGCACAAGTTCTCGGAGGTCAGACCGCGATGCTTTTGGTAGTTTCTCTGTTTCGCTCTGATAAGACTTATGGAGACAATGACGGTAAGATTGGCTTTGCGACAACGACCGAACCCTCTTCGCCAGGTGGCAGCCTTCCCTACAACAATCGATATTTTGCGAGTGAGTGATTGGCCACAAATTGACAAAGGCCAGGCGTATAAACTTACCTCCCACCGTGACTAACAGCATCCCGGGTTGGACCTGGCCCTTCTTGACCAATGGCTCCCCGACATTCGCCCCATGAAACGTCTCTCTATAGACATATTGCTTCCCGTACGACCTCCTTGCGTCTCAACTAATGGCTACAATGTCTGAGGTCGATATCAGAGTTGTTTTTCATGAACACGTTCAGACAGCAACGACGCTGAACGTTCAGATATGGGACAGTACTCATAGGAGGTTATTCAAGCCTTATCGATCGGATTCTTTACAGGCTGTTTGCAATAAAATGAAAAAGGAGGATTTTCGATGCCTTTAATTTGAAAAAAACATGCCTGTTTGTTCTCCTTTTAATGCCAACTTATCTTTCTCAAAGGAAGGGTGAATTAAGCTAAAAAAATTGTCCAATTCTGGAATCATTTTGATTAGTAACTGCCGTTACACTTGCATTCCAGATTTCTAAATTACATGCTGTATTGCTTGTATTGCTGTATTGTTGAAAAATTAGCACGCTTCTCTACGTTAGGAGGAAGACATAATATAGTACTCATAAAATTTGGCAATTGTTATGGACCATGTCGTACAATTTATAAGCAGTGTTAATAATTGGATATATAGGATGCTTTATGAGTGATACTTTCACGGGCTTAAAAAAAACGTTTTAAATACCAAACCGATACTATTTCTTAGATATAAAATTTGAAGAAGACGTAAGTCGATACGAAGTGACAATAAAAAGACGATTTTCATAGATTTTCCATTAAAAATTAATTGAACTTGATTGGAACAATTCCTACTCATTGTTTACATAGTAGAGCTTTTGCAGGTGGTCAGATTAAAATCAATTTTCAGTTCATAAGCTAACACATACACTGTATGCATGCGCAGGAGTACAAGGAAAGACAAAGGAGATCGTGATAGTCATTTCAGGCCCTACCTTTGCATTACATTTGTGTATACTTTATCGTTAGCATTACTAAATGAACAGGTACGCCACGTGATGGATGCACGGTTCGCAGCCTTAAAACCGAAAATAACTTACCTTTGCGTAGGAGATTTTATGAATAATTGATTTGCAATCAACTGAGTATAAGAAGGCATATGCTCTTGCATATGTTCCGCGAAATATCTTTGAAATTACTCCAGCCACAAAAATAAATGAAAAAAGTGTATTAAAAAACTATTACTGGCTGAAAAGAAGATCGTTTGAAATATCATGCGAGTAAGTTGTTCAATATTTCATATTAAAATTCTTCTTATGCATTTTTATAATCGAAAACACATTTGGAAATTTTAATTGGCATTTCATTCGATGACAAATCTAATGTATGTGCACAGTCAGGTTCTTGTCAAGAGGAAGGGAAACTGAAGGTCAATTTCTTGTTTTTTTTTGGCCATCGTTTGTCAGCCTCAGTCAACCCTGAATCACGGGGCACATGACATTCGAATAGACGATTCTTAGGTCATCAGTTCGATGCTCTAACAGTTGAGCCACGGGCTCGCTGTATTGTCGGTTGCCATAAGGTATATCCGATTTGGAGAGAGGGCACTCCCGGATCACCTCTTGTGAACTTCTTTATTTTGCGTTCGCAGAGTCGTTTGAGCGTTCTTTAAGTAATATAATTTACGTATCTACGTACATTTCCGTCGTTTCCGCCAAAAATAATAGACCAGCAGTGAGAGTAAAGCATGTTAAAAGCTGCTAGGCATCTTACTTCAACAATAATGTCATAGCGAGTAAGAAGCACAGGAGAAAATGATATTTTTTTAGTATCAAACGCCACATCATGGTGTACAAGGATTACTGAGCATAGAAACGCTATTCCTGCTCTGCTTGAGACCAGCAACTACTGATAGCTCTGCCCGGTACGCCAAAAGTATGAGCTTCCATAACTTCCGGACAGTGTATGCTTTCCTTTGAAAAAGTCCCTTGCGATGAATTACAGTTGTCTAATTTGGGTAAGCCCGCCTATTTATACGTACATTAAGATATTTCGGTTTCTGTTTTAGGGACCTCGACTCAGATTACATGCTGGCAATGAACTGAAAGTGGTCATCTTGACAGGACACAAGGCTGCATTAATCTGACCCAAAATTCAATCGAAAACAACGGCCTACGAATCCAAGCAAAACGCATACTTTCTGAAGACTGAATTTCAATTAGGTAGAGAACTTACGCGTGGATAAAATTGAATGCTTTTTATGCGTACTTCCCTCCCGTGCTACCAACTTGTCAGAAGTCCAGAGATAAAATCTCCCTGTCAACCGTTTACCAGCCAATCGCAAAGAGCAGTCTGCTAAGATGATTGTAGCGTTGAAATCTGACAGGGCATCCAGTGTAAATCAAGAAAATAACCACTTGGACTAGACTTGAGTTGGCAAAACACATTATTGACGGATTATTTATCTACATGATTTATTTACTTGTGCATGATGAGGAATTATGCTTTTACCACGTATGGAAAAGCGCTCTAGCAGCGTTCCTGCCTGGCAAGCGATAGTATTATCTGAAGGTGGTTTCCATAACCTTAAGCGGAAAATATTATACTCGAAGTGAGCCATACCGGAAGCTGTCGGCTGAAGACCCAGAGATTGGGCATCTACTAGTTCAAACATCCGGAATCTGAATAAACGGCTTGGAAACTTT
>WEDG01000202.1:40000-325000 GCA_017591395.1 Schistocephalus solidus | reverse complement strand
TTATGATACGTGATGTTGAATGTCCGCTTGACCGTTCTACAACTGCCTCGAAGAGGCTGCGCGCCCAGTTCCATCTTCTCACAACTGGTGCAGTCCACGTAGGCGGCCTCAGAGACTTCACCCCTGCCACTGGTCTGATGTAGTAGCTTCATATTCACCGCTGAGAGTGTGCGAAGTTGTCTGCGCAGCACCTCAGTAATGGGCAGGTGAAAATTAAATTCCACGAAAAGCAGATGGATGATATAAAGCTGGAGGTTGGCTGCGGTCTCACTGGCCAACGAATGAATGAAGGAGTCGGTCCTGGTGTCCTCTGCAGGTGCACTCAGCGTGGGGCTCGTGAAGGTGTGTTTAGATCCAGAGATGTTGCTAGGTTGTTGGATGAAGCCATAGATCTGTAGATTGACGCAAAGTGGTCTTGCGGCTTGCAACAGCAGGTGCTCTGACCTGACCAGTTGACAGATCTCCTGCCGAAAGGTGTTTGCAAAGACGATGATATTGCTGAGAGCAGACTGGGGCTTCGGGTAGCAGCTACTGATGGATCCTCCAGGTGACTGAACAGATTCAAAGGAGAAGCCGTAGGATAATATTAAAGTTGTCAGGAAACGGAGCACAATAGGACAAAAGACGCTGAAGTCAGAACTATGCTGTAAATCAAGGGTAAAAGCACTCACTAACAGAAATTAAAGATAGCTCCTAACAGAGGCCATCTGAAAGTACGGCTGGTTTTCCCAAATGATTCCCTGAGCGATTTACTGGGTGTGCTTGCCCCCTTGTGCATGGCGTTTTAACCTAGTGCTCTGAGACGTAGTTGCCAACTGACCGATAAAGTATTTAGATAAATACCGATTAAAGACTGGGGAGACTAGTAGCTCATGCTCGGTGGGCAACCCTCAGTTGTCGAATAATGAGGCCGAAAGACGCGTTGCAGTTTTGGACAAAGCAACTACGTGGGAAAAACTGGGAGACTACTCCGCAAAAGAATGGCCGAGCAGGGACGGGACCCGGCCACACCTTCAGGTGTGATGAGGCCAAAATTCTCGCCAGAGGTGACAACCGCATGATCTCTGAACTGCTGGAGTCCTTGTTCTCTGGCCAGCAATCGATCACTAAGCGCAATAACCTCGTGGCTCCACATTCTGTGTTGCGAGTTCGCCTGGGCAAAATCACTGGTCAAGCGGGAGGATGCGTGTACCCAGCAGTCCCAGTGACAGCAAGCTAAATGGCCGAATAATTGATACGTCAGTTATTCACAACCGTCATGAAATCACGGCCAGAAACGACTCTAATACGTACCAAATATCAATCCTTGCATCAATTATGACCCCCAGCGATGAACACGATGACTGCCAACTAAAGTAGGGTTGAGATGGCCCGGCAACCACGTCATAAAAATGCTGCGCACCTTGTGCCTTAGTTACCCTTTTCCTGCAACTGATTCTGATGATGGTTTCAAGAGAGAATCTGAAACACCAGGCTAATAAACACCACGTTCCAGTGATTACATCTTCTTCTGAATAAACGGTAACTTTTCTTAATTACAAATTCTTATTTGCATGGCAATGTACTTTTCAGTTTTTAAACTGAGTGGCCATACGATTGCCGCGAACATTGACGTTCACGGTGTTTCTCACAAAACGGAAAGCGTAGAAGTGGCGATGCGCAGACATACTTGGCGGCATCTACCGCAGTTTATTCCTACCTCGAACTGATAGCAAGCAGACGTCACAAGAACCGCAGGTGGGCATGGGTACAATGGTTGGTAAAGACAAACAGCTCACCCAGGTTTTTCACGAAATTCTGTAAGTTATGAGTAGAATCCCACGTCTAGAGGCAGGTCATAGAGGTCACACGATGAAAAAGTCATTAAGACTCACTATCAACCCTCCCAGTCATGACACCTGCGACCGATTTATTCCATACTTTGGGAGTTTTAAACATGTTGTACCAAGTCCAAGAAGACATATTTTGGGTTTTGCCACGTACCCATAATCAACAGGCTAATACAAATATCTTCGAGTCACCTCCTTCGTGTTTTTGTGAAAGTTGGGTAAACTTTACGTGGACCACTTTACCTGCGGCTGCTTCCTGATTACTTGTCACTGCGGAAAGTGCATAAAGCCCACTCTGTTTTGTAAAAATTGAAGGAGGTGAGAATTAATCAACGAAATACCAAAATATCATTTTGAAATAGATAAACATTTAGGGATTTGTCTTTACCTGGTATATAAAATGACCTCTTTGTGGGTTTCATACATAACAGCTCAAACAGAGTATGCTTTTATTTTAATGGACGGTCAAGAGGCAAAAAATCGGTGACCACAGCCAGATTCAAAAACACGATAGAACGGGTAAAGCTGTAGTGTGAACGACAGTGTGCTCTGAATTTTATGTTTGAATAACAACTGTACTAAAGCCATGCCGCTCCTGCGCATAGTTCAAAACTTACCGAGATCTTTCCATTGTCAGCCGAAAACAATTAGGGTCGATATTTCCAGTTTCAAAAACATCGTTAAACTGACTGCTACACCAATTTCTGGCTGAGAGTTAATCAACGGATATTCTAAAAATGTTTAATATGTTGTTATGCTTAAGCTGTTTTTCCAATTAGACTGTTTGCATGGACGTACACTATGTACGGCTGCAAACTTTGGCTATTCTCGTGACACAGAATTCATGCTTTTGACATTTCCGGTTCTCTTAAAAAGACTTTTATTTCTATCCAACGTTACAGTTCTTATAGTGCCTATGTTGTGTTTTTCCGTTTAAACGGAAGTGTTATGGGGTTTAAGTGGATGTTTTAATCAATGCATTAGGACCAGTCTCCGAATTCGTAAAAGATTTATTTGTATACTTGAAGGGAATTTCCGCCACTAGCAATGACATTTGTGAAGCTTGAAAATGTCAACCTGTCTACTGCAATGAAACTACGCATCTGCCGTTTTAAATTCCATCTAAACACAAGAATAATAAGATGATTATTCCCTTTTGAGTTTATTACCTATCAGTTAGACAATAATGGTTTAATCTTTTTTGGCTGACTGATGCTGAATTTGATCTGCAATACATGTGCTATTTTTTGAAACAATAACCAACATTCTAAAATGTGCTTTCAATCAGATATTTCATTCATGTCAAGATTCCAGCTTTTGAATAAGATTCCTTTCAGAGCAAAGCATGAAGTTTGCTCATTGTTTTGATTTCCTCAAAAAGACAAATATATTTTACAGAAAATATGCTTAAGAGAACTTTTTATGCCTATTTGATAGTAAATTATGTATTTTTAAAATATATACTTGAAGAGAGTAAAGTGTTTTACTTAAAAACAGTTTTGAACTATGGGAGGTTTCCTACCGGGAAGTAAAATATATATTTTGAATACAGAAAGCTACCATTTTGACAAAACGAACTCAAAGCATATGTAATTTTCTACGCATCAGGTATGAGAAATAATTGATGCGTTTTTTTCGCAAAACCATACTTACATTTTTAAAAGAGCATTTACACTCCATGACAAATTATATCCCCTAATGAATTGTTGTTACTAATATCTTAGGACACAACCACTAAGAATCGGGCATATCACGAAAAAATACCGTAAGAAACTCAACGGATTACGCAAAAATAGGGAAATACTCATCATCAGACCGGCCATCGTTTACCGTCTCGTTTTATGAAAAAAGTGGGTACGTTTCAAAAATGAAGTCAATCCTGACTAATGACACTGAATTCAAAAGAAAGAGGTAAAATAGGTATCATACGGAGAGCGGGCAAGTTCAACTCATGAACTGTCTTTGGAAACCGAAAGACAAGGTTTCCTTAGTGAATAAGAGTTAAAGCTCTTAAAACCACTGGTATAATCCCTCCAAGGCTACATGGATTGCCAAAGGTTCACAAACCAGAACTCTCAATGCGACCAATTTTAGACATATGCTGTTCACCCCATCACGCAATTGCAAAGTAGTTGAGCGAAAGGCTTAAGCCGTTTCAACACCAAATACCACCACGTAGCCTACGGAACAAGTTTGAATTCATGAATTCCGTAAAATACACTAATCTCAATGGGGAGACAATATTGTCCTTAGATATCACATCTTTTTTCACTAATATTCCCCTCACGGAAACCGAAGAAGTTTGTGTGACGAGATAGTAAGACGGGAGATCCCAATCGGCATGTCGATCGGAGACCTCAAGAAATTCCTTTTTCGCTGCACGCTAAATGTGCAGCTCAGTTTCGTAGCAATGGGATCACCCCTTGGACATCTACTAGCTGATGTCCTCGTGGGAAAACAACAGAACAACCAGATATCTCCAGTTATAAAGGACCTTTTTTTCGTTTGCTCGATAAGTAGATGATATGTCTGCACTCTATCCACCCTCGTGATAGAGTGAATCAGGTTCATCCAGCGCTAACTTTCACCCTAGAAATTGAGGACAGAGGGTGCCTGCCAATTCCGGACGTCCTATTCTGATAGCATTGCTGAAGGAGCAATTCAAAAACGTGTACTTCGTAAGAAAAGATGGACAGGGCAGTACACACATTTCTACAGTTTTTCCCGCTAAGTCAGAAACGAAGCTTATTCCACCGTCTCATCAACCGAACTAGGAGCATATTGACTCCAGATACACTGGAGATAGAACTCGCCCTTATACGAAGCACATTTCGCGGAAAAAAACAGTTTTCCAGAAACGTTGCTCAGGAAATACATGGGAAACGCCAAACAAAATCAGATATTCCGATGGCTGAGAAAAAGAAGTTTCTTCTTGCACTGCCATTTTGAGGGGATCCGGGAAGCGAACTTCTACATCTTAGCTTTAAACGCGGCTATCACCCCCAAGTACCCAGCCGCTAAGACTTCTTCGCCTTAAAGACTTCGCCCTTTCAGACGCCTGCAATATGCATCTACGCATGTTATATTGGTCGAATAAATAGGCGCCTATCCAAACGGATGCAAGTGCGCCATCCTGTCCGTCTAAATCAAGGTATAAAAATGTCCACTTCTAGCGCAATTGTGGACCACTTGGTCGACGACAGAGGCAGTTGACATACTGCTAGCCAATCCAAACTTGTGCTCGCGTAAAGCTTCCTTAGTCGAAGAGGAACCCATTTTTCGCGTTTAAACCGGCCACTTATTTAATTGTAAGACGCCTCCCTCCCCCCTCCCCTCTCTCCCTAACACACCCCTCTCCACCCCCAATCCCAACTTCCCCCTCGCCTAAGCCCTTGACAGAACTAGATGTGTGAACGCCCTAAATCCTTTTCCTCCCACACTCAACCTTTAGTGGTAGTTTAGACTCTGGCTACTCTACCCTCCGCTATATTATTATACAGGCCTGACGATGAATAATTGAAAATGACGTTGAATTTTTGAATGTTTACACAGGTATCGTACCTGAATTAAAATGCTTACTCTGAAATTAATTCTCTGCTACAGAGTGCAGTATTCGAGACGGCTCCAAAAGAAACTCGTTCAATAATTGGTACTCTCTCAGGGCAGAAATATCCAACAATAATTTCGTAAGATGATTTATAGCACGACATAGCTCAAGTAAAATTTCCCAATCAAAATCACAATTCTGAATTATGGTTCAGCTCTAATGAAGTGGGATATTAACCTGTGATGAAAAAACCATAGTCTTCAGCCACTCCCGATGGAAAGCGACCTGACAGCTGGCCGGTGGCTTTAAAGTTGAGTGTCCATTCCAAATTGAACAAATATCCGATCTGCAGCGACAGAGTTGGTGACAGAAGGGCAATGCTAGACTTCGGTTAGGTAAAGTACTTAAGCTCCATCAGTTTAAAGCCCAGACACGTGTTTCGCCGAGGGGTTCTTCTCCTCAGTGGGTCCCCTAGCCTTCTGTATGCAAGTGCTGGTATATGGACTCCAGAGAATAATCAGGGGGAATAATTTCTGAAATTGTAAACTGCAAGACATGGAGTCAGGTGATTCGGACATGATAATTTAGGGTCATACCAGCAATTTCAATGAACATTTGGGTCGAAGATAATCAACCACCATGAAATAACCACGTAATGCCCCTTCAACAAACAAGCAGTACTTCAAGTAGTTTGAATCTTATATAGCAAAGACGTTATACCGTCTTCATTGTTCATTGAAATTTCGGGTCTTACCCTAAAATGTCATGTCCTACACTAAATAATTTCAGAAATTATTCCCCAGATATATATTTTCTAGTACAGCTCATAAATTGTGGAACTTTGTGCCCAGCAGTTTTTCTAAAAAGAGCGTTTGCAGTGGGAATCCTGCGCCAGGGAACATTCACTCAATCTATCATAAACGGGGTGCTGTCGGTAGGATGCCTACTCGAGCATTAGCATGCTGCTGGAAAATGCAGATCGTCACGTCAAAAGAAATTCCTTGTTTGGATCAATTTCTTAAAATAGATGTCTAACATTTTTATGCCATTGCAGGAGACAAATAGTCAAATCAAAAATAATTAGGTTGTGCTATTTAATTGCTCAAAACAAACCCTTTCTTACACCAAACGGCGTGTGCTCTCATGCAACCTAATGAAAGAACAAATATCCGTGGTGAGTAGGCCAAAAACTGCACTATGCACACCCATTGTACAATTCAACCATAGCATGAGTTATTTGCGTTAAAAAGAGAAAATGAACCATCGAGAACCCTTCTGTTCTTTCAAAAAAACCGGCAGAGTCAGGTATGAGTCAGGAACAAATGGAAAAGACGGCAACCAATCGAAATTCGATGATATCATGCAGCAAGCACTTAATGGCAAAAAAAACATTAAATTTAATATCGCATAAGTGAAATTTTCGAATATTATCAATTTTGCACTTTTACTGCCTCAAGAACTACTATTGAACTGATACGAATAAGGAATTTTTTCATAAGCATTTAGTTCATATTTTTGAGGTCTATGTTATACGATAAATAGGACTAACGTAGATGACCTTACACATATAGTGTGTGATTCTGGTTTTGTGAGTTATTTTGATGCTCAGAAAGCCCTTTTCTAAAGAACGCTTCGGCCAGGAGTTGGGTGGAATCTTAAGTTTTCGGATATCCAAGATATCCTAAGCTATTTAGTATCTGAAAACAACGTATATTGTTCTTATGCGTCGTACTATAAACGAATATTAATACTAGGTAGAAAATTTTCAACTCAATTACTTCTTTATCCGGAAAATATGGTCAAAATGTGTTGCAAATCAGATAAGGACAAGTGTAAGAAACGGTTTTTTTCCTGAAAGACGAAATAAAGTCTCCTTTAAAAAAATAGTTTGAACAAATTTCTGGCATTTTTTGCCACGCATTGCAGTAGTTAACTTGTTCACCAACCAGGGCATTTAAGTAAACAGGTATAGCGGAGAGCTCTCTTATATACAGCGAACGTGGGGTCTTCATTATTTAGCAGCAAATGTATCATTTTTTTCAGAGAACTAAGCAAACGGTCATGTATCCACATTTAACCTTGACGTAACCTTGAAACAGAGTAAGGTGTGCATATTATCATCCACTTTATATCCAATTAAAGCACCTTTTAATGAGGTGTCTTATAAAAGACGGTTTTAAAATTAATCGTAGGCATCCTTGTTGTCGACTTTTGTTGTGCATGCTAATTTTTCTCTCCAAGGAGTTGCATGTTTAGGTAAATCTACAAATGCGATGCAAATGGCCATCTGTATTAGACCGAATATCTAAAACTCACTACTCGTTAAAGGAAAAAAGTATATTTTAAGAAGTCGATTATGGCGAACGTACGCGTTCGATTATTCACTATCAGGCATTTACAGTAATAGAAGGGAGGGTAGAGTAACACAATTTTAAACATCCAATAAGCAGTAAGTATGGGGGAGAAGGTTAAGGGCGTTCAGAGGTCAGGAGGTGTGAACGCAGATGCTGAGTTTGGTTTCGGCCAAGGGAGGCAGGTCGACGTCAACCAAACATTCGGAGAATTCTATACTTGCGAATACTTGCGAGGGCAGAGGCAGTGGCCATACGGTTGACCAACCCAACGTTTTGCTCGCAAAAAGCGTTTCTAATGGCCCCAAGGCTCCCTTAGCCAAAAAACTCGGCATCTGTGTTCACACCTCCTGCCACGTCACGTCATGGCAACGAAGCAGTAACCTAGATAATTTTCCTACCATTTCCCTCCTTCCCTCGCCCATATAGGACTTGACTACAACCCCTGACCTCTAAACGCCCTCAAACCTCTCCCCCATAATTCCTGCTTATTGCATATTTAACTTATGTTACTCTTGCCTCCCTTATATTGCTGTAAATACCTGATGATAAATAATCGAAAGCTTACGTTAGCCAAACTCGACTTCTTAAATGGGTATATGGGTAGCATCGCTGAACATAAAATATATCTTATTTTGAAGGTTTTGATGAACACAGAACAGAATTAATTTTATGGCCAATCGCTTAAAAACCCCGCAACTCGTGAAGTATTCGCCAGCATTTCAAGGTAGAGCTGACACTAATTGTAATCCACTAGTAAAAATAACCAGCAATAAATTTTACTAAGTGAAATTTCTCTTAATATACACAAAATGGTACGTTTATGATTTCAACTGAATGCTCTAAATTAATTTATTATCAACAGTTACAGCGATTAATCATGTTGTTGCAATAGGCTGCTTAACGGAGTAATATTAATTTTACTATTTCCTTTAAGTTTTGAATTCTTAGAGGGTAGTCATTATTATTTCCAAGGTTTCGTGCATGCACGGGTGCTAGTTTGCAACTGATTTAAAATTATTCGAAAATGTCGTTATTTTGCATTAGACAACTAACACACTGTATGGAAGAGGCCAAAAAAGAAAAGGCAGACTGCATTTTTACGTTTAAATAATGCATTTTACGGTATTCCACATTCACAAATTGACCTTAAGTTGCTTTGTCAGTTAAGGCATCAATGCATAATTTAGTTTAAGTTCCAGTGGCAAATGCATGGGTGTCTATGCAAAAGACAAGCACTTATGGCTTAAGAGCATATTAAATTATAGCATTAAATCGGTCCTATACATTTACCATAAATTACCGGAGAAACGTTGTCAAATGTCGTACGCGTCAATTTTTTCAGAAGTGGGAGGTATAACACATCACGTGTGCAACGACGTCAGGTCTCCCGTATGCGTGTGGGTAGTAGGAAACGGAAAACATGGCGTTCCAAAGCGCGCACTGAGCCAAAGCGCATGACAAGTAGAGATCGCAACCCAGATAAGTCCTTATAATTTAGACAAAGCTAGCTCCGTTCGACAGACACCGAAGGCCAGTATGGCGGAAGTAACTTCCATAACTAGCATTTACTGTGTGTGAATTCGCCGAATGAATTTCAGCAGTCAGCGGAGAAATTATGCGGAAGAGCCTGCATATTCTCGTTAGCAAGGCTACCATCCAGATCAGGCTTGCACAGGATGAAGTTGTGTGTCTTGTTCCGCATGACATGTGAATACACGTTTGTAAAGCGAACCTTCAAAGCTATTTTTCAGGCCTAGATGTGAATAGCTGAAATAAATAAAATTCATTGAAAAATAAACAAGAACAGGAATAAGTTTCACGCAGACGGCCTGTAGTTCGATTAAAGATCATGCACAGAACTTGAATTATTCTGATTAACATTGACTATGGTAGCATTTACTTCAATACTACCTCGAGTAAGGTCGCTGCACGACGCAATTATTAGGGGTTGATGCTATTCTAAGAATAGAAAGTGGAATGTTGAGGCAATGATTCATCGTAGAATTTTTTCTGTGAAAGATACATAGTAAATTGCATGTGCTCGCCTGTGAGTAAATAAACTCGGCTTCTCACTTGGTTGACATTAGGTTGCTATTTATGCTATTTAAAAGTAGTTAGTAGCTGTTTTATCTTGTGATTACATGCGGAGCTCGGCTTATATTAGGTTAAGAGAAATGGGGGTGGACTGAATTTTTCAACATACGGTGGACAGCACCTTCACAATTGATCAATGCATGTGTTGAGTAGACACGCGATCTCTGAGGTGTATATCAAGCATGAACAGAGTAAGTGGAACAACGTGGAATCGCTCTGCCTCAAAGTTTAACAGAAAACAATTTACAAACCGAGACTACTTTTGTGCTCTTATTCAAAAAGGGGAGTCTTTATAGGATGGAGACATTCCGGAAGTATTAAAGAAAGCCAGAGTTCTTCTTAACAAAAAAATTCTGAGAATTTGCATACCATGCACAGCACAATCTTCCCCAATGAACAAGTTACAAGGAAAAGACACATATGAGCAGCAACCATCCCTCCTTGATTTGCTCATTAAACGATGTCTTAATGACGAATGCGAGATGTTGACTTAACGCAAAGCAGTAAATACAACGCAAGGTCAGAGGGATTTAGGATCAGTGGAACAAGAAATTTATTGGTCTGACTTTTCGGATTCACACTCAAACGCATCATCAGAGACAGAAGCAGATAAGAGTGATAGAGGCACAAGTTGAGCAATATTTATTGTACGTATTGGCCGCGCAAAAACATGCATACATGCGCTCTCGCTATCAGAGGGGAAGCCTCGTACTTGATACACGGATAGCTTGGCCGTTCGCGTCCGAGTCCTAAATGGGCGTGATTGCATCAACCATATTGGCTGTGGGCATGATACTGACTCGGCAATTTCGCTCACTGTCATTGGAGGTGTCTGTCACGCATGCTCCTCCCATGTGTCAGGCGATGCCTAAGCACAGAATATGGGAACGGGAGTTTATTGCGCTTGGTACTGGAATGTGGACCTGAGAAACATGACTCGAGCAGCTCTCGGCTCACGCGGTTACCACCTACTGTGGTACAGATATGGACAAAGTAACTATGTTTGAGAAATTAGAAGATAACCCTAGACGCGAAAGCCCGAACATGCAGCTTTGGTAAGGAGAATAGACGCTAGCTCTCAGCTTGCAGCTCATTCAACATGAACTGATCATCTTTACAAGTTTGATGAGACCTCAGTCCTCACAAGATGTTCTAAACGCGTGAGCCGCGAGCTGTTCGAGTCATGGTTCTCAGACCCACAATCCACCAGCAAGCGCAATGACCTCCCATTTCCATATTCTGTGCTGAAGGATCACCTGAGCAGGGGAGTGAGTCACGTGGGAAGGATATGGGTGACAAATACCTCCAACGGCAGTGAGCCAAATTGCCGAGTCCGTATCATGCTCACATCCAACAGGGATGATGTAAACACGCCCACTAAGGACTCAGACATGAACGGCCAAAATATCAGTGACTCAAGTACGAGGTACCACTGGTGCTCGCTAGAACTCCTATTTGTCGTGCGCATTTGATTGGGTGGCTTGTACGTACTATTAATATTGCTCACCATGTGCTTCTATCACCCTTATCTGCAACTGTTGCTGATAATGCGTTTGAGTGTGAACCCGAAACGTCAAACCACTAAACTTCTGGTTCCAGGAATCGCATCTTCTCCTTCTGAACTGCTTCCTTGAACTCACCTGTTGGTTTCAATCAGTAATTCGCAACATCCCAGTTTTCACATAAACCCCTGATGGCTCTAGAGAGAACGTTCTTCAAACAGGTTCAAATTCACTGAAGCAAACTGGAGGATAAAAATGCCTTTTGATATTGATATTGCATTTTGAAATTGATATCAGACGTTACTTTTGAGCCGATTCCTTTTGATATTGATATTGATAAAATTGATATTTATAGTTATATTATTGATATTGATATTGATTCCTATTGATATTGCATTGTAAAATTGATATCAGAAGTCGCTTGTGAGCCGATTCCTTTTGATATTGATATTATTGATATTTATAGTTATATTATGGATATTGATATTGATTCCTATTGATATTGCATTGTGAAATTGATATCAGAAGTCGCTTGTGAGCCGATTTCTATTGATATTGATATTATTGATATTGATGTTGATATTGAATTTTGAAATTGATATCAGAAGTCACTTTTGAGCCGATTCCTTTTGATATTGATATTGATATTATTGATATTAGTAGTTATATTATTGATATTGATATTGATTCCTATTGATATTGCATTGTGAAATTGATATCAGAAGTCGCTTGTGAACCGATTTCTATTGATATTGATATTATTGATATTGATGTTGATATTGAATTTTGAAATTGATATTTAGAAGTCACTTTTGAGCCGATTCCTTTTGATATTGATATTATTGATATTTATAGTTATATTATTGATATTGATATTGATTCCTATTGATATTGTATTGTGAAATTGATATCAGAAGTCGCTTGTGAGCCGATTTCTATTGAGATTGATATTATTGATATTGATGTTGATATTGAATTTTGAAATTGATATCAGAAGTCACTTTTGAGCCAATTCCTTTTGATATTGATATTGATATTATTGATATAAGTAGTTATATTATTGATATTGATATTGATTCCTATTGATATTGCATTGTGAAATTGATATCAGAAGTCGCTTGTGAACCGATTTCTATTGATATTGATATAATTGATATTGATGTTGATATTGAATTTTGAAATTGATATTTAGAAGTCACTTTTGAGCCGATTCCTTTTGATATTGATATTATTGATATTTATAGTTATATTATTGATATTGATATTGATTCCTATTGATATTGTATTGTGAAATTGATATCAGAAGTCGCTTGTGAGCCGGTCACAATGATATTGATATTATTGATATTGATGTTGATATTGAATTTTGAAATTGATATCAGAAGTCGCACGAATATTGATATTGATATTATTGATATTGATGTTGATATTGAATTTTGAAATTAATATCAGAAGTCACTTTTGAGCCGATTCCTTTTGATATTGATATTATTGATATTTATAGTTATATTATTGATATTGATATTGATTCCTATTGAAATTGCATTTTAAAATTGATATCAGAAGTCGCTTGTGAGCCGATTCCTACATGTTCACCCCCAGTAGACCCAGACAGAAACACCATCGGCCATGTCATGCCCTATCCTACATTAAGAAAGCTTCAAAAACGACCAAGCACATTATTGCAAGAGAGAGTCTTGAAATTGCACACCAGTCCAAAGCTGCAATGGGCAAGGGGTTTCATGAAAGTGAAGGACCGATCAAATGTGGGTAATGGATCACATTCCATTACTGAACTGTCAATATGAGTAGAAAGGTCAGACTAAGCCCATGCTCAGATCACGCATACGCGAACATAAGCTGGTAGTGCGATGTGGTGACGAATTATCATAAGTGACTGCCCAAAGGGGTCTTGAGTTTAACTTTCCAGCCAAAAAGATCACTGCTTATTGCCAAGGCAAGACAGACTGAGAAAAGATTAAAGCTTGAGGCTTGGAGCAGAACTCAGCCGACGGATGTATCGATCTAGTGCCAGCTCATAGAGCCCCTCACAGTTACCCCAAGGTCTGTGGTCTTGCTGGTTGATTAGCCAATACTGACGCTTAGCGGGTTCCGGGAACTCTTTACATCTTTACATGTGTGCTCCTGCGATACGAAAGAGATAATTTAGAAAGAACTGGCTAAGCTTTGTACAAAACATTTCAAGCGTTGTTTTTAAAAATACAATAGGGTCGAAATTGTGAAGATCCTTTATTCGAATGGCTTACTTTTCAATTTTCCAGAGTCCATGAAATCCTCTAACAACATAAGTAAGGTATTTTGGTTAACAGTAAAATCTGAGAAGAACGTGATAGGAAAAAAGGTCGTCAAGAAAATAAAAAGTAAAAAAGTGAGTACCCAGGAAAGCCATCAAAGAATAAAAACGAGCACAGGACTGTTGATGAGAAAAGACCCCATGTAATACACGTGGAACTGCGATAAATTATAAGTAGTGTATAAATTTCCATGTTCTGACTCCATCACCATCCTTAACTTAACCCCAAACTTAATCTGGAGCTTAATGTCTCAGGAATTAACGCAACAACATTTTGGATACGAAGCGTTTCTATTCTCATTAACGATTTTCGCTAAAAATTGTTTAGGCACCAAACACGATTAAATATGCCTTAGCAAACAAGAGTCGATATCCGCAAAGAGGCTGCAAATAAAATGATCTCCAAAAGTACGCAATACATGGGCAGCGTTCAGTTCCCCAAGTAATGGCTTTGATAGAAGTGCCAAGACGAGTCGCAAGAAGCAGCTGAAATAGTAATAAGTATTGGGCTGACATGTTAGATTCTCCTTCAAACTTAGCCTTACATAGTTGTGGATAAGGGCGTTGAACTCACAAGTATGTGGAAGGTATGTGGAAGGTATGTGGAAGATACAGTACGAGAAGATGCGCTCGCTGGACCTTCTTGAATCTTTTTAGAACGTATTATCAATGGCCTTTTCTGATCACGTTTTCGATTGAGGAGCCAAAACGTCAAGCCAGTAAACCTCTTGCGTCTTCTTCTAAAATGCTTCCTCAAACTCGCCTGTTCGGTTGTATCAGCAGTGTGTAAAGTATTAGTCATGGAAAGTATGTGATCGTTTGGAAACTACACTCTTTATGCTTTCTGTACGTTTATCTCTGACGGTGTTGAACGATGTTTTCAGGCAACAAACTAAAATGTCAGCAAACTTGAATTATTATTTCAGATCTGTGATCTCGAGATCACATAGTCGACTACTTCATTAAAGGCGTTTTTGTATGGAATCATGCGTATTGTACCGTTTTTGAGAAACAGGACAAAAAGCAACTGAAATAAGAAAATATATTAATTTTCCTGGAAGCTTCTGCCATTTTTGGAAGAATAGATGAAATGCAGCCACCAAATGGTTATATGGAAATAAGCATACCGCTCTTATGTTTACGCTTATTTACGCATACTGAGTTTAAAAGTTCTTTGATGAAGGGACAATATTACTAATTTAGAGTGCACCTGAAACAGTTGTACTGAAATAACCAGTTGAGACAACACTTTGGTCCTTTCAAGGTAGCGAAAGTCTTGAGATCCCCAGGACGATAGTGAATATTCTCTCAGGCCCCATCCTTTATTTCAAATCTCAACACTGGTAAAGGCAAACATCCTATAATCGTGCTCTCCTGCTCAGAACTTGAGTATGAAAAGTAATCATTAGAATAAACATCTCACAATTGCAAACATTAAATTAACCATTCCATTCGTCTACGCATTTGTGCATAGTCAAAAACCCTGGCTTATTGTGTACACATTAGACTGCATTGTTTGCAATATCTGCTCAGGTATGCCAAAATGACCTCTAAAATTGAAAGGTGCATCTCTAGGTGTGCTAACTAGCTTCAGTATAGCCAGGCGTATAAACATTTACCACTGCGACTTATGCAGGATAAATTACCTCTGTTTATTCGTTTTTTTCTGCCTTTAAAGGGGACTTTTCATGTGAACACGAGGAGAGGTTAAGAATGACCTTCAGTTAACATACGTACAAAAGACACGGAATTGGCCTTTCGGGGAATTTATATTTAACAGAATAAAATGTTCATTTGGTTTGGTTGTTGTGGGCAGTTGCACAGCGAGACGCAATCAAGAATGCCCCTATGAGTTTGAGAAAGAAAACCCTGACCACACCGTTTACTTCCAAAGTATTTTTCATAATCAGTTCGCAAGAAAACGAAGAACCACAATTTAAAGCATTTCTTACCAATGGTCAGTCAAGTTCCTCTTGATTTTGGCGACCTTCGCTGAACATATTTTTCGCAAGTGCAGGTCATCGTTCAGTCGATGCAGTTGTTTTCGAAGTTGTACAAAATTATGCATTCTATAATTTTGGACACCAACTTGCTTAGTGACTACTGAACACGGAACAAAATTAAGATTAAATAGGCAACTGAGTAAACCAAATGCAAATTTATATAACCTGTCTGTACTGTGGTGTCCAACTGCGATTAACACAGATTGCGGCCAGAATTTCCTATTTAACGCGTTACCACTCCAATTTATTTAAGCTTCTGCGTATCTTTATCGAAAAGTTAAAGTATTTTTCTCCGAATGATTCCGAAAATTACAACGTTAACACCAGCTATAGTTTACGACTTGGTTATCTGTTTGCAATTTGGTTAGAGATTATTCTAGCTTTGTCCTTGTAAACCTTTCCATTTTTCGGCTTAATTTTTTTAAATTTTCGCAAAAAATTGAAAAGCGCATTAAGTGATTTAAAAAATGGAATATGCTGACATATGGTACACATCTTTTGTGTATACGGAACTGGCGCCCATGTACAGGACACAACGCTAAATTGTCAATGAAGGACTATTAAATCAATGAAATTACTAAGACGTTTTGAGAATAATATTGCGTAATTTAAAAATAACAAGCTTCTGAACAAAATACAGAAATGCCGAAAACTACCATATTCTTTTCAAATGAGTACGCTTCATTTCCCAAAAGTGCATACTCTCTTATCATACACAATACATCATTCATTTAACAGCAATGACAAAACGATTTAAAAAACATTTTATTATACTCATCTAAGAATCGGGTTTTATATTAATAGTATGGAAGCTAGTAAATTGACTAATATCTGCTTATGTTTCAAAATTGTGTTACGAGATTCCCTTTGCACTATCATCCTTTGTGCTCGGTTTTGCTGATGGGTAGGTCAGAAAACCAAAAGATCTCGAGAGGCCCCATGCTGAAAAGCTGCCCTGTGACTTTTACATTCGCATGTAGGAGAAGATTCACTCTTGACCATGCACAATTTAGCATATTAATTAAACTCCCTTCCATAAAATTCATGTGTTGTTTTTGCTGACCATGCAGGCCCCTGTAATACAAAATTCCCTCGAATGATCATTAAATAGTCTTTAGTTGTCATTGTTTCCAATTTACTGCCAGTAAATCAGATTCTGTAGTTTGTGTTATTTAAAACATTAAATATAAGACAGTTTTCTAAAGATGTAACCAAATATTATAATTGATAAAGTCATTTGTATGCAGATGATGTTTTTGGTCATGCTTATTAACTTGTCGAAACATTAAAACAGCTTGCAAAAGAAAAATGAACGTCGATAACGGAGGCCTGCTGTTGATCGACTGAAGATGTTTCTGCAAAAAGATAACTTTATAAACTTGTTTTTCAAATGCCATTGACAAACTCGGAATTTTTTTTTATCATATAAGCCCTACATCGAAAAACGGTCATATGTTTTCGTGGAAATAAAAAGCCATTTTACTCAGTGCGCAATACTGGGTCTAATTTCAGTGAACAAGCCGGCCTTCAGGTTTGGTTTTACGAATAGGCACGCGGGAATATTAATAATGCTAAACTAATGCTCGCTATTTAGGTTAATAAACAGTTTGCTAGGTCTCTAGGGTGAGCTCTAAGGCACAACGGGATGAGCGTTTCTCGATACCTAATCAGTGGGCAACGTTTCATTATAATTAGTATCCAGGATCACGTCTAAAAGGACAGCAGACACGTTGCTCAGACTCCATGAGAAATGATACCCGGTTGGAATTCCAGATATTCCTAGCTGGATTTGTTATGGCTGACTGATGATAGGTAATAATTCAAAAACGGTCCTTCTTGTCTTCCTCGTCTTTATCGGTAATGTCCTTTTGTCTCTATGAACCGTTGGTGGTTGGTTGGGGTCGCGAGGAGGCCCTATGACACAATGAATTTGTTTGTTCCTTAGCATGATTGTTGAGTGCCGCCTACCGTAGTTAATGTACCCGATTGGAAACCGCTGGACAAGGCACCTTTTACCGAATGGTAAGGGCCGAAAAAGAATATTTCATTCTTCTTTATCTTTGTCGATCACTCATTATCACTCATTTTGATCAGTATGTTTAAAAGTTAAAATATACGTTTACCAGTCATTATTTTGCTTTCACTCATAGAATACATGCATATTGTAGGTAAAAATAGGTCCGTCAAAATGAGTAGTTTTCTGTATAGATAAGTGCGAACTTAAGGTAGAAAAGTACGCCAATTTTCGCAAAATATCATGCTTATTTTGCTTTCTACTCCATCAGCTTTGCACCATACAAACTATTCAAGTAAGCATTTCATAGATTGTTTTGGTAACCACACACATATTCGTAGGTGTTATTTGGAACGATTTTTATAAATTGAACTTGTCTGAATGAAAGGTGACGTTTGTTTCCGCCTAACACTTTGAAGGTTTTCCATATAAAAGTGTCAAACAGTAGATATTGCAGTAGAAAATAGCATTTTTCGGAGTACTTTTTCCTACAAAATAAACACAAAACGCTACTGCTGTCCAATTTGATAATGCGAGCTTTTGACATCCTGTCGTGTAATTTAGTTCACCAACGTTATGCAGCAAGATATTACATCCCTCCATGCGTCTTCAGTATTTTTAGGTGCTGTTAGGCGGATGAATATTATCAAAATTTTGGACACTTAATAAAACTGAGTTTTATTCACCAACACGCCTCACATTAATTAATTTAGTGGAAGTCAATTCGAGTTGTAAATCACTTTAGGCGTAAGCAACTCTTAACTACGCTGATGTTTAAGTATGGTCTCAATGGCTTGACACTTTAAAATACCAAGCCTGTTGACTTTTAATGCAGCACTTATTTTATTCAGCACAATAGGAGTATTTAATCTGGAACCAAGTCGACTCCTTGTAAATCTAAAAAAAATATTAGGCTGATTTTTGAGAGTTCAAATCGTACGATCATGCGAAATACTTAATATATATAATGTAAATGGCTAAGAAAATCAAATGACACCTATGACGTGTTTAAATAGTTATATTTCTGGAAAAGATAAAAAAATTTTATAATGGCATAAATGTATCGGAATTGAAATAAAGAATGGCTAACTTTGTAGCCGTTTTTAAATCACTTCCTAAGAGAATTTGTGGTTTCTACCTTTAACCTTCAAGAAATGTTAAATACGCTTGAATTCCTATGTAAAATAACTTATTTAAGCGCATCAGACTTAATTATAACCATTTTGCATGCCAAAGGTGCTCTAAATAAATGATTTTTCCAAGATTCACATAAAAAAACACTTTCATTGTCATATACTTTCACTGAAGTGTAACGTAAATGCCCGATAAACTCGTAAAGCTCCAATGAAACCTTTGATTTGAATCTTTGCATAAACGCAGCTACACATAGAAGAATGTTCCTTTGCCCAGGACAGAACAATTTTTCCCGACATTGACATAAAACCTACTGAAGCTTTGATTCCTTGGATCTGATATAAAAAAAGATTTTTTCTTGCTGCGCTGTAATTAAAGGCCTTAATGAAACTACTGTGCTCTGATCAGGAATCAAAGGGTATCCGTGAAATGAGAGATTCACGATCCTATCGCAATTTGTGTGGTATTTCAGAAATAAAGATTTGAATAAGAGTAAAAGTGATTTATTTTCAAACGTTTGATGTTATCCAGTAGTCTGTAGGTACTCTTGAGGAAGACCGTGCCCAGTGAGAATGAACACCTGTCTGTCCCTTACGTTATGTGTACTTAATATGTGCTTTTACTTAAATAGTTTACAACATATATATGATAAATCAATGTTTCCTGCAATATTAAGTGTGACTCAGTTCCCCGGGTTTATTTTGGAAAATACGCTTAACAAGCAGGTTTTCGCTAAATGTCAGTAGATTTGCTGAAACAAATATATTATCCTTTTAAGCTTACGTTCAGAAAACTAATTGTCGTTAGAAATTTAATCACTTACTAAATAAATTCTATAATTGTCTGCCACAGAAAAGCAGATGTTTAGTTGTGGGTAACTTGACTCGGCAAAACTAATTTAGATACTTTTTTCTCATGTTCGAACTTATTTCAAATGCCATTTGGCAAGGGACGCCTTCATAAGGACGCCTTCATAAAAACTTAGTATGAATGTCCACTTATATTATCCTAAGAGTCTTGAGATCCTCTCAGAGACGCCAAGGAAAATACTTTGCATAATCGTAGAGAAACATGATAGAGAGATTTAACCAAACAGTATGTGTTTGCTCAGAGGTGTAAAATCAAACATTATTTATTGGATGCGGTGAGAGTTTTCTTGTGAATTAGTAATTTCACTGTTTCACTGAGGTTAAGTGCCCTTTTCAGAGGAAATAAATGTAAATTCGCATGGTCAGTTTGCTCTCAAGTCGGAGAAAATACCTGTTGAATGACAAAACATTTGGATTTCATCCCACCAGGACTTACTTTAACGAAAGGCCCTTACTTGGCCTCAAAGAGAGAAATTTTATAATTCCCAGTCATGAACAGTTAACTGACAGTCTGCCTTTCCTAACCACTTATTCTATTGGTTTCAACCATGGGACATTTATAACCACTGCACTGCCTTTATACCGGGTAGGTGCGCACAAGACAAAGTTAACAGTTAATTTCTTTACATCCGTCGAACTGAGCCGAGGTTAATTGGGCATATTTTAGTCAGAAATGCATGCACCCATTGGCATCAAGTAAAATGCTTCAAACACAAACACAAATTTCATCTACACTCGAACGTATTCATTGCGCAGATCCAAATTAGAGAATTTTCCTTGTGTCTGAAAGTGAATTTGTAAAGTTAACAACGGATGCTTAGGCACAATAATTGTAGTTCGGTGTAATAAGCTGCCGGCACAAGTTTAGCGCCTGCATTCTTAACTTTGACCCATTGTTTGTTTCCAATTATGACGCTGAATAAATAAAGGCTGAATTTAAAGATACTGCATGATAAAATTGACAGCACTGACCAAAAGTACACAAAGCCATAATATATCCCCTAAACAAAAAAAACCGAATTTTAATTGCATAGTTTGAAAAGGTTATAGCCTTTCAATTCTGACCAGGGACGATTCTGCAATGGAAATGAAGTTCCTTTTCCGTGTGGCGAATAAATGCTGTCAAGAAACCGGCGGAGGTTCCGGACAGATCAACACACGCGAATCCTATCTTTTTAGTTCTAACCGGAGTTGATTGAGCTAGGAGATACAGGACTCCCAAACTTGTGTTGTAAATGCAAGTAATCTTTACTGAATATGACGTGCAATGCATCTTTTTCATATTTCTCAATCCTTAAAAGTTATCTAATGAGTGAATTATTTGTTTAATCGATTGGACTATTTAAGAAATCGTGCAAGACTTTTTAGCATCAAGTAGATTCAGGTTAGTCAAATACTTACAACACTAAGGACATATTCACTGGGCTAGGGGAAATGGTCATTTAGAATGTAAAGGTGCGAGGAAGACTGGGTATCCTTGGTGCTCACGTAGCTTAGACAAATGTGAGAGGTTTCCGTGAAAAGCAGGATGAATGCAAGTTCTTGGCAGTTTTTTTCCCATAAAGGAAAACATTTCAATAGACATTTCAAATATGCAGCCTTTAATCTTCACGTTTGTTCTGCTTTGTTGGATGTCCTGCGTTTCAGTGCACTTGATGGGTCAAAGTTCAAAGTGTAGGTTAAAATAGTGGCAATTAGCAAATCCTTTTCAATTCAAAGGGACATTTGTCAAAAAGGGCCATTCTTGAAGTGCATGAAGGTAAAAGCCGAGATAAATATAGTAACTCATTGCAAGTACTGTTAACCGAGCTTCTGAAATATGACCTAGGTTAGAAAAAAGTATACAGATGAGGCTGTTATCTGGATAACTGTGCAAAAAAATTCCAACGTATGTCAATCACGTCAGAATGCAGGCTTTTATATGTGTATCTTTTCATCCTCCCGCCAATATTACACTCGCTTTAAGTGGCTAGATAATTGTTATCAAAATTTACGTTGAATTTCGAAGGCCCCTATAAATCCAAACAAATGTTCCCGAAAGCTGACGTACAGATGTCTTTGCTCGTGTCCACTTTGTAGTACATTTGGTCTACGCCAAGAAGGTCAACTCTTGGTCTACAAAAATGTTTCCCTACGAAATTATTGTTAAGTCCGTGATATGTCTATTCAAATATCATCTTATCCGTCTAGTTAATAATTTCGCTTAAAGCATACATGACGAGGTCCTTGTCAATCACAGATTTTCAGGATTTTGCTCATTTTTTGCCGTATAAGAGAACGTACTATTGTTCTTAAATGAAAAGTACACAGCTTGGAGATTGAAATTTTAAACGCGTGGGGTAAATAATTCGGAATTTGTATGCTACTGAAAATTAACCGGCCGTTGAGGGCACAGGTGGACTATCCTATAGAACTGGTAGAACCAGTAAACCGCTGGCTGAAATCTGCAGCTTGCTAGTGACTTAAAGGTTGACAGAAATTTTAAGCTATATAATTACGGTACTTGAGTTGATGATTAAAACAGTGGCTTACGATATCTAATGGAAAGATTGTGCAGCTTGTTTTAAACTGAGGTTTTTGAACGATTGTTGAAAGTGGGCCATCACTGGCTTTTATGTTCGTTTGGGTAAAACAAATCTTTCTTTTGCCTGTTAAAAACGGATGTTGTAAAAAGAATTACCTAACCTTGACGAAATCTTCCTTGGATTTTCAATTTTCTGATAAATTAAGATCCGCATCAGTATTTAAGTTTATTTGTGTCCTATATGATATCGGATTAATGGTATAGAGGAACACATGCTTTTCCTTACATGGAAGTGAAACAGTTTGTAGACTGTACTACATAGAAGGAAATGCGGCAACAGAGCTAGCTTAAAGATATTCCAGGAGTAAAAACGCGAGAACCTGCAATTATGTATATTTATTTTCAAGGTTGGCTTTTTTAAACCTTTTGCGTAGTTAAAGTAGGAATTATGAGGGTAAGTGAATGAGGTCTGCGTTTAATGAAAGAAATGCGTTTAAATATTACATACGGAAATTGTTATGCCCATGGGATATATCGCAGGCCAAATCCGTAAGCTGTGGCGACGCCGGTCATGAGACAAAATCGATAGTTTATGGGAATCAACTCGAATTATAAGTATATTTTTATTTTATCCGAGGTTTTTTTCGGGTACTTCTTTGAGATTCAACAGATTGACAGTCGCATGCAACGTTTCATACTTTTCATTTTAGAGAATGCAAAATTTCATGCAGAAACAAAGGGGTGTGCTATGAAACCGAAAAACGGACTGCACATGTTTAAAGATGAGAATACGAGCCTTTACATACGTACCTGGGATATATCGATCCCTTCCAAACACGATTAACAACCATTACAAATTTCAAAGGTTTATTTATTTCTGCTGGAAAAGAGGTTGCAACATAGTAAACTCACCCGATAGTCCCCAGAGGAAGGCGATTGAAAGGAATTCTGCAAAGCTTCCATAGCATCTATCATGGCGTTAAAATCCCGTCTGAGGTTACCGAAACGTAGAGCCAGATTCTCAATGACCGCAGCCACTGACTCGTTGAGCAGTCGCAGATAGGCCCATTTCTGCACAAGCTGCGCCCTTCCAACGACATCGGTGGAACGCTGGAAGTTTTTTGGTTGTTGCAGGTAAAGGAGACGCGAGTTGAATGGTGGATTAACGGTTTGAACAACAGAACGAATTATAGGTCTGAAGACTCTGGGCTTGAGAAGTGCAGTGTTGGTGGCGTCTGAAGAAATGTAGCACGTATGCGCTTAAGAACAGTGTTCGAAAAATGTTGCAAGTCCTATCAAATTCCTGATTAAATAAGACGTCGTAGTCAGAGGAACTATTAAGCAAAGATGACCCCGTTTAAGACATCGTAAGGTCTTATATCACAAGAACGAATTGCTAGGTACTGAACGCTGATCTAAGATTAAAATTAATAATTGACATCGGAAACAGCAAATCGTTCATTTCGTGAGTTCGAATTTTGTCTTTCCGCCTAGAATGTTCCATACAGAACTGGTCAAAATATTTACAAGATGTATGGAAGGCAATGTATAGTATCATGGGTACGATTTTTCTGACAAGGTGCTTGTTAGTAAATAATGAGCCTCCAGATTTCGTAAAAAACTGACTCTTGCGACCAAAGAAGCAAGGAATGAAAATAAAATTTTAAGGCTGATTATGCCGTAAAAAATGAAATATCATAAAGGCTGATGTCAATGGCTTGCACTACGAAGGACAATTATATAAAAATAAGTATATTCAATACACCTTAAACAGTTAAGCCCTGAGATCTGTAATTAAACGTTTTAAAAACTCGAACCAATCATTCACAAAACTGTTTTAAATATTTATGGATGTAATTATGTAGCTGATATAATTTTTTCAAAAAAATATCTTCTAGTTGGTATAACCGTAAATCCCTCGTAAAACGGACATCTCACCTTAACGAACCTTAATCCGTTTTGCATTTAAATATTTATTCTGAATGCTTGTTATAGTTATATCGGATGCCAAATAATTGCTCGACAGACAAAAATGCGCTTGGTATACCAGATGCATTTTGCTATTTCAATTTTAGCAAGTTAATCTTTAAGCTGCATTACCATGGTCGTTTTTCTGTATTTCTCTTCAAAAGGGAATGTAACTGAGGAAGATGCTTCCTGGCTAAGGGAGCAAGCATAAATTAAAGGCCACGCGAAGACGGACAGCTAAAAATAAGTGTCAAAAAGCCCATGTTTGAGTTGGTCCTTTTTAAGATATAAATGTACAATTAACTTAAATGCCATAGTCATAGGTACGCTATTCTGTCATTACTGAATGTATTTAAAGAGGAAGCTCAATACGTAACACCAGGGAAATTTGCTTTCTTTTTATTCTTCCGATATATTTGAAATGGCAAACTAATCCTCTCCAGGCATACTATGGCGTTTTATAATAAGTACCCTTGGTAGAGAATCATATTACTTAAATGGGCCCGCATAATTGAAAATCATCCGCACATGCAGAACAGAGACTTGATGATGCAAAATACATCAAACTTTTCATAGGATTATTTAAGTGTAGGTTTAATATTTATTATCTTGGAGCATAGTGGCAAGATATCTCAGGAACAGCTTTTGAACGAAGGCTTGTTTCTTTTGAGGATAACATCAATTGATCTAAATGACTACTTTTATCGTGTGCATTTTATTATATAAGTTTTCTTTATCTTTATTTATTCAAATATAGTTTATAGAAAACAAAAGCAAACATATTATTTAAAGTTCTCATTTGATAACAAAGTGCGTGTTTTTTCAAAATTCTCCTTCGAATAAAGAGCACCTTTTAGGTGAAAATATTTTGGAATTGCAAATATTATTAAGACTTTACCATATCTAATCAAATCACATCGTATCTGTCCGTTCACTGATGTCCCGCATAAATTATACGCCACAGATCACACCCGTTGATAAAATCCTCTTAGCATTAAACGATTAGCTCTTAAAAATATGCAGCAATATGCAATACACCTTCCACAAAAGATACACACATTGTAGATTGAAAATCCTTAAAGCACATATAACGGCAAATTCTGGCTGAAACATTATCAGGGAATTGGCAAACACTGTTGAGATCAAACGTTAGCCCTTCTTCGAGGTCATTTGCAATATAATTTGTACAAAAACGATATTTTTGCTTAGATTAACAATAAAATATATTTAAATTTGTAAGGGTTTAAAAATCTACAAAAAAAAAATGTACACTACTTGAGAATTCATTTGTAAGAGAGAAATATCGTCTGAAAGCCGGCCTTCTGGCGTGTTTGAAATATTTTCCTACTATGCTCTAAGATAATAAATATTACGATTCTACTTTTACATAGTTCCTATTATCAAACCTAATTTAAAAGTTTTGTTAACAAAGCAAAAAATTGGTCACTGATTTCGTCAATGCATTAAGTAGGTTTTTAAGTTTATACATACTTTGCGCTTAGTTGTTTTTAATGAAACCTTTTTCGTGCCGGAAAACCAATTAAGCCGTTATTCCATAGTTGATTATTATCCGAGAATTTTATAATTTAATTAAACCAAAGTCACGCAATTTTTTTCCCAATGTTTAAACACTATTGAGCGTTCGAATATTATTTTTCAAATGCTAACGCTAAATTATTAGGTAACCTGACACTGTCTGAAGCGTTTTACCTCTCTGCGATATGCAGTGCTTTCCCAGAAAGTCTTTTTCTCACGAGGACTCTCATTTCAAAATGCATGTCCTTTCGGCCTCCTGGCAAAACCACATTTACTAGAATAAGTATGTACGTTGTCAGCTTTTTCCATTTATTTAATATTATACTTTTTTAAAAGGACGATTGACAAAGTTTCCTTTCTAAGATTTGCAATCAGATGTAAGATTATATTTTGTTTCGAAAATGTTTATAATTAGTAGACATTTCGAAATTTATTATTTTTAAGTATCATAGCAGATGATTTTTTGTTTTCAATAATCTTCATAGGATATTATGAATTCTTGTTTGCAGAGCTAAATACAATGTCTTACCCTAGATGAATAAGTACTCAAAATTAATGAAAGATATGTATACATATTCACAACATTTTCCTGTTTTTATTGACGTTAAATTGCCTGACTGCAGACGTTCCTAATCATTTCCGTATTCAATGACTGTGCACATTTTTCTTGGGGTTAGAAAATTGTTTGATTCGGAAAGTGAAAGCCTACCTTCATCCTGCGCAGCAAAGTCGAAAATGTTCGCCGCCGAATGCAACCCAGAAGACAACTGCAGCACTGGCTACAATTTAAAAGGAATCTTGTAAGAGCTCAGGGTTTTATTACCTTTAGTATCTAGTTCTATTTACTTATTCTGTCCGCTGTTCCCTGTTTGTTTGACCATGCTGTCTATAGTAATTATGCAAGTTACTTCAAAAACCACTAATTATCTCTTTGCAGTCAACTTACTCAAATACTTTATACACAACCAAATCCACCGTACGGATTCAAAAATAGATGTTACGCCTTGCTTAAGAGTTGTAGTTAGAAAGTTGGCTGAGATTGCAATGACGGTGGACTGCAGATTGTTAAAAGCATATGGCTTATTACAAATGTGGTACCAAGTTTATCTTATTAAGACCACGCAAGATATCGAACGCCACCACTCATATAAACTCCACAGACGTACAAAATAGGTCAGAGCATACTTTTTCTTACGAAGAATCATGCTTTAACTAAAGTGGAATTTCTCCCACAGAAGGCAATCCTACAAATTGTTTTTTAAAAAGGGGTTATTGGACTCATAGCACACATCCGGTGTGATGCGCCAATTTTGCGTGGGCCCAGAACTAACGTCGTAAATTTACGTGGTAGTGCAGCCCAGGCTTCGGCCTTTACGCTGCATCGAGAGCTGCTAAAGACAATCGATTGACACAGGGAAACGCGAAGACAAGAGCCGACACTCGGAATCAAACCTCAGGATACGTCAGCATATTTCACAATTATATACATCCAGTGTAAGTGGATTTTACCCGGTATCTTTTGTTATCTCTAAGGATGGGTTCGAGCACGTATCCGAAACGTCAAACGGACAAGGATGTTTTCCAGATGATAAGTAGAAGATTTTGGCAACGTTGAATAATTTCTTTGACCCGATTGTTAAAAACTAGGCGCTGCCGAGTTTTTAACAAGTGGGTCAAAGGCATTATCCAGGTGATCGCATTTTCTACTTCACACTTACTTTTGGGACCTGTTTTTACGTTTTAAGTGGTGTGAAGATTACAGAGTCAAGACAGAGCCAGTAGGGATACGCTAAGTCAACTCAACCTTAGGTTCATAGATGTCCTTTATGCAAGCCTTAAATTTCCCCTGGCCCAAAATGAGTCCCATATGTTGTTTGTATCCTGCCACGTCACGCCAAAGCAACTAAACAGAGGAGAAATTTGCTGTCTGGCTTCTCCCTTACTTTCTTTCCCATTAGTAGTGTTGATTGGTTGTTTTACCGTTTGGTGCTCTACCTCAGGATGTGTGATCGCACCCAGCCTGATTTATTTAATATAAACATGCATAGCAATGCACAGCTAGATTTCCAGGATCTCGCACATTTAGAGATGGGAAACGATAAGTCAGCTTCACAGACAGTAAGCATTCTGCAAAGACCAGTCTATCACAATTCAAAAATTATTGCAATCCTCTGTTCGGTCACTACAAAGAACGAATGACTACCAATGACAACGGAGCTAGAACTGCCCGAAAGCTACAACGCCTAGTTGTAAAGCGATGTTTAGGAAAAATGTAGTCATCTGGTAGATTCCAGATTGATTGTCTAGCAAAACATGTTCGGACGATCAGTATGCCGTCTTAAAATTAATCCACTTCCCACATTATTTTAACCCATATTTGCATGCGCACCAAATACTTGGTGGGAGCCTAGAAACCCAGGTCATTAAGATGAACGAACCCATTACGTATTCGAATCTTACCAGTGTCAATAACTTTGTCAATATGGGATACGCTGATTTCTACGAAAAATAAAAATCCAATATCCTTTACTCAGAAAACAAAAGAACAAAAAATAGTATCTCAAAATTCCCCTTTTTATTTTTCAGCATTTTAAAATGTGAGGTTAGCGGATTAGTAAATATGCGGAACATAAATAAGTCCTGATGCATGATGGAAATTACGTCAGTGATAAATACAAGATAGTTTTTGAGTTAAGAGAGATGTCAGGCAAAGATACGAAAGAAACCGGAAGGTAAGCGGAAACGGAAGAAGGAAAAGCCTAAAATTTTCAGGTACATTCTGCTTAAAGTAAGCAGCAAGGTTATCGTACACTAACTTCACAAAGCGAAGTGCCTTTTGAATCAATCGTTTTACTTTCCTGTTATTATACGACTAGTGAGAAAACTAAGATTTAATTTTAACTTGTTTGGTTAACTGTGAATAGGTCATAAGTAAAGGAACCTGATTAATGTTTACTTGTTCATGAGATATAGAATGGAACAAGATTAATTTGTTGTGAAGCCTCTTACTAGATATAGGTTGAAACCAATTGTGACCAAGCGAAGGGCCTTTTGAATTAATCATTCTACTTCCCTCTTATAATACGATATGTGAGAAAACCAAGATTTAATTTTAAATAGTTTGGTTAACTGTGAATAGGTCATTAGTAAAGGAACCTGATTAATGTTCACTTGTTCATGAGATATAGAATGGAACAAGATTAATTTGTTGTGAAGTATCTTCCTAGATAAAGGTTGAAACCAATTGTACCCTAACACTGGGAATGGAGGCAAAAATTAAAGTCACTTCTGGTACATGACTTGTGTCTGTAGTATTGACCCCGTAATGATTTTCATTTTATTTATTTTTTATTTTTATTTCTATTTGGCATATGTCAGCGTGGTAGAAAGCAAGTCAATAAGGATTTTATTCAGGAATTGTATGTTTTCGTAAATGCATACCCCTTACGAAAAATCATCCGAAAAAGTAAAAACCCACCGTATCAGAAAACCCAATTTGAAGATAGGTCTGATATTGGGCACCAA
This sequence comes from Schistocephalus solidus, assembly GCA_017591395.1. Taxonomy (NCBI): domain Eukaryota; kingdom Metazoa; phylum Platyhelminthes; class Cestoda; order Diphyllobothriidea; family Diphyllobothriidae; genus Schistocephalus; species Schistocephalus solidus. The sequence goes on along the minus strand of WEDG01000202.1, from coordinate 295,787 downwards.
TGAATATCTCTTCAGACTCAGAAGAGGGCTGGAGGATGTCAAGGAATCTGGTGCTGATCTCAGTCTCCACAATAGAGGCTACCTCCTGGCCGTTGTCCGAATCCACCGAGATGTGGAAGCCAACAGTAACCTTGTTTGGAAGCAGATAATCAAACTCCTCCGGATCCAAAAGGAGAAAAATCTCGTAAACTGCAATAAAAATAATTTATACAGTGGTCAGAGTCCAAGAATCATGGAAGAAGTGGTAGTTATAATGCTTCAAGAAAGGTTAGCGTCTTTATCATCTCAGAGTCGAGTAAGCTGTATTATTAAGAGTCGAGATATGCAGGATGAAAATCAAAGAGTTCTTGTCAACTTACTTTGCAGCGCTGGTAATAATAATAATACATTTAGGTTAAACATCCTACGCAGTCAAAAGCAGACGCATCGAGTTTCACAAAGGTCATTAAAAATTGACTTAACCATCCAGTCTCTGAGATAAAGAAGCATGAATGCTCACCAAGTTACAAACGAGACGTCTTAGCTATCTGCCTCTGATTGCGAAAAATATTTCCGTGGTTGTCATGCATCTTCAAGCTGAGACAGTAACAGAGTACTGGTTAAACCAAAGATCTATTTTGACAAGCGTCAACAGCTTAACTGAATGTTGTTAATTTATTAAATTTTGGGTTCAGTAAATACTAATCATGCGGTGACAGTCATTAAATTTGAGCAGTAAGTGTGCTCGACCCAGAAGTATCATAAAATGGCTATCGTACTGGAAATGTCGTCCAATAAATGTTTCTTCACTCTCTTCCTATTTTTGATATCTTTAATGAGTTGAAAAATACCCGTTTCCCATGGAAAATGACGAAATACTAAATATGCTCTGTGAGAACACGGCATGAACTGTGCAGACGATAAGTTCAATTAGAAGAATGTATATTTGAAAAATTTAATTTTTACGACCCATATTTAAATATTGTGACTGGTTCATTACGGTTCGTTAAAAGCTGTTGGCGTAAGGGAAAATACCACAATAGTAAACTTTTGAAGAACAATAAGCAACCCTATAAGTGTAGAGCCTTTCCATTTTTTTGTAATTCTAGGATACTTCATATAAGATCAGATGAACAAGCCGCGCAGCAATCAAAAACACCAGCTTAGAGCCTGATAGTTGAAATATTATGCATTAACGGATACTTAACAAACCGGCTTTTAACAGTACGTAAAAACATTTATTTTCGAGTGTTTTAAAGCTCACTAAAATAACTTGCCTTATTGTTAACGTCATTATATTCTTAAGAGGTAAAACAATAACAGTAGTGAGCCACGACGCGAGGGTCTATCTTTTCAAATAATATTTCAGTAATGGAGCTTGCCGAGGTAAAATACTAATTGCTGGAATAAAATTATTTCAGCTATGCTTTATTTTTCATATAGATTACTTGTTATTTTTTCCAGTTATCAAAACCATTAAATAAATTTGAACTTTAATTGAAATAAAAGTGGACACCCACCTGTCGAGTTGAGCGGCAGTCGATAGCACAACCGTTTAGAGCTCAGGACGGTAATAAATGCATCTTCATTGCATGTATGACCATTGATAAAGCAACTGTCAGGTGAAAAATGATACTGTGAGGTGCTAACAAATGCTCTTTACTTGATGTTTAAGAAATAGTTGCAATAAGGTTGGTGAAAAACAGGTCAACAAACCTCATCAATTTACGCAGACAGATTATACACCTTATGAATGTTATAAACATTGCGTACCGGGTACAAGGTGCATCCAATGCAGAACGTTTTCCTAACAAACAACATTCCTGGGCCTCTGTATGTTGAGCTCATATAACACACAACTCCACCATTGGCAGAAATGTTCTGCTCCAACGCTGTTGCGGGACTACACTAGGCCCACTAGAGAATACCTGATAATGAAAATCACAGCTGCGGCTAAATTCGGGTGACTGTCTCTTTTGGAAGTTCCAAGTGAGAAGCAGAAACGTTAGGCTCATAATAGTCTTGTTTTCCAGCGAAGATATCAGCTTCTTCTGAGTGATTGTACACGGCTGGCAATTCGGGTGTTGGAAGTGATGACGTTTGCCGTGCGCGCCAACGGAATGGGTGTGGGACGGTGACGTGCGCCGCATCCACCTCACTCTCTCGTATTCATCCTGCCCTGACCCGGTGGCAAGAACATGCCAAGACGACCAAGGAGGTTTCGCACACTGTGGTTAAGAAAGCCTAATAAGTCGCATATGCCGACTTCACACGAATTTGTTCCTAAGGTATACTTGCAACATTTGGCACGCCGTGCATGAAAATTTAAACTTTACAATGGACCAACGCTTGCAGTTCTTATGAATAAATAATGCTTTTTAGTGCTCTGTATAGAGCAAAGTTATAAGTTACAAATCGGCATAAGTATCACGTGTCGTCCGCTACGCGATGAGTAATCCCTTCTCATAAATTTACTTTCACTCCTAAACAATAAGCATTTAAACAAAAATTTTTGATTTCAGGTTTATATAAGGTATGCGTAATCTAGTCTATTGGACACCTTCCACTTAAGCGACAATAGCGTGTCATGGTAGATTTGAACGTGGCAGCTTTTAATTTAGCGGAAATGCGCTGACACTCGAATTGTCCACCCCATTCCCTCTTTCTCTCCCAAGAAATATTTCACTGCCCAAGTCTGTCAATCAATTGCCAAGCTATCATACAAATGATTAGTATTTAAGTTAAGGCCGAATGCATGCAGCACGCTTCGTACTAAGCCTTTGGTCACTGAACCGGTGGAAACGCACATGGATAAGAAAACAATGCAAGGTAGCCGCGCCTGTAAACATTAAGTTTCTGGTGCTAAACCAGTATATTTTAGAATGGCTATGCCGACAGTCATCTCTATTTGTTAGATAAAGTCTACATGCAATTCTGAGCGTAGACTCAATTATAAATCTTACTCCTATTATTTACTAAGGATGTCTAAACTTTCATCGGGACATCTGGTCTCAATTAATAGAGTGATATAACTTAGATTTGTTATATCATCAAATGTCTTACGAAGTTCTGAACTGCGTTTTCGATGGGAAAAATAATAAGTAAGGTAACAAAAAACTTATCATACGACTGACGGCTCAGAATATTTCAGTCACGTGATGACGCCACCTTTGGACTGAGTTTCTTTCTAACCGTCAGCAAAAACTAGACTAAAAAATGACCTTTGGAAATATTACTTTTCCTTATTGATTTTAGATCCCTCTATGAACTCAAATAGATTTTATAAAAAACATGCACGAAAATACTTTTCCCATACTCATTTAGAAGAAGATTTCGTCTTCTCTAAATTCCATACCTGAAATTTAACCCAGTAAAAAATATCGGTGGTTACGCTCATTGATATATGGCAAGAATAAAAAACATCAGATGATTAAGCACTGTTATGGGCACGTTAGATTTGAGACAATACCGCGACACAGTTGACCTGAAATGTAAGCTGACATTCTGAAATTCGTTTCGGTAAGAAAAAAATTACAAAAGAAGGGTTGTCATATTATTTGTCGTAGAGCTTAATCATAAAATATGTCAGTTACGTCGCAATGCTGATTTTGGAACGACCGTCCTTTCAGCTATCAGAAAATAATCAAACTTCAGGGACTGAAGTTTATACATAACATGCTGTGTACATTTTGCCAAAGAAAAATCGCATTACTCTTCGCAATGAGGAAGATGACCCATATAATGTCACATTGTATGGGAAACACACTGCAAACTTTACATACAGCAGTAAAAACCTTGCACATACTTGACACTTTATGGACGTTCATTTTAAAGGATTCAAACATTTTATAATTAGTAAAGGATTTTGGCAGATTTGAATAATTCCTTTGATTCACTTTTGAAAAACGCGGCAGCAGCGGTGGAATTCCAACCCCACGCCAGCAAGGGGAAGGCTTTTGTACAGCCAACGCTCTAGCCAACTGAGCTACGAGGGCCCACCGGGAGCCGTGAGTTTAATCACACTTGGGTCAAGTTACCCGTCCAGCCTACTGCAAAGTATGGAATCTTCCAATTCTGATACAGCAAGCTGACTGCCCAAGATGGATTTCCTAAGCAATCAATCTAGAATCCACCAGATGACTACCAGGCAGAATTAATAAGAAGAGGATTTTGGCAGATTTGAATAATTCCTTCCTTTCTTCCTTTCTTAAAACTGCGAGATACACAAAGAAGAAAACATATGGACCAATTGACTTTTTGTTTTATATGGCTTACGCTAGCGTTCTGAGGTAACCGAAATACCTTGACATTATGCCGCAAGATAATCAGTGTTTCAAACTCATGCAAACAAACGTTTTAACCAAAAACGCATATTAGCCTTTCAATTACCATTTCATAAGGAAGTATATGTGCTGGAATATGTAGTCTGCACCGCTATAAGGACAAATAAGAAAGAAATTTCAAAAAACTGGGTTGCACTTATGATAGTTTACCAAGTTTGAGCAACTGGCTCTCAGAAAAAACGGTTGAAGGACAACATGAGAGATTTCAAGTAGACTAGTTGGCATGAAAGTATAGAGAAAGGCATTCATACCACTGACGGAGTACGAACAATATCACGGTGTTGAGCATTGAACTCTAACATTTTGAACGGGAAATTTAACTTTTACCATATGGAGTTTTCCTATTATAGATCCTAATTTCGGTAAGAATGCGAATCATTCTTCTTGCCGTTAATATCTTGCGTAGTTTGTACTCGACGTTTATGGAGCCTTTTTGCCTCTGACATACTCATCTCCACCAGAATGTTACTAAGCAACTTATCAGCCCCAAAATACCCAATAATGAGTCCGTGGCAGAATCTCTTTGAAAAAAGGAAGACTGTAGCTGCACAAAATTTCCTTGCGTCATGACAAGTTCTTTCAAATGTCTGCGGTTTCCTAAGCACTATGAGGCTTTTTAATTAGTAGGGGATTTTGACAGATTTTACTGATTCATTTGACCCCCCCTGTGAAAAAACGCCAGCAATCTCTGTGGGATTTGAAACCGCGCCGAGCTAAGAGGCCCCTACAGGGAGCCGTGCGTATTTTACAAATAGATCAAAGGAATTATTAAATTCTTTCAAATCCTCTGCTTATTTATTATGCCAGGTTCTAATGCGGTGGATTATATTTCGATTGCTTAGTAAATCCTCCGTGGGCTGTGAGCTACGTGTATCAGAATTTTTGGGTTTCATACGTTGCCATAGGCTACTGGTAACCTGACCCAAGTGTGCTTAAAAATACGGCACCCTTTGAGGCCTCGTAGCTAAGTTGGTTAGAGCGTTGACTGTACTAGAGTCTTCTTTTTGCTAACCTGGGTTCGAATCTCACCGGGGCAACCGACGTTTTCACAAGTGGGTCAAATGTACAATTTTAATAGCTGTCGACCTCTCTTTTTCAAATAAACGCTTACTTTTGTCTTACAAAGAGAGCCTTACAACAGTAAACAGTGCGTAAATACACGAGGAGTGGGGCAAAGGTCAACTGCATCAATTGTACAATCTTCAGTCCCACTTCGCCACCTAATCCATCCAATACCGATATCAACATAGCCAATAGGACCAGAGGTGTGCACTGTCATAGAGGCTTACAAATTCTAAAAGTCAATCCTTACGTACATACGTAATCCAGAGGGATACTCCTATGATACCTTATATATATATATATATATATATATATATGACAAATAGAGCAGATGAATCTAGGGCAAATCCTGTTTTCTACGTAAAAAAATGATTATTTTTTGATAAAAAATATTTTCTTCGGAACGGGAAAGCAGAAGTTTGGGAGAGCAGAAAGAGACTCAGAGTGAACATTTTAAAATTTCTGAAACTTTAGCTGTATATGTAGATGCCAGAGTAATACGTATTCCCCTCAAACTTCGGGTTTCCCTTGCTTGCAAAAACGGGGAGTATTTGTGCTTAGCTTCCCTGCTTTACTTTGTGGAGATGCAGTTTTGCATGAAATATGTTTTACATTTGGTGGAAAATGAAGCTGACACGATAGTCTGAAGGAGGTGTAATAAGAAGGCAGAACAACTTAACACAGACTGCTTATCGGCAGTTTGAGTGACACTCACCTCTTTAGCATGTCTGTCAACTGATGAGATATATTTAACAGATTCCTAATGGAAAGCTTGCTCAATTCCTTCGCGTAGGATGGCACGTGCAACTTTCCAACTCGAATTCCAGTTATAGTGTCGTACAAGTAGCTTCCATTTGGCAGATCGAAAATCGCTGAGCCTCTTTGGGTGAAGGATTGGGCAAAGACAGAGAGAGAGAGTTAGAAAAGGAAACGTCTCAAAAAAGTAAAACGGTTCTAACCGAAGAAGACAGCATATTTATCAGCTTCAACAAACCCATAAGACAAACTGAGTCACGGAAGATTTCTGCAGCATGGTGGAGGCACCGAAGCGAACGTGCAAGTTCCGTGAGCAGCTCAAGCGTAACGCGATTAGGTTACGTTCTTTTGAGGTCTCGGACTATGCTCTATGGGCCTCCCAGAGCGACTTCCGCCACACAAAGCCCCACCCAAAATAATTGAAGTTGAATGGATAGCGTCCGAAAATAAGCTAGTGGAAAATAATTTCTTATCGAAATTGATTCATTCCGTTTTCAGATATAGCAAATGAGGTATCTCACAGAACGCATGTCTGTTATTATTTACTGCACTTGCCTTTCTTAATTATGCTCCGTAATCCAGAATACTATCATGCATTTCAATCTTCAGTGCTACTGACGAAAGCCTAGGATTTTGAACTCCAAGAAACAATGTCTTTGAGCTTTTTGTAGACAGTCTTACACTGCGAGGTAAAGGAAATCGTGGGTAAACTGTAACCTAGTGGAAATTCGTAATAGTGTGACCAAACTGCTAATTGTCAATACGACCGAAAAAAATGTGACTTTAGATTTCAGTACTGACCTATGTGGAAGCACACTGTAAGCGTTTTTTCACAAGGCAGCGTACTGGCTCCGGATTATACACTATTTTTACTATCGAGAAAAAAAACATCGTTAATATGTGAATAAGGTGAATCTTTTTCCTTTGGATTCACAAGGTTTGAAGTACCATTATCCTATTTCTTAGCACTTGCATAGAAATAATTTCTTATAGAATAGATTCCCTAATGCACAAAATTGCAACCGAAATTTCAAAAAGTGTTTTGATTTGAACTAATCACTAAGTCATAGCTAAAGCTCTGCTTATCCGGCAGCCTTATCTAAAAATATGTCAGTCACGGCAGGATGCCGGTATTTAAAGGAGTTTCTCTTTGACGGCCCGTACGAACCCCACTGTAAAATATGACTCCTTACGTAGTTAAATTTTTCTCATTTATGTGGTAGTGAATTATAACTTCTTGAATTTAGGTGGTTAAGGAAATGGTACTATTCAGTTCTTATTTCCAAGTACGTTTGACCCTAACTTGGCATTACACAAACAGTTTGGGCTGTATCACATGCGAAGTGCCGGAATGAACAAAACGTTGATAATAGCTCGCAAATCGGCACAAACGCAAGACTAAGCATTTGAAATACTAATAAACAACTCAATAAGAATGTAAACCTAACAAAAATATGAAAATTAATATTTCTTCATTTAGAAATACAAACCTTTTTTTAAAAAATGACCTGTCTAAAACGTGACAAATCGTTGTAACATTGATAAATAAATTTAAAAATAATTATGGCCTTGTATCATAAGAATACCAATTTGTGTATATCAAGAGAACTTTTTATGCACTAAATTTATTTATTGACATTTTAAATATTGAATTACAATTAATTTTAGCTCGTTTTTGAATAACCAGCGAAAATTTCAGGATTTTTGATGTTTTCAATCCCTTGGCTATATGTGTTTATTTTTTCATATGTACTGATCAAAACCTTCAAAATACGATATTTCATATAAGTATTTACCAAAGAGGCGAGACCCAAGATCATCGTTCTACTGCAGATGGCCGTTGAAGTCATATTTTTAGATCGACCCAAACATGAAAACTCACTGCAGACAAAATTGAACGTCAACAACAAAAGTCTGTAAAACTCTGACTAAAATCAGTTAAGAAAATTTCTATAGTAAGATGCCTCTTTAAAAAAGCTGTTGAGATTGATAATTCCCTGTCATTTACTATTTTTAAAAGTTAAATCGAGAGGAAGGAGTGGAAGTTTGACCAGTTTCTTGAATTTCTTGAAAATAAGTGATTAATTTTCTGCCGAAAATGGAAGTACACACTGTCGGCTGCATATTGGAACGTTTTTCGCTATATTTGTTTACTTTAGTGCCCCATTCTAAGATTTCAAATGCACACTTTAGTATTATTTTGTGAAAACTGGTAATCCTATCACAATTGCGTTTCTTTATTCTAGATAAGCAAAACTTTTAAAATAAAACTCGTACTTTTTCCATGCTTCCAATTTAAAGAAGCCTTTATTCATATCAATCTTTAAGACAACCTGTATGTATCTTGTAATGGTTGCGCGATGTCACCATATTTAAACAAGACGTACTGGTAAACAAGTTAATTCTTGCTTTTTGTGGCAAAAAACGTCATAAAATTTGTAAAAGTTAATTTATTACGCTGAATCATTTGCTTGTATAAGAAAAACAATGCAATTCCATCCACTTTCTTTTACCTAATTTTTCCGTAAATGAAAATCACATTTTCCAATAGCAGAAGGGATATATTTGGTAACTTTGTTTACTTTTATTAATGTTTTTTTATATTACAAGTCAGAAAATCCACGGAATTTGCTCTGTGATATCAAATGTAATAGGAAATATCTTGAATGTACGGGTGTCTCTGAGATTGCCCAAATCTTGGATGTTTTCCATATATATGCGGCAGTGAAACATACAGCGTTCTTTAACAAAACGCATTGTGAGCCTCAACTCTACTCAAAAACAGACATAACAACATTAAATGAGCGCTTAATATTTCATTCAAATTTCCAGAAACATTGAATGAATTATGTCACCTACTTAACATTAAGGGTTTCTAACATACATGCTGTATAAACTCTTTCAAAGAAAATCCCCATTTATACTACGCTATGAAAAAGAGGTCACAGAGTTTGCATTAACGTTTGCGAAGGTTGTGGATCATGTTGTAAAGTCTACTGACAATTACGGCAGCATGCGGGCTTTTAAAACAGTTTCCCTTTGGCTGTCTTTACCAACAAAACTTTGTAAACAATGACTCCTTAAGTAGTACACATTTTTCTCCGTTATTTTTAATGTCCCTATAAATTGAAATATATTTTTTATAAAACGTGTAAAACAATAAAAGATTTTCCTGTCCTCATTAGGTAGTGAATTATAACTTTTTGACATTTTGTGGTTAAACAAATGGTATTATTTAGTTTCTTAAATAACGTTTCTGATTTCCGAGTACTATTGACCACAACCTGTCGTTACACATACATTTAGGGTTTCCAAACTACATGCTGTATACATTCTTGCAAACATAATCACCATTTCTCTTTGCAATGAAAAAGGTGGCACTAAAAACACCTTTTTGAACTGTAACATTTTCAGAAAAGAAAATGCATTAGCAAATGAATAGAAGAAAGACAATTTTTTGTACATATTTTCCATAACCTATACCTGAATATATAAGGTAATTGAAAATAAATGGGAAAATCGTATGCTTCTTACATAGCCAATTTTATAGACTTTAGTGCTTGAAGGCCGTCGAAAGAAACCTCATTGAAAAGACAGTGATTTGCCGTAACTGACATACCTTAAGTTATGGTTGCCAGGTAATCAGTACTTAAGCCCTATTTAAGTATTTTTTCGAAGAAAGAACACATTTCTAATTTTCGATTGAAATTTCATGATTATGAGAATCAACTGTAAAGATTTTATGAATTATGCTTTTTGCAGAGAATTTTATGGAAAATAGATACACATTTTATTAAAACATGCCTCCAGGTTTGAGGATATTTTCAAAAGTAACCACAGTTTGATAACGTAATAAGTTAATTGGTTGCATACGGCATCAATACCCCACGAACAGTTAAGTACAGTTTTCAGGTCCTACTGATAAAATACCACACTAAGGATGGTAACATACGTGAACTTTTTAAACCTTATTTATAAACCTGCAAACAAAGGCCATCTTATTTATTACACAATCATTTAAAGAATGCGTCCAAAATATCTTCTCTGAAATAAATATGCTAAAAGAAGACTTTATTTTCTAAAGGAAAACATAATTTTTGGTTGTCAATGCAGATGGTTAGGGAAAATGGCAGACATTTTTTTATCACTTATAGCGGTAAAAATCAGCATTAGATTTATCGGACTCTCAAAATATCATTTTTGGTATGCAAAGTCTATTTATATAGTGCTTACTTAGGATTTGATACGGCTTTTCTGAAACAAGGGGTGCTTATTTTGTCAATATATCACACCAAGTTATAATAGCATTCCTTAAAATGTTATATATTACAAACGCTGTGCTATAATCGTTCAAAAGTTGCCAAAGCGCTATTGAGACAATTATAATTGTGAAAGGAAATGTTAGCAAACGTTTATGAAAGCGAAGGCATGTTAACGCTTAAGTAATCATTTTCCGGCTATCTTTAACAGTTGTTCTTTATCAGACTAAACAGTCCATTATGTTCTTTTGTTTTAACCAATGAAATTAAATGTGATGTCATGATTTTGAGAAGGATTAACAAACAGGATTCCGTAAAAATCCAGTGACAGGCATTTATTTTTCTAGGAAATGGGAAATCGTAGCTGCGAACACTTCCCTCTTTAGAGTTTCATAACTCCTTCCTGTTTGAACTCTTGTCTTAAGATCCCAAAAGGTCCTGCCTAGAATATATAATGAGAACGTTTTTTTTATTTTTTATACTTCTGAGATGGTATTTGATATAAACAAATTAAGTGGATCCAAAGAAACTTAACTGAAATTTGACTTTTGCACGAAAGTTCAGCAGAACCTAAATTAAAGTCTATCTGACTTAAAAAAACTGCTATACGTTGCAATAGTAGATATGTATGTGCTTATTACTCTCTTGCGATACCTAGTGGAAAAGCATCAATTATAAAAAAGAGTTCAAGAAAATTTTACTTATTTCAATTTGTACCCAATCAAACCTTAATATCCGCTTGAATCAGCTTATTGATTTGGCCGCACCAGGCATTATTTGCCACATCACGTTTCCAAAATGTTAACTTTCATAATCAGCTACTCACTTACTCTGACCAATTGTTATTCTTAAATATGCAGGGGCGTTTTGGTAAGCAAAATGCGTCAGGATTTAGCATAATCAATGATGCTATTGATGTTACTACTTCAAAAAATAGCAGTCAACGCGAACCCCGCGTCTGAGCCAATTCTAACCAAAGGTGACTGAGGTTGCTGTCAGTCACGTTACTTCTTTCAGATGCGGATAACCCGCAGGTAAAATGCAAAACCTAAATTAATCTCCTAAGCTCCAAATCAATAGACAATCTTTGCCAAGAGACAGCACCGGCAAGAAAATGCTCAAGGTATTGCGATTTTACGATCCTGTACTAGCATGGACTAGAGATCTCGGTAAACCTGCGTTAATTGCATCGAAGTACATCCCCATTTCCTAGAGATCTCCAAGAATGCAGGTTGGGCTTAAACCACCTCTCTCCATTCACGTCTTTTGTTTTCAACGAAGCCTTATGATTCAATTTATTGTGACTACACCACTACCTAACAGAACACCCATTTAAGACTGTTCCGCAGAATGTTACGCACAGGACTTTTGGCTTGCACGTGATCGGGATTGTGTTTGTGGTACACTTTCACAGCATTTAATGCAGTCTTCCTTCCTCTGAAACTTGGGTTCGAGGTTGAGACAGACCGACAACGAATGAAGGCAAAATCAAGTGTAGGTAACTGGCGCCGCGGAAACCCTACTTAGGCATGCGAACACATCACCTGTTCGGCCCACAGAAACCACCATTTCACGGAGGGTAGCTTAAATCCACAGTGCTTGCGATTGCCCTAGATGTCACACTTAGGAGGAACCATTGCAACCGGCCAATTCACTAATACACACTGGTTTTGGTTGATGAACATTCACTGATCGCTAATTGAACTCTCTCGTCTCGTTTGGTCAAGGGGCTCACACGCAAGCACCGTCAGCAGTCGCACAGTGGTTTTTAGTAGTAAGGACATATGAATAATGCCGAAAAATACAAGGGAGAATGGAATCTTATTTGGCTGGGTATGACTGAAATATGATAGCTAATAAGCCGGAAACGGCCATTTCAGTCTCCCGTGTCTTTGCCGGCCATATGCCTCTGCCTATTCTACTACTAGCCGCTGTGCGGCTGCTGGGGAGGCTCGAGAGTGAACCTCAAGGCAGATCGTGACGTAGGAGTTCTGCTGGCGATCGGCGAGCGTTCATTAACGAATGTTAATATAACTAATTTTAACTGGCTAGACAGTGAGCTCGTAGCTCAACGGTTAGAGCGTCGAACTTCTGATCAACTATTCGCATGTTCGAACCTCGGGTTGGGCACCACCTGGGTTAGGTTATGTGTGGCTGATGATGGCTTATGAGACAGAAATAACCATTTTAGTCTCCCTTATCTTTGTCTGCATCGTTAATCTGCCTCTACACACTGATTTGACTGCGAGGTCTGATTGAACCATCAGTGGGCAATCATCAAAGCCACAGCTTTTAGCGCTAAGTTATAACCTCAAACGCGTTAGTTTATTTACAGTAAGAGTCGACCGCATCCCTCTGACCTTTGCCGTGCAGTAATCAAGATTTCAAACTGGTCAGTTTTCCGATGCTGGGAATTTTCACAGTGGCTAACATGACTAGTGACTTCCTCTGAGCGTGCCGCACACACGACATGGTTCCCATACATCAGCTACTAACGCACGTACAAAAGCAATACTGGGGACGATGGGTAGGTGGTTATAAGAAGTTTTGAAGTGCTGATTTTGCATTCATTGCAAGAAACAACATTTATCTTCATTTACAATGACCGAAATGACAACTAGATGGTATCAATGTTTGTTCTCGAGGTACATCCCAGCAACACTGTATCTTATTTTTTTAAATGTTTCCTCTCTGTAAGTGCATGCACGGAATACGCTTAGTTGAACACCGTTTCATTGCAAATTAACCAGAATTATTTATCCCACAGCTCAGCAAATGTTTTCTTTATGGCTTTAAAGACATCAAATGAATGCTCCGCGTTTGGTCTACCTGAATGGATTAGAATTGCAGAGGGTAATATTGAGGATGTTGATTGGCTTGTGAAGTGTGCTGTTTTGGAGGCTACGCCCGCTGCAGGTTTCTCCTCTTAAACAGGGAGCTTTTTGCAGAACCAGATAGGAACGTAGATTACGCCATTTGCTCGTCCAAGCGCAGGTCTGGTAGACCACACACGTCAATACCAAAAGGAGGCCAAGGAAGATGCCTGCACGTCTAAAAGGGCAAACCAGTGAGTGCATGCGTAAGACCTGACATTGACAATTACTATCAAAATTAATGGAAAACGTTAAAAAGATGAATTGAAATTCAACCATTGCTCTGCAGGCGGTAATTAGAGCAGAAGTGCACTGTTCATCACGATAAAAATAATAAGTATAATTTTAATATTTTACGAGGGGAATGAAACTGAAAAATAAAATTAATCAAAAACTCAGAAAGTGATTAAAAAGTAGTTTTTTACGGTCAGAGACTTTAATATACTGAAAAATAAATCCAGTTACTGGGATATTTATATCGTAAAATGTGGAAAGGTAATCAGTTCTGTGCATACTTTAAGTACCCCTCTTTGAGGTCTCCTGATTGGTTATTCGTTTGCATCACTTTAACTTACCCTTATAACTGTAACCGCACGTTATGATAGAAACGGAATGCGGATTCATAAAAATAAGGAGTTCCGAATAGCGAATTTGATTGTTTGTTCTTCATGAGTCCGTCAAAAAAAGATCTGAGGTCAAACCCACCTGATATGAGAACTTGGTAGTAAAAAAGAATACTACTTATATTATGATTTAAGTTATGTATGGAGCGCATTTATTGCTGTTTAGTTTTGTCAAGCACTGCACCCACACGCACTTCTTAACAGGATCTTGTCATCGGCGTGATTTGCGTGAGAGAATATATAGTGCGATAGATGATATGCAACTCTGTCCTAATATAAACTAATGCAGCTTCCTTTTCGTGTGGCATTTGGTGGACACTGTTCCCTGTGATGTTTTACTGCTGTTTTAGAGGAATGAGGGTAAAATGTCCTTCGAAAAAATTCTTGAGCGTTATTTGCAACCTCCACCTGTTCTCAGCAAATGAGGCTGATTTGCACAGATTCATTAATGCCTATAAAATTCATTTACCAGCTCAGGAAACATACCTTGGGAGTCAACGGCCAGTAGTAGTCTTAACAGATGGTTTGCATATCAAAACCCACAAAATAAGCCACCACACTCAGCATTTATTCAATTTTTTTGTTGGCCAGTTAATTTGGACGTGAAAATAGGGCACATTAGCCTGTAGCGCCTAATTAGCTGGCGGCTAGTTGCTAGGAATAAAAAACCTCCTACCAGCCGGAAATGATTTTGGTTCACCGTAAATAGAGGTGGATGCCAAATGGTAATCGCCAACATTTATCACAGAGCAGTAAATATAACCTCCCCGTGTTAACCTCACACGCAAGCGGCCAAAAAATATGGATCACATTGCAAAGCCGCTGAACACTACAAATGCATCAAAGTGTAGTGTTTATTTCCGAACAGGTTTTTGTATGGAGCCACAAAATTGTGGTGAAATTTAATTTACAGCCACGAAGGAATCACCCAGAATAATTTATAGTTTGAGCTCATTGAGGGGAATTTTGGAGGTTACACTTTATTGGCTAAAACTTCTTTTTTTAACTATGTTGCATTGTGGTTCATGAACGATTATATTAACCATATCCCAAATACACATTTGGTTAACCAATCTCACTTTACTAATTGAAGTTCCCTTGATCGGTCACAAAGCCCGACTCAAGTCGTTGTTCTGCGAAGTAAGAAGTTCACACGAAAATATGCAGAAGGTACAGTCAGATGAATTGTTTTCAGTTATGAATGACATTGCAAGATCGGGCAAGGCTCAACTATAGCTGGTGTCCCAACCGTTTTAACTATGATGCCCGATCGGGCAAGATGAGCCGCCGAGCCATTTACAGATGGGATCGAAAAATTTTAGCAACCGCCAAAAGATGGTGTTAAGCAAACCTCACGCTCATCTGCTCAAAATTGCGCTAAATGCTTGCGAAAATTGTTGTGTTCAGTCAATTAAATTAGTGATTTCTATAAGATTCTGCAGGTAAGGCGAGTAACAAAACCGATTGGGATGGAGCTCAAAGGTCCAGGCCTAGGCAACGTAGTTGAAGTGGTTTGGATGTCGTCTTCTCTTGCTGTCGTCGAGTTTCACACACTGCATTTACTAATATTTGCAATAATAACTATGTTAAAATTAGTTGATAGACCAGGTTTGAAAGAATCTAAGACGTAAGCAAGGCAGGCAAACGTGACTGCAAAATACAGGGGAAAAAAATAGTTACAAGTCTACGCAGATGAATTATCAGAATTTTATAGACAGTGGAAAAACTGGCCACAGTTTCAATTCTTCTTTTTCTTACCGTTATAAACATCAGGTCCGTAAATATTCGTTGACAAAATGCCTGGCAAAGCATAAGCACCTTATCAAAGGAAGGTTTGAAATCGATCTACAGCTATTCCAGGTTGACGTCTGTTTTGGAAGTACAGTTTTACGGTTATCAGCTATTATGCGTGAGTAAGTTTTCGAATTTAACCGAAATGAACACTTGCATAGAGACGACCGCTCAAACACTCAAAATATTAAGACCTGTCGTCCAAAGAACCTGCACTTATTTGAAAAAGCTAATCAACACCGAAGCACAAAATACTCCTTGATCTCTTAAGGATATAAAACGCAGCGGACTACGCCATCCGCAAAAACCACATAAATTCTATTGAACTTGAATATTAACTGTCAGGCCTGCCAACATCTGTCCTTAGCAAAATAGAGTGAAAATGTCTTTGGCTTGAGGTATGTTTTTCGCCAGCAATACAAAAACAAAACTTTTAATGCCAAAGTTTTATAAAAATCATTTGTAAAACTTTTCTTTGCAGAATAAATCACATAAAAATAAGCAAATTAAAGTTTTCACAGAAATGCACCTAATATATGTTAACACACGAAGTTCGACCGTCGTAGTCTGACGATGTCCACCGTATGCTCCATAGGAAAGTGAAGCAGGGACGGTGACTTGCGCGTGATTTAGTTTAAAGTGATAGAAGACTTGCGCTGCATCTACCGCACTCTCTCCTCCTCCCCCACCTGAGCTCGGGGTCAAGACAGAGTCAAGAAGACCGGAGGCGGGAGAGGACGCAGGTGGCTGGCGCGGCCGGGTCCCCTAAGTCCTAGCCGCCCCTAGGCGTGCCACCACACCTCTATGCTCGGCATTTGTTATGGGAGCGCAACCCGAAATACGCATGCCATGCCCTAATGTGGCCCCCGTGTTGGTCCAACGCATCTTCCACGTGGCCTGTTTAGGGGGCAACATATGTAAACATGCTGGCAGTTCGACCGTCGATTTCGACGAGGTCCACCGTATGCTCCACACCAGGTGGTGCAGGGACGGTGACTTGCGCGTGAATTAGTTTTAAGTGATAGTAGCCTTGCGCTGCAGCTACCGCACTCTCTCTCCTCCCCCACCTGAGTCCGGTGTCAAGACAGAGTCAAGAAGACCGGAGATGGGAGAGGGCGCAGGTGGCTGGCGCGGCCTGGCCGCCCCTGGGCGTGCCACCACACCTGGCTCGGATCCCACGGAGTGGGAGTGCCATAAAGGCCACATTAAGAAGGAGCCATTGCAACCTGACTCTCAGTCCGCCAGTCAGCCACTCCACACAAAACACACATTGGGCTGACCACGTGGTCCGAGTTATCCCGTCAGTTGGCAACCTTCCAAGCCACGGCTTTTAGCGCACCGTGATAGTTTCAAGCGCGTCAGATTGTTTATAGTGAGGAAAATACGCTGAGCTCTCGACCTCACTCTCCCCCACCCCCACAATCAGACCACTGTCCGAGCCAGTCAGTTGCCTGATGTGGGAGTGGGTATGTAAACATACACACACGTACACACACAAAGACAACACACCAACAAAGACAAGGGAGACCGGAATGGCCATTTCTAGCTTATAAGCCGTCATCAGCCAGTCATACCCAATCCCAAGTGTGGAAAACCTGGGATTTGAACCCGCGACCTTTGGTAATTGAGTCGAATGCTCTACCATTGAGCCGCACGCTCGTCGTTTTGTCGGTTGCGATCGGGAATATGATGACAGTAAGTGGCTCACCGATCTGCTTAAGGAACGTGTATGTTCCCTTGTGCCCTAGAGCTAAATTTAGAGCCCTCGTAGGCGGTCGCATAGTGGCGTGTAGCATATGCTGTTTAGGTGGAACCAACAAAGATCACGGAGACCGGAATGACCATTTCTGGCTTATTAGCCGTTATCAGCCAGTCATACCCAATCCCAAGTGTGGAACACCTGGGATTTGAAACCGCGACTTTTGGTAATTGAATCGAACGCTCTACCATTGAGCCACGGGCTCGTTGTTTTGTCGGTTGCGATCGATCACATCTTGCGGGTGTTAATTCATTTGAGCAAAAGTAGTATTTATAGTTATAAACTCAGAACTTTCTAAATTTTACATCAGAGTTTCTTAAATTCCATAACACTTCGGTACTTGAGGGTTCTTTATTTTTTCGTGATTCTGTACAAACTTTTACCTAGCAGTTTTGCCCATACGCTTTGTAGGTTTAATGCAACATCTTCCACAGAGACTTAACTTTTTTCCTGTCTATATTTGCTGTAAAGATTTGATTTTGCTTGAATAACATAGCTAAGTTTTATTCTAGTGCTCTGGAAATATCAAAACGTAGACATGTCTAACTGCGATAAAGACTACTAGCAGAAGAAGATTGTCTAGAATCATAGAGCAAAAACTGGCACGGTTTTATTCTAACAATCCTGATGTTGGCACCTGTATTGTTTACTGACTGCTGTATTTGTTTTTTAGAAAGTCTCCTATTGCAATGTAAGTGTTTTTATTCTGTTAAAAAACCGTATACATACGGACTTGTAATGGATGACCTCCATTTTACTTGCCAATACAAACCGAGGGATTAAAATGCGCAGGTCACTTTCACTTCATTAGAAAGTGGGGGTGATATCAATTCTCCTTGGGGCATAAACGAAGTCGGATCGACATTACGTTTGAGGAAAGAGTACGAATCTGCTTGTTGTATAGATGTACTTTTCATTCGGCCTATGTAAACTTGCATCAGCGTGCGTAAAGTACGCATTGGCACTAAGATGGGTCGTATTTTTCTTCTCTCGAGGAACCGTCAGTGCCATCTGAAAAGCATCGAACCTTTCATACTACTTCATTTGCACAACAAACGGTCAGCAAATGACATGCCGCTAGCGCGCAGTGTCTAGTAACAAGCCAGAAGGAAGAAGGCAAACAAATTAATGGGAAAATGGCTCTCTTATACCGATCTGGGCGCCTTCATACCATACTCATGGGTGAGCTGAAATGAAGTCAGTTTTGTGCAGGTGGGACTGTATAAAATAGAGAAAATAAAACATCAGATATCAGAAAGTATTCCTGGGAAAGGGGAAACACGAAGTCCGCTGCTGATTAATTAATGAGGGCAAGGTATCGTTTGCAGTCACTTTTTCATGTATTTGGGCAGATTATGCCCAAACATTTGACATAATACAAAGCATATAGAGTGACCATGTTAACTTTGATAAAGTGAAGTTATGCAGGAGGGACTGGAGTAAGCATTTCTAACTTGTCAGATATCGTCAGCTACTCAGCAATTGATTGAATGCTGAGTAGAAAGACTGTGCATTTTTTGAATTTCAAGAAGGTCTGGCCTGATATGTTGGTGCGGACAACAAGGGAACTAGTAAATATACGGGGACCCTCAAGGTGCACACGGGAAAAAAACGATAAGCTGAACACCTCATGAGCACATTATGTACAAAATTTTACGTAAAAAATTTCGCAGAACATATGCCTGAACTTCTAGTTAGTGCCTATAGAGGATTACGGTGAAACATGTTCCAAGAAGTCCTATCAGCAATGTCAAATATTTCGAAAATGGGCATACCTCGGTTTTTATCTACGACGTAAATGCTGTTTAAGACTTTGCGACCGACATTTAGGCACTTAAAATAACGTCATTAAGCTATTAATTTACAAACTTATAAGTTAACCATTTGGTTTTCGAGAGTACATACAAATTCTCATAGTGAACTTTGGGGCTCTCATTGAGCAATGGAAACTTACGTCTAACAAGGCAGAGCAAGAAAGGATTTTAGACTGTTTTTCTAAATTTGTGAAGGCCTTTAGCCATACTGTGGTAAAGATAGAGAGCGTTAAATAAAAGTGGTAAAAAAGTCGTACTTTTCAGTTTATCTTCTTTTACTGTAAGCCAATGTTAGTTTTCAAACAGGAAAGATCTGGTTTTGCGACTGGGGACATCTGATAAGCAAGATACACGAGCTTACACGCGACACAGCCGACGTAACTGCCTCTGATATCATGCCGCAGTACTTTAGGCCCTAACAAGCAACTATTCCCAGCCATGGATAATTTATTGACGTTTGATAATAACATATCCTACTTTCAGAAAAGATTTGGGAATTTCTGTTTCATGTTCATTTTACGGGCCATAAAGTGCCGACAAGCTATCACTTGTGATGTACTAAGAAGACTTTATTTTGAGCACACATTTCCCTCGGGTCATTGTGGATAAGTGAATGTGCAGTTTAATGTCTGCAATAAAAAAATCAAGTAAATATTTCGGTTTGTTTATAAGATCATACCGAAATAAACTAAACTACTGGCTTTACCTTCTGCTAGCAACAGCAGAATCCGTTGCTATCGAATAATGCAAGCTAGTTTTGTGTACACATAAGAACATCTGTGGTCGATTTTTCTTTTCACTGGTGGGGTTTTAACCATTTATCTTCCTAAATAAGTGAACTGACCTGTTGAAATTTTTCCAAACACAAAATATGCTCATTTATTATTCTTGTGAATGCTGTCAACGAAATGTCGTAAATCTAATCGAGATAAGTTGGTAAAAAATGAAGCGGAGCCTGCAGTATATAGTTCTCACTCTGTTATCTTTATTAGTCAGCACAGCTTAGGTTTTGGTTTGTCATCAACTCTTATTTCCCGTACTAGACATACGTATTTGAATAGCCTTATATTTATTGTTTTATTCGAAATGAGGGAAATAGGAAAAAAATAAAATCCGCTCAACAACTGATCTAGTCTATATGACGACGTGGTTAGCATTAATTTTCATAGGTCATTCATAATCGGTTACCACTCTTTCAAATATTTTTGATAACACCAGATCCCTACGTCTGACGTAATGAGCCTTAATGGTTAAATATTTCCGGTTTAAATTTCAGGCCATACAGACTCAGAGTTGCACGTGGGTTTTTGTCGGCAGCCAATGCAGCAGAAATGCTCAATAGTTGTTTTTATAATAAATTAATTATGAAAAACGCAACCGGTTCGGCGAGATAAGAACCTTTGACACCCAAACTATATTTCATGTTTTGACCCTTGAAGCCGTCGGTAATAATTCCTGGTTGTAGCAGATTTGCAATCTCATTAGCTGTTAACGGATTTCATTAAATGTGTCTTCGATTAGAAGAAAGATTCCTTAAGTTTATTTGTGGTATTTATTACAATACAAAGTAATATCAGGATATGAAAGTCATACCCAGATACCGGTTTTCGAACGAGCTACATTTTGAATGCCTTAAAAAAATAATATTCTGCAAACATTTAATATGAGTAAATATTATTTTCCTGCCAATTTTCAAGGCCATTATAATGTTTGATTTATTTTATAGGAAGCATGCATAACATTGTTTGTGCTCATTTTGTAGCATAGAACGTCTTCTACCAAATGTATACTTAAGGAAGTGATATTTTTATGTTTAAACATATTCAAACTTATGAAATGTTTAAAGATCGTAAAGTCGCCATTCATAAAACATATTTTCTGTCTATTTATTAGTCTTGCATATAAAATGTTTATAAAGTGTACAATGGTTCAACCTCGGTTTCAAAATTTTATGAGCAGTATTTCACATGTCGCAATTAAGTTGAGAAATGTGCATTTTTCTTAGATAGAATGTAAGAAACATGCAATTCGCAAATCCTGAATGCTATTGTAATGCACATTCATATCGAGTTCACAATTATTACGATTTTTAAATAATTGGTTTTTTTTAAAAAACGAAGGATACTCTTTCTTTATTTGTGAAATTTGAAGAAGGCCTAATTTGCTAACATATGAGTGGATGTAAGAATATTTTGGGCCCGTTTTTATATGCTTGATTGTAGACGATGAACTACGTAACACTTGCTCATCGGAGAAATTGAGTTTGAATAATAGGACAAACAGGTACTTATGAACGCAGTTCCAGCACTATATAAATAGTGTGCCCTATATCAATATAAATTGCTTAAATATTCAAATGAATAATAATCAGTCAGAAACTGGTAACACACCTGTATGAAAGCTGTACAATAATAATAAACATCCCTATGTTAAATTAAAATACAACAAAAATTGTTAAATTAATCTAACAATGTCTGGAAAATGCAACTTTTAATAAAGGACGAAATATTATAAAGAAGTGCAAAATCACTGTTTTTGTGACTAATAAATTTAAACGAAATTGGCAGTCAAAATCAAACAAAAAACCTTTTAGGTTTATTAAAATAACTCTCCTTTGAAAAGTGTCTGTATTCGTATTTATAGATCGGATTACAGTTAGTGTCAAATCATCGTTGACTTGACGGTGAATGCTTCACATTTTGCAGGTTTTCAAGCACAAGAGCATAAATTAACGTTCCATTCTTTATGTTTATCAAATACAAAATAAGAAATTACTTAAATGTGTTTGCCCAAGTCCTGAGATCCGGATATTTTTTCTAATGAAAATATACGTTTTAATGATATTTATCAAAAGCCAAAAAGAAAACCTCTAAGCTGACAAAAATGGTCGTCTACAACAAGATTTGGCAAATACTATGTAAAAAACAAATTAAAAACCTTTCCATAAAAAGGTACCTCAATAACGCAGGCTTCATGTAGATATTTAGCTGATAATTTAAAATTTCCCAAGGATAACTAAAGTTATACATGTGAAGTGTTTTTCGCTTCATTCATTTATTTAATTGCTCCGTTATATGATTGTCGATGCACAAATAAGTGACTGAAGATATTCCAAGATTTAAGTGAAAATACAAATCTTCTGCCCATTACGTTTATAAATCCCGGGCTAGCGGAAACTTTATTGCACGCGAAGTAATTTATAGCTTGCCTCATTTAAAACAAAGATTGTTATAAGCATCCATCTCGACATTATTTTGTATGCATTAAGTTTACGTGTCCACGATTTGACGTAGTAACCGAAAATTCCTATTACAAGTTATTTACTGTGTTTTAAGGCAGAACGTCAGACAATTGCGCAAAATACTCTATAAAGCTCGATTCGTTCTTGTTTCTGAAAAGCAATGCGAATCCTTACACTTGTCTTCACCTGATTTTTATTGTACTAAGATCATATTTCCTGGTTGCATAAGGTATTTATCTGAACTCCTTCTTGTTTATATAAATGGCCTTCTATAGCAAAACACATAAAAGCAATAGTTTTTG
The DNA here is from genome assembly GCA_017591395.1 of Schistocephalus solidus. Taxonomy (NCBI): domain Eukaryota; kingdom Metazoa; phylum Platyhelminthes; class Cestoda; order Diphyllobothriidea; family Diphyllobothriidae; genus Schistocephalus; species Schistocephalus solidus. The sequence continues at coordinate 272,985 of WEDG01000202.1, read as the reverse complement.
TTCTGTGATATTAAATAGTATAGGAAAATTCTTGGATGTCCGACAGCCTCCGATTTCGCCCAAATTTAGCCTGTTTTCCCACAATATATAAGATTCAGCATGCAGTGTTCTTTAGTTAAAGACCGCTCTGTGCATCCAAATCCATTCAAAGAAACAAATAACAAGATCAAATGGACGCCAAGCTACCCACTAAAATTTCAATAACAGAGTGCATGACTTAGGTCATGAACTATATATATATATATATATATATATATATATATATATATATATATATATATATATATATATATATATATATATATATTAGGTGTCCTAACTCATGAAATCTCATGAATTTCATTAGTTAGGGCCCGTTTCGCAAAAGCAGCGCACACTGCGTCCACCAAAATTTTACGTCAATAAAGAACCAATCGTAAGGAAATATATGGCTTTTTATGGTTTACAAATTAATATAACATTGTCTAGAAATGTCAATTTTTTAGAATAGGTACAGATTACGAAAATGTGAAAAATTGACCTAGTTGAGTAAACTGAAGTTTTAAATGTATAGGAAGCTTGACCATGCAATTAAACGAAAGAATTAAGCAGAAAAAGCCGAATTACTTTTGAAAATAGTATTTTTCAGAGTTTTGTTCATACATATTCCTCTAGATTAAACGCAACGTAAAGAATGGCCGTCATCAAGCAGCCTAACATGAAAATGCATATTCCAACACCATTTCACAATAATTCGTCGTTTTTCTTCCGTTTGTGCATTGTCTTAGATTATTTTGAGCAAGGCAAGCAGATTTTCGCTTCATTGCGCCGATAGGGAAGTCACATGAATATAATATTTCATAAGCTTACATGTTCACAGGTCGGTCAGTGACTAATAAATTTAAATAGAATCGTCAGGTGCAATCGTAAACGTACCATTTGGTGTATATAAAGAGGACTATTCTATTGTTAAATTTCTCTATAAATATTTCAAATTTTCTATTACGATGAGTGTCAGATAGTTTTTGAAAATGAGGCGAATTCTTTACGATAGATCAGTGTCTTCAGTCGACTGCCCATAAAGGTACATTCCGTTCGATGTGTTTGGTAAAACCCTCAAAATAACATATTCTTTTTAAAAGCATTTACCAAAGCAGTAAATTTTTTGGCATTCTTTCTAATGCAAACGGCCGTCTGGGTCATATTTGTAGACTCACACAACTCGCTGCCATGAAAAATCCACATCCACAGCAAAAGCTGGAAAAATATATGCCTAATATTAGTAACGATATTTCCTATAATAAGTTACCTGTTTAAAAAATGCTTTAATAAGACGTTTCACCGTCGAATTCCTGCGTAATTAAACTTTTTTCAAAGGGAAGTCAAGAAAAAACTGGGACCGTTTGACCACATTTTCGACTTCACTGAAAAGTATGGAAACAATTTCGTGTTAAAATTAAAGAACACTCTTCTCTCTTTCTATTGAAGCATTTTTCGATATATTTGCTTACTTCTCAGTCTAGATCTAAGCTTTCAAACACACAAGAGAGTGGCCAAATATATACTTAGAATTTGCGATGAAATGTGAATTTTCCGCCCCTTCCGTTTTAACTTTCCTTATTCATTTATAGTCAACTGCAGACCGAAATTGTCTTTTCAAGCTTCGCGTACGTCATGACTGCGAAAAGTCGCGGTGTATCATCGCGTATCGTATATATGCGCGTTTAAGCTCCTAACTATCGATGTGGTAAAACAAAATACATTCACAAAAGTTTGTTACAGCGTTTTTTGGTACAAAACGCCATAAATTTGCAAAACTTGATTTTTTAAACTAAATTTGTCCACAATTTGCCGTAAACAATGCATAGTAATACGCATAAAAACAAAACGTTTTGATCTGTAGCTTTTTATAGCATACGCAAATTCCGGGATGGCAAGTAACGTCTAATTTTGCCCCATTTAACCCCGTTTTCCCTTGAATAAATTGGTCTGAAGTGATCTCTTTATTATTAAACAGCTTTTTCTTCATAAATTTAATACAACAAACAGAACTAACACCTTAAAATGCCTGCCCTGCTACAACTTCAAATTCTGATATAGACATTTCATGAGTTAGGCAATCGCGTTCATCATCTCCCGAAGAAGACGAAGAAGAAGAGGTGGTGAGTTCATGGACAAAATTGTATTTGTACTGACGTTTCTTAAGCCTTCTCGCTTCCATCATCAGAGTATAGTGCTTGCTGCTCCTGGTGGTCTTGAGTAAGTCAGTCTTGCCGCGTGCCAGTTATTATATACATGTTGGACACGTGAACTTTGACTTGCCCGATCGCGCCTGACTTCCTTAGACCTCCCCGAGGTTGAACGCCGGCGGGCTTGCGTGACCGCTCTCCCCTTTGGAGCCGTCGTAGGTTTAGGCAAGGCAGTGTGCCTGTTGGCCTCCCCCACGTCAATCAGCGGACTGATCAGTCGTTGCTGCCCTCGTGAGTTGTTCTCCGTTTTAACGGGCGCATTGGTGAGGCAGTGTTTGACTTTAGTCATGTGACCTTCGACCGCCACCCCGCTTAACCGTGAGCGTAGGCTCTCGGTTCCGTGTGTTCGTTTGCCTTATTGGCCCTGGCCGAACTGATCCGAGCCTTGTACGAGGCGCCTGGTAGGTGGGATGTAAGTCTATAGCTCGATTGAATGTGCCAGTCGAGGACCAACTCTCGAGCACCAGTCTGGCCATCTTCTCATTGACTCGGCCAATCACCCTCGTTTTCTCAAAGGCGAAATCATTTGTTCAACTGTTGTGCGTGACCATAAACCAATGACAACTTGTCTTTGCAGTTGATTGCAAGTTGGTTTTCATGCAACCTTGTGCCTAGACACTTGCCCGATTCACGAACATACCTTGCATCACAATCTTGGCATGGTATGCTATATACCATTACTGATTGTTTTGTTACTGGCAGCGGGTCTTTGGGCTTCATGACTTGCTGTTTGGTTTCTGAGCCACGCCAGTCCCAAAAGATTTTAGGATTCTTGCAGTCGCCTCTGAAACGTTCCTCACATAGGGGACTGCGAGCCAACACTTTGGCTTTTCTTCGTTCGACCGCTCAAACTGACGCTTCCTGAGGCATTTGCGGATGAAGGACTTGAAGGTCGTGGGTTTGAATCTCAAGTGATCCACACCCGGGATTGGGCATGACTTGCTGATGATGGCTAATAAGCCAGAAATGGCCATTCCGGTCTCCCTTGTCTTTGTCGGTTCCACCTTAATATATATATATATATATATATATATATATATATATATATATATAGCCGATCGCAGGACCATAGGTGTATTTTACCAGTCGTTTCAAATGCATAAAATCTTCCATCGTTGAAGGTAAGTACCGTACTCCAACTCACAGTATATATAGGGGTTGACAGTTATGTTTTTAACACAGCATTGATTGTACGGGTTTGCGCTGTAGGGAGGACGGGGTGGGAGAGTACTTAGTTGGCTTTGCCTTCATTCGTAGAGGGAGAAGCTTTGTAGTCATCGGGGTGAAGGGGGGGAGGATGGTACTTTGTGTTATTTGGCATGTCACTCGTTGAGTGGCGGCGTTTGACAGTTGACGGCCATCACCCGCGTCCGCATTGACCTTAATTGGCACACTGTCTTGCTAGTCCTGTGTCTGTCATTATGACTGCATATCTTCTCGTATGTTGTGGAAGTGGTTGATGCTGCAGTATTGATGCCTGCGCCTTCATCGGCCCCGGATTGTGGCGTGGTTACGTGCATGCCCATCCTAGGTTCTCCCGTGATTGGATTCACGTTTGGCCTAATTTCCTGCTTTCTCTTACGTTCAATGAGATGCACCCGGAGGGCTAGGTAGGCTGCCGGAAGGGCGGCACAGCGGTTAATTGACATAGTCTTCGTGTGCTAGGCCTCGATTGTTTCAATGGTTACGCGGTTATTTTCTCGACCCAGGATTTCGGCATTTTGGCAGGTGAACGTTTGCCCAGGGTCTGCGCAGTGTTCCACCACCAGGAACAATGAGTTCATTCTCTTCACCACCGACACGTCTTCAGTAACAGGGGTCTGCAATCGCTTTCCTGTCTCTCCAACGTACGTAACTAGGCAAGAGTCACATTGGATCCGGTAGATGACGTTTATCGTTTCACCTCGTGAAACAGGGGCTTTGGGTCTAATGAGTAGATTCCAAATGATTGAATCTAGTCGATGGGCGATTCTGATCCCCAGCAGTCTGAGGAGGTGGAGCCTACCTAAGAGACGTCGTCACTGTATGGCAACGCATGCCAGACTTTTGGCCGTTCTGTAAGCGGATTTTGTCTTGGTTTGACTTGCCTGCTGCGCTCCATGAAGTAACGAGTGTATCCTTTCGCCATGAAAAGGCGCTGGAGGTAGCGGAGTTCTGCCCTTTTGTCGTCCGTTTAGCTATAATGTGTTTCTGCCCTTCTGCAGAGAGTCCGTACACAACTGCGTTTGTGGCACAACGGGTGCTTACTGTGGTAACTTAAGATTTGGCCTGTGTTGGTCAACTTCATATACACCGTCATTTTTGTGTGCTTCTTGGATTTTTGATCGGAATCGCCTATCGACCGGATTCAACCATTCGGAATCTAGTTATGAGACCGAAAGCCCCCCTTCCACGAGGTGAGACGTCAAATATCATCTACCGGATCCAATGTGATATTGTAAAGTTAACTACGTCGGAGAGACAGGCAAGCGGTTGCTGACCCATGTTACCGAACACGTGAGGGCAGTTAGGAGAATGGATCTATTGTCCCTGGTGGCGGAAACACTTAGCGAACTCTGGGCACACGTTCGCCTTCCAAAACGCCGAAATCCTGGGTCGAGGAAATGACAGCGTAACCAGGGAAACAATCGAAGCCTAGCACATGGAGCCTACGTCGATCACCCGTTGTGTCGCATTTCCGGCAGCCTACCAGGCCCTCCGGCACAGCTCATCGAACGCAAGAGCAAACATGGAATTAGGCTAAACGTGAATTCCACCGCGGGAGAACGTAGGACGGAAAAGCACCTAACCACGCCACAATTCGGGGCCGACGAATGCGCAGTCATGATTACCACCGCATCAATTACTAACCCGACAGACGAGGAGACATGCAATCAGGACACAAACATGACTATCGACCCAGGACGCCAATTAAGGTCAATGCGAACTCAGACAATGGCCTACCCCCTCAACGAGAGACATGTCAACTAACAGCAATTTCCTCCTCCCCCCCCACCTTCTTCACCCCGGTGGCTACTGAGATTCTTCCTGTGTGAATGCCGGCAAGAACGCCAAAGCCAATTAAGGACTACCCTACCCCGTCCTCCTATAGTGTACACTGTTAAGGTAAACGAGTACAATCAACCCTTTGTTACAAAATGGCTATCAAACCCTTTAAAAACTGGGAGACGCGGTACGATACTCACCTCCGACGATGGTAGCTTGTATGGTTTAGAAACGTCAGGACCTATAGTCCCTGAGATCGCCTTTTCTTCTCATATATATAGCTATATATATATATATATATATATATGATAGTGTGGGGCTCACCGATCTGCTTAAGGAACATGTATGTTCCGTTTGTGCCCTGGAGCTCAGACTAGAGCCCTCGCGAACGGTCGCATAGCGACGTGAAGCATATGTTGATAAGGTGGAACCGACAAAGACAAGGGGAGACCGGAATGGCCATTTCTGGCTTATTAGCCGTCATCAGCCTGTCATACCCAATCCCAAGTGTGGCACATCTGGGATTCGAACTCGCGACCTTTGGTATTTAAGTCGAACGCTCTACCATTGAGCCACGGGCTCGTTGTTTTTGTCGGTTGTGATCGGGAATATGATGATAGTGTGGGGCTCACCGATCTGCTTAAGTAACATGTATGTTCCGTTGTGCCCTGGAGCTCAGACTAGAGCCCCGCAAGATCGGTCGCATAGCGACGTGTAGCATATGTTGATAAGGTGGAACCGACAAAGACAAGGGAGACCGGAATGGCCATTTCTGGCTTTTTAGCCGTCATCAGCCAGTCATACCCAATCCCAAGTGTGGCACACCTGGGATTCGAACTCGCGACCTTTGGTATTTGAGTCGAACGCTCTACCATTGAGCCACGGGCTTGTTGTTTTTGTCGGTTGTGATCGGGAATATGATGATAGTGTGGGGCTCACCGATCTGCTTAAGTAACATGTATGTTCCGTTGTGCCCTGGAGCTCAGACTAGAGCCCTCGCAGGCGGTTGCATAGCGACGTGTAGCATATGTTGATAAGGTGGAACCGACAAAGACAAGGGAGACCGGAATGGCCATTTCTGGCTTATTAGCCGTCATCAGCCAGTCATACCCAATCCCAAGTGTGGCACACCTGGGATTCGAACTCGCGACCTTTGGTATTTGAGTCGAACACTCTACCATTGAGCCACGGGCTCGTTGTTTTGTCGGTTGTGATCGGGAATATGATGATAGTGTGGGGCTCACCGATCTGCTTAAGGAACATGTATGTTCCGTTGTGCCCTGGAGCTCAGACTAGAGCCCTCGCAGGCGGTTGCATAGCGACGTGTAGCATATGTTGATAAAGGTGGAACCGACAAAGACAAGGGAGACCGGAATGGCCATTTCTGGCTTTTTAGCCGTCATCAGCCAGTCATACCCAATCCCAAGTGGTAGTCATCTGGTTGATGCTAGATTGATTGCTTAGGAAATCCTGCTTGGGCAGTTAGCTTGCTGTATCAGAATTTTTGGATTCCATACGTTGCAGTTGGCTGGGCGGGTAACTTGAGTCAAGTGTGATTAAACTCACGGCTCCCGGCAGGGCCTCTTAGCTCAGTTGGCTAGAGCGTTGGCTGTACTAAAGCCTTCCCCTTGCTGGCGTGGGGTTGGAATTCCACCGCTGCTGCTGTCATTAATTCTGTCTTTCCGGACATCCAAATCACAATGGAGGCCGAAAGTAACAACCAGCTGCCGTTCCTGGACCACGCCACAATTCGGGGCTGACGAAGGCGCAGTCATGATTACCGCCGCATCAATTACTACCCCGACAGACGAGGAGACATGCAATCAGGACACAAACATGACTATCGACCCAGGACGCCAATTAAGGTCAATGCGGACTCAGACAATTGCCGACCACCTCAACGAGAGACATGTCAACTAACAGCAATTTCCCCTTCCCCCCATTCTTCACCCCGCTTCCTGTGTGTATGCCGGCGAAGAACGCCAAAGCCAATTAAGGACTCCCCTACCCCGTCCTCCTATAATGTACACTGTTATGGTAAAACCCAAACAATCAACCTTCTATTAAAAAAATGGCTATCACCCCCTATAAATACTGTGAGACGCGGTACGATACTTACTTTCCAAAGATGGAAGCTTGTATGCTTTTGCAACGTCAGGAAAATACACCTATTGTCCCTGAGATCGCCTTTTTTTCCCATATATGACCGGGGACACGCATCATCGCTTCTATCAGCAATATATATAGGTGTTCCACACTTGGGATTGGGTATGACTGGCTGATGACGGCTAATAAGCCAGAAATGGCCATTCCGGTCTCCCTTGTCTTTGTCGGTTCCACCTTATCAACATATTCTACACGTCGCTATGCGACCGCCTGCGAGGGCTCTAGTCTGAGCTCCAGGGCACAACGGAACATACATGTTCCTTAAGCAGATCGGTGAGCCCCACACTATCATCATATTCCCGATCACAACCGACAAAACAACAAGCCCGTGGCTCAATGGTAGAGCGTTCGACTCAAATACCAAAGGTCGCGGGTTCGAATCCCAGGTGTTCCACACTTGGGATTGGGTATGACTGGCTGATGACGGCTAATAAGCCAGAAATGGCCATTCCGGTCTCCCTTGTCTTTGTCGGTTCCATTCCATCATATGCTACACGTCGCTATGCGACCGCCTGCGAGAGTTCTAGTCTGAGCTCCAGGGCACAACGGAACATACATGTTCCTTAAGCAGATCGGTGAGCCACACACTATCATCATATTCCCGATCGCAACCGACAAAAGCAACGAGCCCGTGGCTCAATGGTAGAACGTTCGACTCAAATACCAAAGGTCGCGGGTTCGAATCCCAGGTGTTCCACACTTGGGATTGGGTATGACTGGCTGATGATGGCTAATAAGCCAGAAATAGCCATTCCAGTCTCCTTGTCTTTGTCGGTTCCACATTATCTACATATGCTACACGTCGCTATGCGACCGCCTGTGAGACTCTAGTCTGAGCTCCAGGGCACAACGGAACATAAATGTTCCTTAAGCAGATCGGTGAGCCACACTATCATCATATTCCCGATCGCAACCGACAAAACAACGAGCCCGTGGCTCAATGGTAGAGCGTTCGACTCAAATACCAAAGGTCGCGGGTTCGAATCCCAGGTGTGCCACACTTGGGATTGGGTATAACTGGCTGATGACGGCTAATAAGCCAGAAATGGCCATTCCGGTCTCCCTTGTCTTTTGTCGGTTCCATTCTCAACATATGCTACACGTCGCTATGCGACTGCCTGTGAGTACTCTAGTCTGAGCTCCAGGGCACAACGGAACATACATGTTCCTTAAGCAGATCGGTGAGCCCCACACTATCATCATATTCCCGATCACAACCGACAAAACAACGAGCCCGTGGCTCAATGGTAGAGCGTTCGACTCAAATACCAAAGGTCGCGGGTTCGAATCCCAGGTGTGCCACACTTGGGATTGGGTATGACGGCTGATGACGGCTAATAAGCCAGAAATGGCAATTTCGGTCTCCCTTGTCTTTGTCGGTTCCATTATCAACATATGCTACACGTCGCTATGCGACTGCCTGTAGTACTCTAGTCTGAGTTCCAGGGCACAACGGAACATAAATGTTCCTTAAGCAGATCGGTGAGCCACACTATCATATATGTATATATTGAAAAACAGGCATCCCAAGATATTCAATAGAAAAGACGAAATTCTTTGGGAAAAATCGAAACTTTAATGCGTAAATTTTCGAGACTGGTCCCCAGCTCGTCTTCAGACTACGGGCAGTGTACAGGAACAATTAATCAATTAACCATGTTAAACAAAGGATTCTGAGATTGGGCAAAATCCGAACCAATAGGCTTTGAGTGTATTTCGTCATCCCGTCGTGATTGGTTTTGGGCGTTTGAATTTTCTTTAACGATTTTTGTATGTGGCATCCAAATCGATATGCCGGTTGATGCATGCCTCATCTGAGTGCATTGCTTCCAGGAATTCACGGCCTTTTCTGATTGGGCAGATGCCAACAATCCGTGTATTCTCCCATGCAAATTTATGTCCGGTTTCCAGTGTATGCATAGCCACTTGGGATAAATGGTCTCGTCTTCTAACCGCCAACTGATGTTCGTGTAGGCGGGTTGAGACAGATTTCCCAGTTTGGCCACAATAAACGGCATTACAACTGGAACATGGAATTTTGTAGACAACACCTTTTTATCAAGGTAGCTAACCCTGTCCTTAGGGTGTACAAGCTGTGAGCGTAAAGTAGATGTAGGGTGGTGTGCTACTTGTATCTGGTGTTTTAAGCTGTCTTTCGACAAGCTCAGATACATTTTTAATGTACGGGAGAGTTCGCCAGGTCATTGTTTTTGGGTGCCTGGGTGGCCGTGTTGTTTGAAATACCTTTCTCTTTGGATTCTTGTCGCTTTAGACAACGATACACGAAGTCACGGGGGTATCCATTTTTAGAGAACAAGTTAAAGAGGTATTTCATTTCTGCTCGATAACTTTCTTCATCAGAGCAATGTGTTTTGGCTCGATTTAGGAGACTGTAGACAGAACTCCTTTTGTGAGAGATAGGATGATTACTCTCAAAGTGTAGGATGACCTCAGAATATGTTTCTTTGCGGTAAACTGAGGTGTGGAGTGATCCATCAGTTTTCCGCTGTACGAGGACATCCAGAAATGGGAGTTGTCCATCAGCTTCCGTCTCGAACGTAAATTCAATTCCTGGAAATGTTGAGTTTAGATTTTTGTGGAGCAGGTCTAATAGTTCTTTCTTGACGATGACAAATGTATCATCAACGTATCGCAACCACAATTTTGGTTTAACACCAGGGAGAGCTATCGATTCCAATTTCTGCATTACAGCTTCAGCCAGGAAGCCGGATATGGGCGACCCCATAGGGGCTCCTTTAAGTTGTTGATAGCATTGGCCGGAGAAGGAAAAATTGGTTTCTAGACAAAGTTCTAGGAGTTGGAGTAAAAGCATCGGCAGGTACATCAGTGACGTAGGCGTGGAGTAGTTCTTCGGTGCATGATCTCGCTAAATCAAGGGGGATCGAGGTGAAGAGCGAGACCACATCGAATGAAACCATTACCTCGTCAGGTGTAACTGTGATTCCTTTTAATTTGTCTAGAAAACTTTTTGAATCTTCAATGGAGTATTCAGAGTTCTTTGTAAGTGGATGTAGCTGGTGAAATAGCCACTTTGAAATTTTTATAATTCGGTGCACCGATTAAGGGAGACTATCGGTCGCAGTGGGATACCAGTTTTGTGAATTTTTGGAATACCATATATTTTTTGCAGTGGTGGGTTCTTCCTGTTTTGAGGATTTAGCAGAACTTCTGAAATTAATTTCCTTCCCGTAAAGGCGTTTTAGTGCTTTTTCAATGCACGAGTTTTTGGGATTTTTGGGGTCTGCGGACAAAAGGTTTGTATGTTAAATCGTCTTTTAAAAGTAAAAGCATCTTCCCTGTGTAGTCTTCTTTGTTTTAGGGATGGTGGTTGCCTCCTTTGTCAGCGGGTAAGAATGGTGATGTCTTTTTCTTGTTTCAGTGCCTTGAGTGCTTTTCTTTGCATCGCAGAGATAATGTTTGAGATGTTGCGTGAAGCAAAAGCATAGGCTGAAAAAGACATCATCATTCTACTGCTGATAACCATCTAAACAAGAGACTACACGAGACTCTTTTACCAAAAGACGATTTGGCTGCTGGCTGTCTGCTGGCTAAAAATAAAACAAACCAACAAGCGCTACGGAAAAACCAATTTCAGAGAAGTTCTGCTGAAGCAGGAAGAACCACAAATGCAAACAAAATTCACAAACTGTCCGTAATGCTCTTAATCGTGCCGCCGAATAAAAATTTCGTTCACCTTCCACATCCGCCTGCTCTGGTCACTCCATTGAAGATTCAAAAGTTTTCTGAACAAGAATGAAAGGAGATACGTGCGGCTGACCCGAGATGAATTCATCTTCGTCCAGTCATGCATGGCTTACTCACGCCTACGTCACTGATGTGCCTTCGTCTTTATCGATCTTCAGAATATTTTTCCTTCTTTATTCTTATCGGCTGGCAAAGAGCCGCTGACCAGTCAGCTGTGCCAGCTATTTGAAATTGATCAGCATAATACTGGGTAAACAGGTGATTTACGTAGACCCGATGATGCGATTTGATGTCGTCAGAAAAGAACTGTGAACTGCTCCGATATTTCAGAACCGAACCGTTTGAACGGAAGCTTGATAGTTGTTTCCGACTGGATGTCGCCGACGAAAACTGATGGATCACTCCCGGTTACATCAAAAGAAACGCATTACAGTCATCGCGAGGTCTGCGATGCTTACATTCTCTGATGAAAAGACCCGAAATAACATAACAGCATAAACGCCCGACGCTGAAGAAAGGCCATTTCAGAGCATGACAACAGCGGCTTTCTCCCGATAAAGGCGCAATGTCACAACGTCGAACAGCAAAACACCGAATAATAGCACACCGCCTACCTCTGCGCTCACAGCTATGCCGTTTGAAGTTAAGGTGTCTGCAAATTCCATGTTCCGGCCAATAATTTATTAAATGACTAACTGGTAACTTCCCGCCTACGCAGGCATCGGTGTGTTAAGCATTTATCCCAGAGGTATTAACCACTGAAGCTTTCGTTCATTGCATGAAATACGGATGACATCTATGTCCTGGGCGAATATTTGTCACCTCAACTGGCATATCATTGGATCCCCTGCGTTAAACATAAAACAATCGGCTGGAATGACGAAACCGCCGATTACGCTAATCGATTACCGTTGCTATGTTGAGTGATCAGTGTTCTGTATACTACCGTCAGTCTGAACAGCTGGTATCGAAATTAAAACTCGATTTTGTTACAATCTTCTATTAATAATATATATATATATATATATATATATATATATATATATATTGCTGATAGAAGCGATGATGCGTGTCCCCGGTCATATATGGGAAAAAGGCGATCTCAGGGACAATAGGTGTATTTTCCTGACTTTGCAAAAGCATACAAGCTTCCATCCTCGGAAGTGGGTATCGTACCGCGTCTCACAATATCTATAGGGGGTGATAGCCATTTTGTAAAAGAGGGTTGATTGTATGGGTTTTACCATAACAGTGTACATTTTAGGAGGACGGGGTAGGGGAGTCCTTAATTGGCTTTGGCGTTCTTCGCCGGCATACACACAGTAAGCATCTCTGTAGTCATCGGGGTGAAGAAGGTGCGGGGAGGAGGAGGAAATTGCTGTTAGTTGACATGTCCCTCGTTGAGGGGGCGGCCATTGTCTGGGTCCGCATTGACCTAAATTGGCATCCTGGGTCGATAGTCATGTTTGTGTCCTGATTGCATGTCTCCTCGTCTGTCGGGGTAGTAATTGATGCGGCGGTAATCCTGACTGCGCCTTCGTCAGCCCCGGATTGTGGCGTGGTCCAGGAACGGCAGCTGGTTGTTACTTTCGGCCTCCATTGTGATTTGGATGTCCGGAAAGACAGAATTAATGACACTGTGGACTTCTTTGATCAAATCTCGTTTGACGATGACGAAAATATCCTCGATGTTTCACGTCCAAAACGTTGGCCTGTCGTTTGGGAATACCAGAGTCTCAAGCTTTTATAGAACTGCCTCAGCGATGAAGCCCGATAGCGGCAATCCCATTGGCATCCCTCTGATCTGCTCGTACATGGTTCCCTCGGAGGTGAAGTACGGCTTTAGAGAGAATTTTAAGAATTTCACAAAATGTCCCCACTTCACCGACTCACCTATGTCATCGAACTGCCTCTAAAGCAATTTGCTTACCGTTTTGACTGCCAAGTCCTGCGGGATTGAATTAAAGATAGAGGTGACATCAAATGACACCATGACCTCGTCTGCGGTGAGTCGCATCCCCCTGAACCGTTCTAGGAACTGAGTAGCTGAAGGGACTTACGTGGCTGCGCCCGTGGTGAGAGACTTCAGGTGTCTCAACAACCACTAAGCCCGAGTAAATATTGTTGCGCCACACATTGACATAATTTGTTGGAGGGGAATATCGGCCTTGTGTACTTTTGGTAATCCGTAAAACCTAACTGCGGCCGCATCTGCTGTTTGAACAGCCAGTCTTACCGACTTACTTAATACTTTGTTTGTCTGCATCTCGGCAAGCCTTTTGTCTAGCTGGGTCATCAGCTTCTTAATCGGTTAACCATCGCATCGGAGGTAGGCCTGTCGATCCTCCAGTAGGTTTTTGGCCTTCTTACTATAGTCCATCTTATTCAAGACACTTTAAGAACATACTTTTTCGGCTGGTAGTACCACAATACTCGTGTCAGCTCGCAGTCTCTTGAGAGCATCCTGCTCCGCTCTGGTAATAATTGTACGTTGTTTGTGTGCCATTACCAAGGCGGTTACCTGTTGCCGAACGAGGTGCTTTGTTTCATCGGATTCCCCGGTTTGTTTGGGAAATGCGTCGACTGGGACTATGAGGTTACTCGTATCAATGGCTGTGGTGTTGAAGTCAGCTTCGTGACTCACTACCTTCAGCTGTGCAGACGTCAGCTGTTTGGAAGAGGAATTGTGGAATAGGACGCCGTTCACTTCCTCAGATGATAGGATTATATTTGAAAGCTTATTTTGGCATCTCGTTTTGTTCATTATTCTCTGGCTCGTCTAATAATCACATATGGCAAAAGTGTAGTTCCAGCTCCGCCGATGAGTTCAGCGCACTTTGCAACCGCTTGGCTCAAAACCCCATTATATTTCCACAATCAAAGATGGCAGTCCTGGGGGAGCGCCCATATCATTCACCTGTCATTTTGCATCACCCACCGTTTTGCCAGACTTGTGCTTACCGGTGGCCCGTAAGACAAGGTCTTCTGGAGCACGTAGTTGTCAAAGCATCTGCAGAAGAACTGGATTTGTGCGTACGTAGAGGACACATGTAGAGCAAACGTTTCCCAACGTCGTGTTGACTCAAGCGCTTGGCGCCCGAAAATATTGCTAATAGAAGCATAGAGTCGCATCCGCGGGCAAAAATGAGAAGAAACGACGATCTCAGCGACTAAAGGTGTAGTGTCCTGACAATTCAAAAGCATAAAAGCTTCCATCGTCGGAGGTGAATATTTAACCGTGTCTCAAAGTATTTATAGGCGGTGAGAGTCGTTGTCTTGCCAGTTTTGATCAGGAATATTTACAAGGGTACTTGAGTGCTCACCGATCGGTTTCAGGACTCACTCGTCCCGTTGTGCCTTTGGCTAACTCTCAAGCCCCGCCAGCAGCCGTAAGGCAGCTGAGAATATAGGCAGAATAACATGACCGACAAAGACAAGGGAGACTGGAATGGCCATTTCTGGCTTATTAGCCGTAATAGGAAGGCTCCGCCCACGTAAAACGGGTAATATTGTGATAAAGTTCCACGGGTCACCCATCCCCGAATCTTACCCCTTACACTTACCCTCATATAAAACTGTACTTTAACCTAATCTCAACCCTTACTGTATCATAAACCTAAACCCTACAGTTAACACGAATCGAAACTTTAACCCTTAACAGAACCCTGACCCGTACTGCAACCGTGCCCTTAACCCTAACCCTCACCTTAATCCTAAACCTATTTTTTCGGAATTTGGTGCAAATTGACATGTATTCTAGGCGGGCCTGTCTAATTTCCTGTTCAGACGACCATACAAGGCATTCCTACCCATACCTCACCATAACAAATCAATAGGGTTTGTTTATATGACCCATACTGACCGGGCCTAGGAACAGGAGCCGTACCTTTGCGCCAAATTCCCGAGAAATTATGGTTAGGGTCAAGGGTAGTGTTAGGATTAAGACTAGAGTCATGGTTTAGATTTGCATTAGGGCTAGTGTGTAGGTTGGAAAACGGGGATATTTATCCTGCCTGGAATGAAGCCCAAGACGTGCTGTGTTACACGATAGCAATATTCCGATTCCCGTGTCCTGTCCAAATGGCCAGGATGCGCGTGTAGCTATCAGGACACGTTTAGACAGTTCCCAACTGACGGGCTTAGTCGGTTCCTTTTAGGACAGAGAGTCAGGCTTCACTATCACCTTGTAACTGTGGTCTCCATGGAACTCTCACACACGAGTGATTCGAGCCGTCGTTTTTCCTGAAAACCTGGTACATTCTGCGGGAACCAGGTCAAGTAAGATAAAAGAAGCAGCCCTGTTTACTTTCATCAGCTACTGCACTCACGTCCACCTCCGGCTTCTTGGAAAATGGCCCATATTAGGTGAGGTATGAGGGGGTGTAGAAGATGCTGAGCTCAAATCCTGCGCACAACAAAATGGCTGGTGTATACCGGGGCCGAACATGTGCTCTCGTCCGGCTGACAAACTGTATAAACCTGTGCTCCTATATTTCTGTACAGGATACTCTATCCTCCCAACCGGAGACCCAATAGTTCTATTTATCTTCGGGGCGGGGCTTGAAAGTCATGGTAGCTGGCATCTGCCAAACTGTTTTACCCCCCGTGACGTATGCGGATGAATATTACTCACAGCGAGCAAGTCTTCTAAGTCATTATCAAACCAATTTCGAACGTCAGCCATGAGGCCTCAATAATTACCGTTTCGGCTTCACAGTTAAAGCAATGATGCCCTCAATGATAGAGAATTACACTAGAGGCTGGGCGACTGATCTTTTTGGCAATTTAACGATCGTATTCTAGAAATACTGCAGTATTGCGCATCCCAGACTCGTCCTCTGTTTCGGGATGGGTTTAAATACAGGTATCTGCATGTGCAACCATTCAAGGAGGGTGAAATGCCACCAAGTGGAGGGCGTCTGTCGATGGTAGCTTATGGAAAGTTCGAATCTCTAACCAATTAAGTAAATTCTAGCCCCTCACCGTTCCAATGTTGAAAACGGGACAGGTCCGAAATGTCTGGATAAACGCAGATTAGGTCCATTACTATTTCCTCCTCATTTCTATAAGTAAAAATGATTACGCTTTCTGAATGAGTTCTCTACTTGTGAAGGAATGGCTGTCAAGTTAGCCCATTTCCCCTAGGTTAACTTCCATCCATGGTGCGGAGGTTTCTCGTTCCAACTGTTATTTTTAGAAAAGAGCTGGCAGGAACTAGGAGGTAAAAGCCCTGATACAGACAAAGGAAACTTCCCATTTCCATCTAGATTACGAAAAATGCCTTCTTAGAATACATTAGCGTAAAATCTACCTAATAAGAGACAGTCCTCATAACCTAAGATGTTGAATATTTTTTGTCTTGTTAAGGATTTTCAGTGGAATTTTTGCGTTTCAGTTTACTGCCCCAGAGCGTCTGACATTCAAATGCGCCCCTAACCCCATTAATGAAATATGAAACCGCTTGTTACACTCATAACAGCAGCTGAAAGCCCGTTATATGTAGGAAGTGTGGGAGATAAAAGGGTCCATGCACGAAGCCTAGCCACAATTTCACAACTTATCGTTTTTCCTCATCAATAGGACCCGCCCTCCAAAACAGCACATGGAAAAAACATGCTTAAAATGAATCATTTGGAGAAATAAGATGAGTGAATGAGATATGCGTATCATTACGCGGGTCTACAATAAAAAAAAAGTTTAATATCGAAAGCCCTACCTGTTAACAAGGAACGTTGGAGCTATATATATAAATTTTATGACGAAGCCATTAGTTGAATACGAAGGCCCCACAGTAGAACCACTGTAAACGGGCTATTCTTTGAGTGTGTAGATTGATAGAGTACACACTGCTTCTAATTAAATGCTTGCTACTTTGGTCTACCCTTACGTTAAGAACTCTTTAAGATGCCAATAAAGTAGCAAGAAGTGTCGTTCTTTCACTGGACTCCCTTGAAGACCGATTCAGCCTATATTGTCCTACCCATATACAACACCGGTAAATGCGCAGTCGCTGAAGATTGGATGGCTCAAGGACCTATTCCGAGCGCCTTAGGCGTGAGTTTTGATACTATTGAGTAGCACGGGCTAACATGTAAACCGGGCTTGCGTACATTCACACACTTGATGGTCGCATAAATCCGATAATGTTTTTGCATTTGATTGGCAAAAGCATTCTCAGGAAAGGTTTATTTTCATATGCAGGCGCATGCCATTTAGCATTCGGTCAGGCATACGCAAATATCATCTTTTGGATGGCATGTTTCATACTGAGCGTTAAAATGAACCCACAATACACTTTCCTTTTTTACATTTGTAATGTAAAAACTTCAGAACGGTGTAAATACCAACACAAAACATCAAGTAGATGGTTTATCTTATATAATTTTAACAAAAATTCTGAAATGGGTTTTTAAAAGCAGCCTTGTAGCAAACCTTTTTCACCCGCGCCAGGATGCCGCCTTTGCATGGCCTTCTTTTCGGTTGCTTTGAAAACCCTCTCTCTTAAAAAAATTGCGTTTTAATTAATATGAGGTTTTTCCTTTGATTTTCAAATGCCACTGTAAATTTACACATATTTTATAAAATAAATTGACAACAATATTTTTTCTTGTACTCATTTGATAGATAATTACGGCTTTTAAAAATTTTCTGCTTTACTAACGTACATCTTTGGTTTTAAAAGTTTATAACTTTGAGGTTTTTAAGACCTAGAAATGGTTGTTTATAAAGTATCTTATCCAGCCTGTATTTAATGCTTTCTACGATATGGTCCATCCCTATTTCAGATACGTTATGAGCCATATATGATGACTTCCTACGAACGATGCAATTTTCCCTACACGGAATGTATACAGAATGCAAGTTTTGACACCTTGAATGCAAGTATGTCTACATTCCAAGCTCACTTTTATTCAACACTTGAGAAACAGGCTAAAAACGGAAAACAATATATTTGACCACCAAATTTAATCAAGACCTAATTTTCTACCAAATGAGTAAACGAATGAATATTTTTTGTGCACGATTTCTATAAGATTACCTCGTGTTTATGAAAACATCAGAAATAAATGGGAAATGTTTTTACTACATACACAGTCATTTTTCACTTAATGTAGCTTCTGCAGGCAACCGAAGGGTAGCTCATTCCTAATAGGGTATGTTGCCGTGGTTTAAGTAGCTTTGTACAACGCAGCATACAGTTATATTTTCGAATCGAAAACACATTTCCGAATTTAAATCAACGTTTGACGTGAACGATACTCTGCTGTATTATATCTGTTAGTATTTTCACCATGCAGAGGCACAAACCTGATGCAATAAATGTTTGAGTTTTAGCTTACGTGCTTTCTGTCAGTATTGTGAATCGATCAACCTTTGATTAAAAATACTATCCAGAAGATTACAGAAACTTGCTGTCGGATGCTCACCGATACAGCTGTGTTGCAGAATGGAAGACAGAAAATCTATAAACTTCGCATGGTGACCAGAAAATGCACCCAAATATAATCCTAACCTCAGCCCCACCTAACCAGAGGAATAATTTAATTGGACAACGCCTACTTAAATTAAATTCCGCGGATAAGCTGTATCGTATCCTTCCCTAAATCTTTTCAATTTTGATCTGAGCGTTGATATGAATACTGGAATCGGAATGCCTAAATTTGTTTCGCTTTACCGTGGAAATTTACATTCCGCTAACATGACTAGGAGTCCAGATGGATCTTCACCGAGTTTACTAAAATCGATTACAGTACATAACAGCTTGGTTTTGGAATTACCAAATATATTTTTGCAAACTTCAAAAACTTTTAAAAGAACGATGTGGCTCGGCTTCATAGATTATTTATCCATGCTGATAAAGACCTGCAATATTGAGCAACTGCACGGGAGTCTGAAAAGGGGCTTTTTAGCAATACAATTTACTCGCTACGAGACCATAGGCCATATCCTCCTTTTCCTTTACATGAGACTGCAAAGACTCATTCATGGCGAACTCGCAAGAAGCGTCCTTCGAAAGGATTCGATGTGGAAATCATCCAAAGCTATGGAAGTAACCAACCTGCGGCCCACAAAAGGAACTATGTTCACACAATTTTCCATCGGGTCTTCCACTATTGCAGCAATAATGACCTACTTAAAATGGAACCATTGTACTTTATGATGTTCTGCCGGCTCAACAGATACCCAACAAGCTTTGTTAAAAATTGTCTGAGACGCCGGGCAAGTAGAAAGCCTCGTGTCTAATGGAGATATAATGCCACGTAAATTCGATTCTCTACCTTACATGCAAGGAGTTTCTGAAACCATCCCTTAAAAATTAAGTCACTTTGATATCTCTAGATTCCACAAGCCTGCATTATCCTTAAGCGCAACCCTGTGAGTGGTAAAGGTCTTGCGCACAAAGAAGAGCTAAGAAATGTGATTTCCTGTATAACATACACCAACTGCTCTTTTTACATTGGTCAAACAGGTCAACGTCTTCGGACTCGCATCATCGGACATAAGCTAGCCGTTCGCAGACGTGAGCCCTTATTACTCGTGTCCACGCACTCTCTTGGGTGTGAGCACCGCTTCAATTGGGACGGTTAGGAAATGATCTGACACCAAGACCTAGCAGGTAAGATAATGTCCCGAGGCTTGGCATCCCAACACGACTGGCATCAGACTCATTAACAAGCACCCATGACTAACCAACAGCTGCTTATTCATGCTGGATCATGTAGAATCTCCCTTAAACGCCACCTCATGCCTCACAGCCAAAACCCCTAATACAAACCTTTGCGCACTGACGTCTGCCACCATCCCGCATCGACTACTACTAATTCAAACGTCTACAGCCCCAGTTACTCGCGATACCCCGCAAAAATTCCCTCCCCAGGCCCCAAATTCTGCCGTAATTATGTGCCTTCTACCATCACAAATTGGTTGCTTGCCTGTCAGTCTCGGCCCTGTCACGCCAACTAGTCTAGTCTAGTCATGCTATTTTCTTTGCTCATTTTGTCTGAGGACGGTCTGGTGTCAACAACTTGAAAGTTCCCGAGTAACTCTCAATTTCCCAAAGAGCTTTTATTCACTAATATCTCCTTCCTACCTCTTCTGCCGTTCCTGTAGGACAAACTATGCTATGTAGCTAAAGGGCAGGCTGAACCCTGAGTTTTGGGAGGCTTGGGTATTCGACCTGGATGAAATATCATTGAGAAGTTCGTGGAATAACTGCGTCAGTAACTGCGAAGTGGCAACAAGAGGTAGCCTCCCATTCACAGACGTGAGTTTACAAAGACTCAGTGCTGTTGTACTCTCAACAAGCATCCTCCGAAAGGACTCTACTGCGGAAGTCCTTCTTAAGTATGGAAGTCACCACCCTGCGGCCCTCAAAAGGAGCTGTGTTCGTACTATTTTACATAGGCCTTCCACTACTGCAGCAGCAATGACCTACGTAAGAAGGAAATATCGTATTTTTTTAGCATTTCTTTCCGGTTCAATGGACACCCAACCAGTTTCGCGATAAATCCCCTTCGACGCCAGGGACCAACGCAAAACCTTGTTTCTAAAGGGCATATATTGCCATAAGAACTTTATTCCCAAATCTTCATGTGAGGAGTTTCCTCAAATATCACTCAACAATAACGTTTCTCTGGCCTTTCTGTCGCATACAAGCCTGCATCCTCTATACGCGCACCACCATGTCGAGTAAAGCACCCCCTACCCAAAGAACAATAAAGCAATGTGATATACCACATACCATGCGCCAACAGCCCCTCTGTTTACGTTGGTCATACAGGCCAACGTCTTGGTACTCGTATTAACACACATAGGCTAGCCTTTTGCTGGCGTGACCCCTTATCACTCCTGTTTGCACACTTCCTTTATTGTGACCACCGCTTCAACTGGGATGGTAATGAAGTGGTCACCCTGGATAAGACCAAACAGGCTCAAGAATTCTTCGTAGCTTGTCATTCTAGCACGACCAGAATCAACGGCCACATTGATCTAGACACTCATTACGAAGGGATACGTGCACGACTAACTAACGAGAGTCAACCCCCATGAGCCCTTGTTCGGCAAGTTGAATCTAACTTTTGGGCCACCCCTA
Source organism: Schistocephalus solidus (assembly GCA_017591395.1). Taxonomy (NCBI): domain Eukaryota; kingdom Metazoa; phylum Platyhelminthes; class Cestoda; order Diphyllobothriidea; family Diphyllobothriidae; genus Schistocephalus; species Schistocephalus solidus. The sequence goes on along the minus strand of WEDG01000202.1, from coordinate 251,787 downwards.
TCTCAGGCATGACGAACCGCAATCGTACATTCTAACACCTCCAACCGATACAGTGAGTTTTACCTCCAACCCGAATCGTCGACCAATAAACCAACCGACCGCATTTACTCAACAACCAGCTCCCCCTCCCATACAAGGGAAGTGTTCTCCCCTAAACTCTCCGTTCCGAAAATGCCACAATTATGTGTCTGCCCAACGCCCCACACTAGTTGCTTATTTTTCGCTAACTGTCCTGTCGCGCCAACTAATCCCGTTCGACTCCCTCGGTTTCTTATCTGTTCATTTCTTCTGACGACAAGTTGGTGTCACTTACTTGAAATTTCACGAGCAAAACTCGATTGTCCGAAGAGTGTATTTTCATTAATACTTTCCAGATCTACTGCCGTTCATGTAGGATGAACTACGTCAGGAAGCTAAAGACAAGAGAGAACCCTAAGTTTAAGGAGGATTGAGCAGTCAAACTGTACGACAGATCAGCGAGCAGTCTCTAGTCTAACACTTTAAAGTTACGGACATCTTAAACGAGAAGTAGGACAGAAGAGGTCTGGAACAGTAGTTTGCTACATGGCCCTGCCTTCCGGTTGCAATGTCTTTTTGCCTATATCGCTATCTATTGAGCGGCTAGTTGCGGCGATTGAGAGCGAGCCCCAATGCATTGGTCGATGTGTGAGCCTTATACCGATAGATGAGTGCCCATCTACCGATTCCCGATCGAAACAAACAAGACAAGGACACCGTGACACCATCAATTGGTCTCTAGCCTGCAGGTTACCGTTTTAAGGCTCAGTCGTCATAACAAGTGGTTGGCTCTTTCTTCAGTTACAGTCATATCATTGCGCTTCATGTCTCCAGACAGTTTTGATCGTGGTGGTGAGGGCAAAAATCGCTGGCTGAACCTCGAGCAGAAAGTCGTACTTCAAAATTACCAACCAATGGCTTAAGAACACTTGTTAGCTGTGTACCACAAGAAAGCTATGTAAACGCAAGAAAAAAACCTGTGATATTGATTGCTGTCCATCGAAAAGTGGAAGCCCTGTTATCAATGGTGCTATAAACTACGTGAATATTATTTATTTTCTCTCGTACTCAATTATATTTTAGTATAAACACCCAGATATCCGAGGATCAATCCATATTCTTAACAAGCATAGAGGGACGGACCCATTTTAGTTTTTAAAAGGAGGTGTAGGTTATGTGCTCTTCGTGGCCTATTGGCCGATATTTATAGTAAAAACGCAAGGCCTCATAGGTATTATCACGCACCATGCGTTTTTTAAGTTGGGGAAAATTTGAAGCTAAATTACTCAATATGAAGAGCATCTCTATCTGGATTTCAAATATTTACAGTTAAAGGGATGTTCTAAATATAAAGGATTTTAATGATATTTGTAATATTCGTAAGTGAAGTCTTTTATTTCTACCATTTGCTATTGCATCACAAGAAACAGGGTCAGCCATAACCTCTGTGCTACGTGATACGCCGCGAAAACTGTACTGAGAATTAATAATATACTGTAATATTATAGTCATAATAATGTACTACTGTAGTGTAATAATGTTCGTTCTTTTCAATAGCGAAATATTAAAAACAGATAAGCTCTTTGCAGGCGATTTTTGAAGTCACGTTTTGTCAATGTCCTTTTCATGTGACTATAAACCGTATATTTTTTTGGAATAATGGTTTCCCTGAGAGGACCTGGGTTTGTTTATAATCATTCACTTTTTTCCTTGAATTTAGCGCTTGACATGAAAGTGAGAGACTTTTAATCTGCTGAATATAAAAACTGCACATCCCTCCGCAAAAAGCGCATTTTAACAGTTCATTTTCCACATTAAAAAGTTTCTTACGGTAACTACATTTGCTTTACACGCTTTCAGTCTTTCAAGCGAACCCGATTTTTAATGTCTATTACGAGGCGTCACATATTGTAGTAATGGAAGCATTTTGCACTGTTTTTCAGAGATTTAACGTAAGTTATTTTCATATTAAGGAAAAATTGAAGCTTTCTTTTACAAGGATTTTCCTTCGATGGCAACCACGAAGTAACGGCAAAAGTCCAAGAAAGGCCAAAAAGTTGGGTATGGGTAGTTTTTTATGCGTAGATTTGTCTTTTTCACAAAAATCCTGAAGGGTCTGCCTTCAGTGAAACCTTCAGTTTGGCGATTCATTACCAAATTTCTTCATTTTTTGGCGTTCACGCTACTTTAAATTATCCCTGCTTGCTACAAGCCATATTTGTCTGACGAATAATGCATTATAATTAAACTCCCGTGATCATTTCGACCGACCGGTTACCACAAAGTCCAGAGCTCACACTATTTGCGCCTTCCCATTAGGCAAACTAATCTAACGCGAAGCTAACTTGGTCAGTCTGTTTTCGGACTGCAAACATTACGGAACTGGTTTTTTCAAAAAGTTTGACACGAAAAATTACCAGGAGTTAGTTCGTGCGTGAGGTCATTGAGACTTTCGACTGTTGCCTGTCACCCGTGAACGATAATGTCTATGAGGAAAAGCACCATTTCTCTATACCTTTTCGCTCCTTGTGGGTTTTAAAAAGAAACTTCACTCAGGTGAGAAACAGGCAGTAAGTAAACAAGCAGGTAGCAATTTATATTTCCAAATTCCAAATATCCAGTCAAAGTAACCTGTTCGATATGCGTGGTATTTATCAACTTACTAAAGTTTGCAAAGTCATTCTTTTCTTCGCGTCGACTAGGCATCTACATTATTCTGTTAAGCGAAAAAAGTTTACTTTTGGTGCACACGAACTCTACCTTATATCCGGGTTGTTCTAATGAAAACGATTACCCTGGTATCATGTGTTCCTTTGGACCATGATCATCAATATAATTGGCAATATTTACCAACCGTACTTTAGACAACTTGAATCGCGAGTCATATAACAACGTTATTCCTAAAAAGTAAACTGCAACTAAAACCCTGAGGTCAATGCACATAAAAAGCCGAAATGAGCCCCCACTAAATGCTCGTTTCTTTTTCTGTGTCCATGGTGAACTACTTTGCCGGGATATATTTTCAGCCATTTGATAATTAAGAAACGGAACAAGAAACTTATTAATTATACGACGAATATCTAAATGATTGTAGGGGGATGATTTCCGGTCAAGCTATCTTGGGGTCGATGTATATCCCTCACAGGCAGTCCCATACTAACCAACAATATAGAGAGCGAAGTGACATTAAGAAACAAAAAAACAGATCGTGATTCTAAATCTGGTTTATAAGCCTGTGATACCCAACCCTATGTCTGAGGGATCAGAAATTTGAAAACGGGTTCTTTGGTCATTGAGTTTTTTCCAGTTTATCAGTTGTGTTAGAAAGCATTCCATATTTATGGATGAACGTTTTTCGATCAGATTGAATATGGCCAGCTGATGATAGCCAGTAAGCATCCAATTTATCGCCCATTCACCATTGCCTTTATGTACCCTTATTTAATTTTATATACTGTGAAACACTATAAGTTAGATACAATGACAATTCTACGTACAGAAAAATGAAGTTTTTTTGTTTGCATCAGAAAACTGGCTGCATTACAAGTTTTTAAAGGTTTTTAAAAAAAGTAAAAATATGGATTTTATTTAATACTCAAAAGACATTGAAAAGAAAGTTTGCATTTGAGCGCAGCATACCGTTAAGCACAGGCCATTGAAAGCATATGGTTGGGCGGATCTACAAATATGACTTCAACTGTCTTTCAGAGAAATGAGAAATTATACTTATCAGCTGTGTCTGTTTTTTTTTCAAGCGAGTTGATAATCAGATACAGCCGAACTGATTGTGTCGGACAGTTTAATGAGAACATGGAAGCGCATTACGCATCTACTGGCATTTCAAAAAAACCATTAAACGCTGTGTTGTTTTGCACTACCAGAAAGCGCTCAGCACGTCGAAAGAAGGGCAATTCCCCTAACCACAAAATACGTGCTGTTAACGATTGAATGTTCTGAGTTAATTCCGATTGCTTAGTGATATATTTGCCTATTGACGCACAAAAACTCGATTTGTCTGGAGTTCATGTCTAGAAAATCGAAAAAAATAATTTTTCACGGGTGATGAGCAGACTCATAAGTCCACTGACATTCTGCTGACAATTATCTTTTGCGCAATATCTTACTTGAAACATATGCAAACGTTCCGTGTTTTTGCTGTCTTCTTCAATCATTTCTCTCATAACTGTGCATTCTTCATTTTTGAGAATCAAGTATTCACAGTTAACGTGAGATGTTAATTTTTCAGTTTAACTGCGCTTCTTTACAAAACTTGTTGATTTCAATCTAAAAAGTTTTAGTTTGATTATGTAGAGGTCATTTATAATTAATTTAGCATTTTTAAGATGAAAAAGTGTCCAATTATAAGCGGTGCTTAATTTACATAATGAAGACACCAATATTTCTAAAACTTGTCACGTACAGAAAATTAAAAAGTCTGCGAACGTTACGATAAACTATCTTTTAAACTTGTTCCATAAATCTTGCATTTGATCTCTTGGAAAATTACAGTCCAGACAACTTTGAAGAAGGTCACTAGCTTATTTTTTTGTGGATTGCTGTTTTATTTCATCAGTGCTACCGTTGGCACTGCTAAGTTCCTTTGTAGGGAGATAATACAATCCGGTTCATAATATAATCGGTGTCCTAGCTAATTATTCAAAACATGATTTTAGACAAGAAAGATCCCATAAGTTATATTTAGACACTGATTTACGTGCAAAAATATCCCAAGATATTTAATGCCTACATGGCTACCTGGTTGATGAAAGCGCATATTTATGGGCGCTGGTAAAATGCAGTATTTAAGTAGTATGTGTGCTCTTATTGCTCTTTGACTGTATTTTAGGTTGCATGCAAGTTTGACAAAGTATCCACAAGAATATCCTCCTTTTAGCTCCACCCGTTTAAATTTATGCTTTCGTCAATATTTTACTCAAAGACGGAATTTTTTACAAGTCAGAACCTGTTCATGAAATCTCCCTCAGTTTTAAAACCTCTCCGCTGCCGAAAGTTTTATCTGGAAATATGTCTTCCAAAACTTCATTTATGAGACTTACAGTATCCATTTAGATGTAATTAGCCGTCTTCTCGGGTGATATTGGGCAGCGCCGGATTGCTGAGGCTTGCGACCCATTCCCTTGCCAACAGAAGGCTCCATTATTTGGATAACATGAGCAGGATAAGGAATCGACTTTCCGAGGTGAGTCTGCGGGGGATGATTGACGAGGACCTGTGGTAACAGCCGATTCTCTCGTATTCTTCTAGTGTCAAAAGTGGTCAGGTTGATATCCACTGGGTAACTGGCACTCGCGAGAGATGGAAGGGCTTGAGGCTCAGATGTGCTAGTGGCAGTATTCTCCTGCGGATTGGAGAAACAGATGTGATTGGGAAAGCCTGAAGTGCAACAGTCTGTCAAGGTGACGTTTTGTCGATTATTGAGTACCACGTCCCTCTGACTGAATTTTTTTGGCTGCGAGTAAAACCCATCGGGTAGTATTTCAAAGTCCATTCCTTAAGCGGAGGCGGGGAGGATCAGTGCGGATCTCTGTGTCAGCGTTTAATATCAAATAATCCGAAGAGTTTCAGCCAGAGCAACCTCAGCAGCTACACGTGTGGGCTACGTGACACAATCTTTGGTGACTACCGGTTTTTCGTGCATGCGAAAATCAAATATTTATAGGTTTTGAAAACGGTTTCCAATGCTGAACAAACATCTGTTATCAACTTTCACGCAACTCAGGAGGGAAATCAGGTAAAATTTTGGCCCGATTGCCCACCTGATTGGATGAAGGATTCGCCAATCACCTTTTCAGGGTTTGTAGTTCTCAAAGAAGTAGGCGTAATGAAAACACTCAACCCACACTTCCCAGGTGGTTTAACACTGAACTGACAGTGTGCACATTCTACATATCCAAAAAATATTTATCCAGTTAAATTAAAATGATATGCTCGATAAAACATATTGGGCGATGCAAAGGGAATAAAACACACTCCGTCATCAGATGCAGACAAGTTACAGAGCAAAGATAGAGGACAAGGAAGACGCTTGTACTTAAGCAGAGTTCCCTTCCATTGTAAATGTCAATAAATGCAGAAATATGAACATGAATAAAAGCTTCCATTAACATTCTTACCACTTTTGAAAATGTTTATATCAAGTTCTTGAACATAGTCCAATCCCAGTTTTCATCTTCACGACAGGTGTGATTTTAAATAGATGGTCTGGTAAACCATTCAACTATGCAACTTATTATGAAATACTAAAGAGCGCAATGGGTTTGAATCAAAACTAAGGCTACTATTTTTTGTAATGAGATTTCTCGTAGTATTGCTCAAATCTAATAAAATACCTATTACTTAATTAACGAGAAATTAAATTATGGATGCTTAGTGTAAGACGCATGGTTAGTTATCCTATTGCAGTAAAAACTCCAGATTCCATAGTTTGCATTAAATTTATGGGTTACTTATCCTAAACATAAAACGATTTCCGCTGCCTTTCGAAGCGCCTTCAGTTTGTTGGCTAGAAATTTGGTTGCATTTATGCCTAATTACTTGCGTTGCGAGTTCGAATTCCAAAGATTCCACCGATGTTTGTTCATGGGTTGCTGCAAAAAAAAACCAGTAGAAAACGAAGCCCCTACACTTTGAAATGTATCTAAAAGCTAACTTAATCTTCGAACGATTTCAGAAAAATGGTCCCATCATTATGGCTTTTCACAGTTTTGAGGGCCTTAATTCTAACAAAATAAAAGAAAATAAACAAAATCGCATACGTTAAAATACACGGGGATTACAAGCAACTGAGAAAAAAAAATCGAAAACTCCTATCAAAGCAAAACTAGTCTTACAACACACGCCGGATAACAATAAAATGTTATTTTCCTGCTGCATCAATGTCCTCCTGTTTTTAACAGTCAATTCTTGCAACATTAAATAAACCGTATGGCGTACAAATAGGGAATCTACAAGTATTCGTGTAAAATGTGAAAATAAGCTACGGTATGGAAATAAAAACGGCATGGGTAACTGTCATGGAGGACTTGTTAACTGACTATCAGACTTCAAAGGACTCACTCAGACAATCAACGCTTTGCCGCCAAATTGTGACTGTGGACAACCTGCTTATGCTTCTGAATTACTGAGGCCATGATATTCCTCCATTGTGACTAAAATCTTGTCAAGTGAGCTGAAAACGTCCAATCATCGACTGGAATTAAAGACCTTCGGGATTGGCAATAGAAGCTGTGAAGTGAATTTCTGAAAGCTAAAGAAATAGTTATTTGTACAGTTTGTGTGTGTGTGTGCTTTACCCATGCAAAGGGTTGCAATTAATAAAAGATAGCTTATCACTCGCAGGCCGCAAACACCTAATACACTAAAACATTAAACTAAGAATAAACGTCCTTGTATGAAATCAAAACGTGAAATAAATATTTAAATATGCAGAAATTTTAACATCGGATTTTTACCTTCACCCAGCAGCGTACTAGGTTGTATCTGGTAAGAGAACATTTTTTCGTCAAATTTTTTTGTTTGTATTTTTGGTAATGGAGTAAAACCGGTTTCAGAACGTCATTGAAATAACTGTAATTTCTTCATGATTTTCAGTTTTTTCGATCGATTGTGCTTAAAAGCCGGTTCTGTCCTATGCCTTTTTCGAAGCCTTCCAAAAAAATATATTTTTAAAAACCATTTCCATATGTTGTGAGATCCTGTACATTCTTTACAATGCAAATGACTGTTTAAGTCATATATGTAGGTTTTTCCTTAACATTAAAACCTCATCGTAGACAAAAAACAACTAAACAATTCAAAATAATCAGCAAAAAATACGCCTTAGATAAATGTAACAGCCTTCTTTAATAAATTATTTCTTTAAAAAGCGCTATATGAAGGTCTTTCATTGACGAACGATTGCCTTATCAACGTTTTTTCAGAGTTACTTCAACCTTAAAGTTGAGACGTTTGATTGGTTTGTTCATTACCATGCATTCCGAGAAATTCTTTCCACTGAGAATAAATAATTAATTTTTTCTTTATGATTAAATATCTATGTGTTATATTTGTTTATTATTAGGCTCCATTCTGTGATTGTAAATGCACAATGGAGTATCCGTAAAAGTTATTATTCATTACGAAGAATGCTGCTTTCTGCTCGTTCCGGTTTCTAAATTACACATTACCGGAAACCAGATCACAAACGACGTACTTTGCACATGAATAAGATTCAACCAAGCATTTGCAGAAGATATGCTCGCACTTACCTCTTCGAGTATTCACAAAGTGCAGGAAAATATCGGTAAGTTTAAACCACATATTGCCAGAAGAAGTTAGAATTGAGTGCCTATGGGCACGGATTTCCATGTCTAAGATAGCTAAAACTTCGGGTTTTCTAAAAATAACTTGCTTGATTGTCTCTTCCTTCATCTGATTTGCATCGCGAAAAATATGCAAGTGGGACAAGATCCATTTAGTAAACCACGAGAGTTGAGTTTACTCTCATCTGATAGAAGAACACGTGCAGATGTGCATACTTACTCTAGAATACATAGTAGCAAAGTATACCGCTAGAATAGAAGGTAATCTAGATTTCATCTCCTTGTGACTGCGAAAGTTATTTGTACACATAACATCTATGCGAAAAGTACCTTTTCAAACAGACTCTGCAATTAGATTAAATATGCAACATTTAAGTTGTCGAAAAGTGTTTATTTCAATTTCCGTCATTACATTTCAGGCACAAGAACTCACACTCTAATCCATCCTCAGAGAAAGAACTAGATAAGTCCAATTATCCGCACGATTGTCACCGTTTGTGGGATTTACTGATTATGCCATTGCAAACTTACCCCGCATTCGTTATAGGGGTTTGCATGTTATGCACTAGTAGGCTCATTGCTCGCAACCGAAATGTTAAATGATGAAATCTCATCAGTCCTGTTGATTATTGGGCCATTTGTCTCCCAGACACTGACAATGCAAACAAGGCTCATCCAATAAATGTACCCTGGCAAAATCTCGAACCCAGACTAGGGCAGCTGGAGATTATTGTGCTTATTCATATCTTCTAGGTCACAGCTCATTCGAAGGAAGCCTGTCAATTCCAATAAGACCGGAATTATCCCAAGAGACGCCAAACGCTTGAACAAAGAAATGTTTGTTCAGTGGTTTTCCGTCTCTTCGCGAACTACCGAGTACAATGGCTTCTCGTCTCGTGGTTCATGGGCCTTAAGTGCATCTTATATAAAATCTAGGGCCAATTCCTTGGAAGGTGGGTTTGTGAACCGGCCACGTAACTGAACCTTTAGTGGTTGGACTGCCAACATATTTTTCAAAATTGGAAAAGACTCCTACTTCAACAATTATAATCAAATTTTAAAGTCTGTGCATGGGTGAGCATTATTTCATAAGAACGAGAACGTATAGTAGATATGCTACCTGTGTTCGTTTAAGAAAAATAACTTAAGTAGGGTTTTGTATTAATTGCCGTTTATAATAATCCAAAAATATTTCAGTCATGAGAGGACGCTGGCTTTGGAACAATTATGTATTCAAGCAAGTGAAACAATAAAATCACTAAAGTAATATTTAATTATCTCGTTGATATTCGATGTCATAGTAAATACAAATATATTTCATAAATAATTGCGCAAAATATACTTTCATGTACTCATTTGCTAGCAAATTACTTCTTCAAATATAACAGGTCAAGCAAAGGAATCTTTAGATTTTACAACATTTTTTTCTATTACTAAATATATCTTAGCCTAAGCACCATTACCCTTGCATTGTGAACTATTAAACTGCATGCTTTAGAGCTTTGGGTTTAGGAACAGACGTTATATAGCGTTTATACAATGCAACGATGGATAAAAAATAATATGGAACATTAGAAAATATCTTGTTCAAAAGCCAGTGTTCTGAAAGGACTGAAATATCATAGAATAAGGCTGCAGCATAATTTATCTTACATACTTGATAAATTATTTCGAATGTAAAACACATTATTTGATTTCAATTTACATTGCATGACCTAGAAAATATGTTGGAATACAACATAAGAGAGCCACAAAGTTGCAACTACACAGCCACCATCTGGCTTATCTTGAATTATTTCAAATGACCCATGAAAGAAGTAACGAAATAACCATTCTTCATCTACTGCTCCATCAGCTTAAGGAAAAAAACGAATAAGATAGATTAAAAAATTATTTTTTCAACACAGGCTAGATGCTATGTACACTTCACTTCTCTGACTCGGTAATATCTTCCTTGGTTTAGCTGCAAGGTCCGCCAACATTGCCTTTTATCTAGCGTCTACACAAGTAGGCAGAACTAAGTGTGAGTATTTTATATGAAAAATAGACCTAAGTTGTCAAAGAAGGAGAACTGTTTCTTACCGACTGGCAGTCTTCAAAGGACTCAGTAACACGCTAAGTTCACAGTAGGTGAGCAAAATCATGCAATTTCGTGATCGAAATTTGAATACGTAGTTGAGCAAGCATTTTGTTTTATTATTTACAGTTGCTGAGTGTGTACGAGTCTCTGGAAGTCTTTTACTTTAGAACACTATATTTTCAAGCTTGCATGTTAATGAAAATCAGGCAGGATTTGGGCGGGATCGCAGGCTACCAGATATCGAGGAAATTTCTGTTCTTTCTAATATAACAGAAAAAACCTATTGTTTTGTATGTTAAGCTATAAATAAACATTCATTTAAGCAAGAACCATTTCAAATTAATCACTTCTCTGACCAAAATACCTGATATTTATTCAATGAATATCAGATGAAGTCAAGTTTGGGAAATCGCATTGTTTTCCAGAAACGAGGAACATGTTCAGTTTTACAAAGTAATTACTCAAAATTTCTGATTTTTTTGCAAAGTTACTAGTAGTAAACTTGTTGGCCTGTATTTGTTTTTAACACACCGACAAGTGGGACCGTAAACAAAACAACCTCATGATACCGTAGAGAGAGACGCCCACAAAGACTGATATTTACTTTAAAGCGTGCAGCATGACACCTTTTGCATAAAACAGTTTCCAGTATGGTTTAATATAGAAACACAACAACTGAAGACTGTCGGTTTTTGCAAAATCTTAGAATATATAACAGCATTTTTCTGAATATCTTTTTCTTTCATAATTGGGATTAAAAGTAAACGAATATAGTGAAATACGCTCCAATATGCAGAGAAAAGTAATTTCTCTCATTTACAGCAGCAGAGGCGACAACCGGCCAGTCACCCGCATTTTTACCTTGAAATAATGTAAAGTACGCAGACATTCATGAGCAAAATATCAGATTAAAGGGCTTTTTAAAGATGCAACTAAATAAAAAACTAGTATGAGTATCAGTATAGTTAAAATAGATTTTGGTGAGTTTCTTTTGAATTCCCTATTTGAACATGCGTGATTTGGTACCAAAAAATCGTATCTCGGTTTGTTGGTGAAGCCAATTGCTATGAGGCAATGGGTTGGAACATAGTTGAAAAAAGCAGACAGTGAACAAAACCTCTCAGCAAAATTTAAGAGAAAAAACGGACGCCCTTGTAAGGGATCAACCTGGGGGCATCATTGCGGTCACCTGGATCATCACCGAAGTGCGGAAGATGCAGCTAGACACTCCCTTGCTGATTGCAGAGTCCACCGACTGGTGTGAATTCATTATAGACAGATAAGTTACTAGTTATATTGAGACCGTTCACTTTTCTGGGCGGTGATTTTTGCTGCTTGGGTGAGTCTACAAATATTATCCCAACTGCCATCTATATTAGAGGAAATATCCAAAAACGCAATATTTCCGTTAATGCTTTTGATAAATATCTCATTCTGAAGTTAGGATAAATGCTTAGAACAGAATCCACATTTACGAGCAGCCAGTTAAAAATACTGCAAATCATGAAGTTATTGCCAATATTTCAGCAATGATTTTAAACAAATTTTAGTCAATTACAGAAATAACTATAGGGACATTTCATGGAATAAAGTTTTGTAGTGTAAACTAACGGCCATGCTAACGATTTTGCATCTTATATAAAATTTAAGGCCAATTCCTTGGAAGGTGGGTTTGCGAACCGGCCACGTAACTGAACCTTTAGTGGTTGGACTGCCAACATATTTTTCAAAATTGGAAAAGACTCCTACTTCAACAATTATAATCAAATTTTAAAGTCTGTGCATGGGTGAGCATTATTTCATAAGAACGAGAACGTATAGTAGATATGCTATCTGTGTTCGTTTAAGAAAAATAACTTAAGTATGGTTTTGTATTAATTGCCGTTTATAATAATCCAAAAATATTTCAGTCATGAGAGGACGCTGGCTTTGGAACAATTATGTATTCAAGCAAGTGAAACAATAAAATCACTAAAGTAATATTTAATTATCTCGTTGATATTCGATGTCATAGTAAATACAAATATATTTCATAAATAATTGCGCAAAATATACTTTCATGTACTCATTTGCTAGCAAATTACTTCTTCAAATATAACAGGTCAAGCAAAGGTATCTTTAGATTTTACAACATTTTTTTCTATTACTAAATATATCTTAGCCTAAGCACCATTACCCTTGCATTGAGAACTATTAAACTGCATGCTTTAGAGCTTTGGTTTAGGAACAGACGTTATATAGCGTTTATACAATGCAACGATGGATAAAAAATAATATGGAACATTAGAAAATATCTTGTTCAAAAGCCAGTGTTCTGAAAGGACTGAAATATCATAGAATAAGGCTGCAGCATAATTTATCTTACATACTTCTTGATAAATTATTTCGAATGTAAAATCACATTATTAAATTTCAATTTACATTGCATCACCTAGAAAATATGTTGGAATACAACATAAGAGAGCCACAAAGTTGCAACTAAACAGCCACCATCTGGCTTATCTTGAATTATTTCGAATGACCCATGAAAGAAGCAACGAAATAACCATTCTTCATCTACTGCTCCATCAGCTTAAGGAAAAAAACGAATAAGATAGATTAAAAAATTATTTTTTCAACACAGGCTAGATGCTATGTACACTTCACTTCTCTGACTCGGTAATATCTTCCTTGGTTTAGCTGCAAAGTCCGCCAACATTGCCTTTTATCTAGCGTCTACACAAGTAGGCAGAACTAAGTGTGAGTATTTTTTTATGAAAAAAGACCTAAGTTGTCAAAGAAGGAGAACTGTTTCTTACCGACTGGCAGTTTTCAAAGGACTCAGTAACACGCTAAGTTCACAGTAGGTGAGCAAAATCATGCAATTTCGTGATCGAAATTTGAATACGTAGTTGAGCAAGCATTTTGTTTTATTATTTACAGTTGCTGAGTGGGTACGAGTCTCTGGAAGTCTTTTACTTTAGAACACTATATTTTCAAGCTTGCATGTTAATGAAAATCAGGCAGGATTTGGGCGGGATCGCAGGCTACCAGTACTGAGAATGTTTCAAACCCCTGACATGTTCCATTCGCTCTTCGCATCTACGTTTCTACACAAGGACTTGTGGACCACTCGTGACAAATGGAGTTAAAACATTTTGTTGACGAACGCTCACTTGATCCCTACTGCCTTGGGGCTCACTTTCGGGCCCACTCACTCTTACTCTCACTCTGCCTATGATACTAGGCGCTGTGCGGCTGCTGGACTGGCTCGAGAGTGGGTTCCAATGCAGGACGTAACGCGTGAGCTCCGTTAGCAATTGGTGAGCAATCTTCAACCGGCAGCACAAGTCCGTGGCTCAATGGATAGAGCGCGTTACTTCTGATCAACAGGGTGTGGATACGAACCTCGGTTGGTGCACCATCTAGGTTCGGCTAGGACTGGCTGATGACGGCAAATTAACCAGAAATTGTCATTTCAGTCTCTTTTGTCTTTGCCGGAAAACATAAGTTAAGACACTGGCCTAGAGATCTTAGACCTGAGGAGTGAATTTCCATTCGAAAACCCGTTGGGTAATTTGGTATGCATAAGGTAAATGAGTAGCTGCATTTGCACCTTGTGCATAAATTCCACTGTGTAAATGCGATGTTGCTTAGTTTTTCTCGAAACCATTTTGTTTTTCAGAAACTAAACTATATTCGAAACTGCAACCCCGCTGGTTACACGTCCGGTGTGAGCATATGCCTCATTGACAAAGCGTAGCGCTATCCCTCAGTGACCTATCATTGCAAGACTACACCTCCGTCAAATCCGATGATTGACGTGAAAAGTCGTTATCACGTATAATGTCCAAAGTTTCTCCAAGACGAGGCCACACAGCAGGCCAATAGCGGCATATAATGAGTGCCGTGAGCATTACTCTCCAGTCCCTGACGATGGTTAGACGAAACTACCACCCAAAGCATCAGACACATATGTAATCTGTCCCAGTGAAGGCCTCTGCTTTATTAAACAAGAAACTATTTGTGTAACTATTTTCCCTTTGCTAAAGTCACCCACCCTGTGTAATTCAGCTGAATTAGGTGCCTGGTAGCCTGATAGAGTCATAGAACACATATGAACACTGATAATCTAAACTCATAATTAATTACAGTTTTCGACTATTAAGACATCTTATGTGGAATATTTGCCAGCGCAGACCAATATGAGTACGTTATTACTGTTGCATATCGGGTAGTGTGCTGACACACCTAGACGTATGCCTTCGGGCTGCGGCAGTCACTGTTCCAGAACCCATCAACAGTTTGGTGGTCGGGCTTGGATCGGCAAATGAGTAAAAAGAGAAGGGTGAGTGAGGTGAACACTGGGGAATCCATTCTCCTGCCAAATTAGAACATTCGTTGATAAATGCTCACGGACCGAAAACGGGACTCACTCGTCCCATTCTGACCTGGGACTCACTCTTGAGCCCCGCCAGCAGTCGCACAGTGGCTAATAGTCGTACAGACAAGCAATGCCAATAAAAGACAAGGGCAGAATGCATTGGCCATTTCTGGCCCACTTGCCCTCATGAGGCAGACACACATAACCCCGTCAGGATATTTTGTATTATTATAAATTTGACGTGCATAAGCGCTAGAAGTCAAGGCTTTGAATTTGGTCAAGTACAGAATAAGTCATTCGTTGGCAGAACTGTGAGTTAATTTGAAATGACCACGTCTTGGTGCTACAATTATGGTATTCTAAATTATTTTAGTTTGGATCCGATTTTACAGAAAGATCAATACCATTAGTAATTAGCAGATGGGTTGTTCGGATTTGTCAGCCTCTGCGCCAGCGGATCCCGGCGATCTTCTCAATGTAGTCTTGCCATCGAAACAAAGTGAAAAGATAATAAAAGAGGGAGTATGGTAGATTTGTAGAAGTCAGTTACACTTTAAGGAAATGCACGCGCAATTTACCGTGAGGCACAGTGTGGACGCCAATTTTCACGAAATGCCTGCTTTTAGATCTTAGACTAATAATTGCATGAGTGAACATAGTCCCCTTTAAATAGGATGAAGTTTATTTGGAAGCAGATCAAATAGTGCCCTTAGAGGACTAATTAATGATCAGGAGAAAACCAGTGAAGTTCAATCATTCTTCCATGCCCTCTCCAAATAATCTTTCTTTTTTCAACTTCGAGTACATGCGCTTTTTAAGACCGAACTTCTATCTATTGCGTGTGCAGACCGTGGTTCAGTGGATACGCTCCATTAAGTTTCGTATCCGGCAATTTTGCCGAAACCTCACGCTAAAGAGTGCGTTTTTATGCATACAGTTCGACCGTCGATTTCGACGAGGTCAACCGTATGCTCCACACCAGGTAGTGCAGGGACGGTGACTTAGGCGTGAATTAGTTTTGAATGAAAGTAGCCTTGCGCTGCAGCTACCGCACTCTCTCCTCTCCCCCACCTGAGCCCGGTGTCAAGAAAGAGTCAAGAAGACTGGAGATGGGAGAGGGCGCAAATGGCTGGCGCGGCTGGAGCCGCCTCTGGGTTTACCACCACACCTGACTCGGATCCCACGGAGTGGGAGTGCCATAAAGCCCACATTAAGAAGGAGACATTGCAGCCTGACTCTCAGTCCGCCAGTCAGCTACTCCACACAAAACACACATTGGCAACCTTCCAAACCATGGCTTTCAGCGCGCCGTGATAGATTAAAGCGCGTTAGATTGTTTATAGCGAAGAAAATGCGCGGAGCTGTCGACCTTACCCTCTCCCCACCCCCAATATCCGACCCCCATCCGAGCTGGTCAGTTGTATCATGTGGGAGTGGGCGCATTGGTTGACGGGTCGGCATACCCGTCTTCGCGCGCCACAGCAAGACCTGGCCCCCATAACGCACAAACCAGGATTTACTTATTCATGGGATATGGAGGAGCCATCACCATCTGACTCCCAGTCCACTGGCCAGCCACTCGACACACACAACACATACACTGGGCCGACAGCGTGGTCTGGTATAAGCGTCAGATTGGCAGCCTTCTAAGCCACGGTTTCTAAATAACCGTGATTTTATCAGGTACAGTATGATGATTGTGAGGGTGTTGTGGATGTATTGGTGAAGGTAGTGTGCGCTGATGTAGCTTAGCCTCCGGTGGTTTACCGCAGGTGGTCGTGGAGGCGCATGTGTCCTAATAGGTCCATGCGGTGTATTAATGTGCGGGAGCAGTGAAGGTAGTGGGGGCGGGCGTGTCGACTGTATCTCGGAGCCCCAGACACTGGTTCACCAGCCTCCGTGCGATAGATTCGCAGGTGACCGACCAGGCCGAGTGTTTTTCAGTACGGGCACTGAGTCACACATTTACCAGGCCAGATAGACTGTCTGAATTTTTCCAACGAACAAATCATGCTTCTCTTGGAATTTCGTTTCAAATATTTTTAAGTATCACGCCTTCTTTCTCTTTGTTATATTGACTCCAGATTGATAAATTCGGACAAGCAGGTTAAGACAAAAAGATTAAGAGGTTTGTGATAGAGCACGATGTAGATTGTCCTTATATCCATGGGAGTGATACGATGGTATTTCCTCAGTCCCTTTCCCTTTCATACCCACCTTTAAGCGAAAAGTCTTAGTTATATTACTCGTCCTCAGTAGCCACGTCAAAGTCTTTAGAGTCCCCACACCCAAAACATGCATGCATTCAGAGCGTTTTACCCTCAAAAACCCCACTAGCTTAGCCCAACCGCCGTGACTTGCGCGTTAACTGGTCCAACTTGCAAAGTATCTGCCTCACTCTTTTCTCCCTCATACGCCTCTACACATGAAAATATATGAAGCGAAATCGAAAAAATTAGCACCATTTTGCACTTTGCGATTTTAGATAACATTTTACAAACAATATTCTCCTTCAAACACTGTCCATTGGATAATATGCATTTCTCTCATCGCGTTTTCCGCTGTTCAAAATACGTTTTTTTTATATATTTGCTAAAATTCAAATCAAGGTATTCAGAGGACCAGTAGGCGAACGTACGTGGTTCGATAAATTCCCGTCGAACCAGTGCATGTATATGGTAACAGGGTACAAGCTAAAACATACGATCAAGAATGTTCGTCTTATCATACAAGTGAGTCGTGTGAATAGGGGACGGGGTGGCGATAAGAGAAAGCTGGTTAAGTGGCAGTGAGAGTTTGGTAGAGCCGTTTGACATGGGAAAGGG
Source organism: Schistocephalus solidus (assembly GCA_017591395.1). Taxonomy (NCBI): domain Eukaryota; kingdom Metazoa; phylum Platyhelminthes; class Cestoda; order Diphyllobothriidea; family Diphyllobothriidae; genus Schistocephalus; species Schistocephalus solidus. The sequence continues at coordinate 234,180 of WEDG01000202.1, read as the reverse complement.
AGGAGGAGACGGCGTGGCGTGCATGTAGTTAGGCCACCGTTGGCCATGGTAAGCGCGGAGCTTGTAGCAGATTCTTTTAGGCGCACAGGACCGGCATTCTCAATCTGCTAGCGGTGGGTTCTGCTGTTGCTAGCATCCGGTGACCCAGTGAAGTGGAGTAGTTTGCTAGCACCTTATAAACCACAGGGAAGACTTCGTTAGGGTCCACGCGGTGCCCGGAATCAACCGTGTGCGAGAATGGCGATATTTATGCTTTTAACTTCGCCTTTTCTCACCCATGCCGGGAGGTGTTCCCTTATTATTTTTGATAGGTGCCGGCTCGTGCGACCAATATTTCCTGCTCCACAGGAGCAAGTGAAGGAGTAGAAGCATATGGAGGTGGTCTGATCCGGCAATCTTTCCTTACCTTTTCCGAGTAAAACCGGGTTGGTTGAGAATACTATCTGAACTGTCGCTGCTGGGAAGGTTCGTGAAATGGCTTGGGCAAGGCCTCTTCTCAGGAGTTCACTTGCCATATCCCCTTGAAAGGGAACTTTTGATAAATAGGCTTTTCTTGTCTGCCGGAAATGTGGTGGGTTTTTCTGGTCTCCCGGCCATATTCTTTATAATGAATTTATCTGGGTACCCATTTTCGCGAAGTTGATTCTGGATCTTTTGATGCTCATCTTCAAGAATGTCTGCTGAACAAATTGTTTAGCCCATTGCACCAAACAACGGACTAAATTGAGTTTATGTTGGATGGGTACGAAACTTTGGAAGTTCGTATATTGTCTAGACCAGATTGTCTTTCGATAAATGATCTTTTGGGCACCTACATCAGCTCTTCGGCTTACGAGGACGTCTACGAATGGAAGCGAACCTGTCATTTCTACCCTCAAAGTGAACTTCGTGGAAGAATGTGCTTGGTTTCTGCTTTGACGATTGCAAAGATGTCATCAACGTAGAGACCGTAGTGTTTTGGCTTACTAAGCTTGATAAAAAGGCTGAGATTTCTCCAGCTTTTCGATGAAGACGTCGGATAATAGAGGTCCAAGGAGTGGACCTACAGCAAAATTATTTTCGACCTTTTCTGCTTTCTGAAAACGCTTTCGTTCAGGAATTAAAGGAAGTTTTAATAAACTAGGTTAAGCGAGTATGTAGAGTAGGCATCGGATATGATAAGATATTGCGTCAAAAACTGGTTGATTTTCAACGATGTGTGGTTAGGCGTAATGTTATGATAAAGCAGCTGGTCCTCACCACAATTCTTGTCCAACTGCCTTAAACAACCGTTTTAACACTTGCATTTAACACTGTTGGCTCCCTGTGGTGCCCTGAGAATGAAATGCAAAGTAAACAATTCGTTTGATATCGAAAAAACACAAACCATTGTGGACGTCAAGTTTGATTTTTGGACGTTGGGCAATGACTGGAACGGAACTCCTATTTAAGCGACATTTGGCCATTTCCGAACCGAGCAAACCACTCATAAATTCTAACCTGTCTTAGAGCTTCCTTCCCATATGTTTCCCGAAGCAGTAAATCTGCATAACTGGCTGGTTTCTTTAACGGGAAACATAATTGGGCGTTGATGCGTTGTTCTTTACTGTTTTGTCCTTGCAAAGCTGTTGAGAACGTTGAGAGGGGATTTAATAAAACGATCAATCTGTCTGTTGTGATGATTTCGCTTGAATGCTACTTAGCCAACTGGACAAGAAATGTGTCAAGTAAATGTGAGAGGGCTAGCACTGCCAACTAACATCCCTTCTGGAAATAGTTCTCGTTTCCTGGGTACCCCTCGTTAAGTTAAGATAATGGGTGGTGGACATGGCCACAGTATCTGACAATACCATCTACGCGTGCTTCACACAACCTAGTCCTACTGCATATCCCAGGTTTTTCGTTCAATCCGATCATATCACTCACGTCTCACAAAGGCCACATTAAGCAGCCGCAGTTTCAGCCTGTAGTTTGGTCTCAAAGAGCCCAGTTACGCTGTCAGTCAGGAGCCCTCCAAGTCACGAATAGGGATAGATTTGAACATAATAGAGTTATTTTAGGGAGAACTGCACTTAATCACCTAGAGAGGGGACTCCACAGTGATTGTCGGATTCCTGCATACCACTGGTAGGCATCAATCAACTGTTGGAGCCTGTCAACCCACTAATGATCGTAGTGGTTGCAGTGGCTGACATACTGTAAAGACCTGCATCACATTTGCTGCGCGGATGCATGACAGCAGTTCACGTGAGCTCCGTACCATCCTTCTGCCATTTTAATCTTCGCTTATGTTCAGTGAATCTCCAGCACAGCTTATGGAGGAGATCAAATGGGCTGAGATGACAATTCGACCGACAATTCTGACTTGGTTCATGGTGTGTGGGGAGAGGTGGGGGAGAGAATTCAGCACACTCTAACGAGCTTGAAACTATCAAAGTGCGCTAAAAGCCGTGGCTTGGAAGATTACCGACTAACGGGATAACTTGGACCACATGGTCAGCCCAATGTGCACGCTTGTGCACAACGGGCAACTGGTAGACTGAGAGTGAGGGTGCAATTGCTCCTTCTTAATGTGGCCTTCCTGACACTCCCACACAGTTGGGATACTAGCCGCCGTCCCCTGGGTTGTCTGCACCCACGCCCATCTGCTTTCACCAAAATCCAGTTTAAATCACCATCCCTGCACCACCCTGCTGTGGAGCACATGGTGGACATCGTCAAAATGAATGGTCAAACTATCGGTTCACCATGTGCACCACAGAAATGGGCACGAATTTCTTAATGGTAAATGACTTGCAGAGCACCTACCACACTCTCCCGCTTTCCTCATCCTGCTGGTCCAGATTTCATGACCCAGTCAAGGTGACTGGAGGCGGGATCAGACGCAAGTGGCTAGCGTGGCATGCCACCACACATCTGCGTGTTTCCTACAGGCCTGGTGAGTGCACAATGCATCGGGATTGTAAAAGAACGACAGTGTGGTCACTGATATGATCCCAACTTAGTGGGAGTGCCACAGGGGCCATATTAAAAAGGAGTCTTTGCGACACGTCTTTCAGTCCGCCAATTGGGCACCTCGAAATTGCACACTGAGGTAATTTTGAGGTCCTATTTGAATAACTAGTTCAGAGCCTTCCAAGTTGAGGCTTGCAACCAACCATATAAGATTCAATCGCGTCAAGTCCTTTATACTGAGGTGTATGCACTGCGAATAGAAATTGAGTGTTTTCGAGGGAGGAATGAGTGTGGTGGTCATCGAGTTTAGGAGGAGAAGGTGCGATCACTGGCCTGACTTTTTCGGATTCTCTCTCTAAAGCTGATAGAGGCGCAGAATTCATAGAACCTAGTGACCGCGCAATCATATGCAGACTACGATTAGCAGCTCTTGAGATCATGGACAGGAGAGTCTATATTGAGGAGGGCGAAAGTTTGTTGGAGGATCATTAGGCCTATATCCCATGCATGGCTTAAGCTCAAGAAACGGTCCTGGCCCGATTCCATGGTCTTCAAAAATGCTCAGATGGCACTCTGCTCCAGATAATGATATCACACTGGCAAAGTGGCTGTTTGGACGTCTGAAATTTCTGATCGCTGATTTGGAAAGCGCAGTCAGCCTCTCAAGGCAATTCTTGGAGACACTTAAACGGGGTAAGCCTCTTGCGAAATGACGTCATGCTATCTTTTGTTGTCACGTCCGCTTTTCACTTCTAGTCCGCATTCGAGAATATCGAAGTACTCCTACGAGACAAATACGATGAAACGGACAATCGCCTTGGATAGGCCCAAATCCTCCAGCACCTGAAGTTCTGTCTAAAGGCATACTTTCTACATCTACGAGCAGGTAAAGGGCACACCAATAAGTTCACCGATTTCAGGACTCATAGCCAAGGCTGTCTTCCACTGGTTCGAGTTGCTGGTTTTACGACACCACAGACCAAAATTATGGGCTCAGTACGTGCATGCTGCCTTCGGCGGTGTCGGGAGGGATCAGGGGCTTAAATTCAATGAACATCTTAAGGCCGTCTTCCCAGACATTCAACTTAAGATGGAGGGGAAAGAAAACAACTAGTTGACCCTTCTAGATGTCCGCGTTTGCTGTAAAGATTGTGGTGGCCTACAAACCAGTGTTCAGAAAAGTGAAAAATACCAAGCAAGTACTGAACTTCAACAGAAACCACTGATCAACGAAAAACGAATTTATGTAAAGGCAGTTTACCGGCGCGTCAAGACGCATTACTGTGAAAAGGAAGACAAGCTTGCTGAGGTACGATATGTTCGAGGGGTACTGAAAAAGAACGTCGAACTGCGCAACTTTTACAGCCAATGTATACGCAAACTACAAGAGATTCCAACTCTAACTGACCCTAAATTTTGTCGACCTCTTCCGTACGTGAAGAACGACTCAGAATCCTACTGTAACGTATGGAATATACCAATTTTGATACCGTTAGCTGACTGTCCAAGCATGATTTCTTAAGCAATCAATTCGAAATGCCACAGAGGAATACCAGCACCGAGTCCACCGAGTTTTTTCACAAGAAAGCCGAAGGAATTCTTCAAATCTGCCAAAATCCCGTACTAATTAACTGTGTCCGCTAGTCATCTGATGGATTCTGGATTGATTGCTTAGGAAATCCTGCTTAGTCAGTCAGCATACAGCATCAGAATTAGTGGATGCCATACGTTTTCAGTAGGCTGGGTGGGTAACTTGACCCAAGTTCGATAAAACACACGACTCCTGGTGGGGGCCTCATAGCTCCGATGGCTAGAGCGATGGTTGTAATAAAGCCTTCCCCTTGCTGGCTTGGGTTCAAATTCCAACGAGACCACCGAGTTATTCGCAAGTGGATCGAACAAATTGTTGAAATCAGTCACAAACGCCTAAGAATAGTGTTTTCACATTTGCTAACCGTGCGATCTGTTGTGGTCTGTTGTTCACTCTCCTTCATCTTTACAGTTGAATCAGGCTAACAGCATACCCTTATCTGCCAGCCTAGTTCTAACCCGCAGATCTGGTCGAAACCGAAAGCGATAACGAATTTCAATCAAGCCGTAGCTGCAACCATTGAGAATGAGCTTAAACTTGGTAAAATTATCTGAAAACTGGTATCTGTTATGTTTGGAACATCTGCCTGCGTCTCGGATGTCCCTTAAATGGGTACCTCTGCCTAACCTATGGTCAGTACTCCCAGAAAAATATATAAGCCCATGTAGGTCCGCTGTTGATTAATGGGCTGTAGCCGGTCATGACTCCGAAGTATGTTTTGACCTCGATTTGGCCCAGAGACAGTGACACCTGGTTTACGGTGTCGTTAAACCTTTGCACTCTCCTATTAACTCTACCTTCCCCAAACTCCCTGTCGACCTTACACCACGACTGTTTTTTCCCTTACTGAACAATGGTCGACGCGTCTGCCAGAGCTGTACGGATCAACCAATAGTCAGTGATTTTGACAATCAGGGCTAGTCTATTATTCTGTCTGCGCGAATGTTCTGTTGGAATTGTAAGGCAAGCCGTACGTATGAGAAGGCAACTCGTGGACTTTTTCTCAACAGGCCGATTCGTGCTGAACGATGGAAGATGAAAGAGTTTGGTTAACCTTGCCTAGAAATCGCACGTGCGGTTGCATAGTGATAGCAGGGCAATAACCAGAAAAGAATGAAGGAGAAGACATGACAACAGGCCTGAGAGGACCGGTTATGACTTATTTTCCACCGTAAATAGGAAAACATAAACTGCGGCTATGCAGTTGCTGATAAAAGCGAACAGGTTAGTTCCAGAAAGAATTTCAGAAGAAGAAGAAGAAGAGATTGCTGGAAAAGTGCATTTATGGGCTTGACGTTTCGGATTCTCACTCAAAACCGATCCTCAGAGAGTGTTACTGGTAAGGTTGATGAGGGCGTCAGGGGTGCAGTAGTTATAGCACACTGTTGCCATGCCGTCATGTGCCTAATCCAATTAGCAGATCCCACATTCATTGCTGGTAGCCGTACATGACGCGATGATTGCTCGTTAGTACGCGTCAAGTCGTTATTGGGTGACCTTTGATTAACGTTCTCAATTCTTGGTATGATGAGGACTCCACAATGTTGATCGCTGTCACTGGAACCCTTAATCACCCCCATCCGCTCTGTGGCTTTGAGTTGTTCATCAACACAATGCCAAGCCGCGTCCAAGTGAGCGGATTGCAGAACTCCAATTTGTTGTATCAGGCAGGGCATTTGCCCAGGAGTCGCGTCTGAGAGAGTGAATGATTTTCCCCTCGCTGCTGTAGAAACTGGTGTCTTTGTTTTTCAGTGATATGTTTTATATGAGGTGGGAGAAGTAGGTGTCATGTGTTTGTGTGTGTTTATTTGGTCGACTGACCAGCGTATTGAGGGTGCTTCGGTGTGTTTATAAAACCACCCCTATCTCCATGCGACTGTGAACGGAGATGGAGGGCAGGTACCCGTGTTCAATCCTGCCTCCTGTCTTCTTGACTCTCTTTTGACACCGCGCACAGATGGGTGAGTGAGGAGGGAGGGCAGAAGATGCTTCACAAATTAAGTAGCACTATCGACTCATTTTCGTGCAAGTCACCGGCCCTGCGCCAACCTAGCCGTTGGGCACACGCTTGGCACGTCGGAATCGGCGGCCGAACTGCCGAGTTTGCGGACATATTCGTTGAATTAGAAACTTTTAGAGTAGCCGCGAGTAGCTGTGAAGTGTGCCAGCTCGAATCAAAGTATACTACTGCATGATGTGGGCACCGAGACTTCGTCTCTCTACACAGAACACGGTGAACGTTTCAAAATCTAAGCGAGCGATGAACTGATTGGGTTGGGTGGAATACATGGGCTGCATGATTGTATAGACGTGCACTGCCTGATATTAAATGCTGTAGGGAGGTGCAAACTAGAAGGGGGACTGCGCGTGCACCGTTGTACCCACATCTCCGAGAACCCCTAAGAGAGACGAGAGTGTGATTGATGATGCAAAATATCATGGTAAAAGTTCTACCTGAGAAATTTGCTTTTGACAGATTGGACTCGTAAGGGGGATAATAGTGGTGGTTATGGACAAATAAAAGGGCTACATGCGAGCTCGGAAGATGTACCTCGTAACTTCGTACCCACAACAAATGTCACATGGAGGTGCTGTGACACGCCAATGCGCAGGTTCACGTCATTACAGCCACCTGAACCCAAACTCCGCACCAGATGACTGACCGACTCATACAGCGAGAAAAAGAATGGGAGGTGATCACTGGAGCATTGTGTTTGTTGGCCTGACGTTTCGGATTCTCTCTCGAGCACATCCTCAGAGATAGTTGCAGAAAGGGTGCCTGGGAGAGAAAAGAACGAGTGAGGTTGAATCCGACCCCATGGCACTTCGCGCATTACAATCAGTCTGACATGCGTCTAGGCTATCTCAGTGGGCTAAAAACCGTGGCCTTACAATCCGCCGAATCCTGGCAGCTGGTCATCCTAGGCCATGTTGCACGAACCAGGTGTTTGTAGCTTGTGTAAACGGGCTCCTTAGCTTTGTCGGGCGTTGCACCCGATTCCGGCTGTGTCATGACACCCGTCTCGGTTGGGTACGGGCGAGAGAGTGGGGTTGCTGCTACCAAACTCTAGCTAACTCACACGCAAGTCGCTGTGCCTGCGGCAGGCACATTGTGAGTCGCACGGTGGACTTTGTCAGCAATGTAGGTCGAAATGCCGATTGAAAACAACGCAGTAAGTTATGGGATACTTACGACGTTGTCGTGCCCGAAGGACCGCATTGCACACTGCCGATGAGTATATTCGAGTGGTTCAGTTGAGTTGATGACTCCCTTCAGGGACACGTCAATTGAAGTGGGCAAGTGAGCAGAGGCAGGCAACAGAGGGCGGTTCACGACAATTGAGGTTTAACCCCGTCTGGCTGCACCACGTTCTTGTCATGTTCGGTCTTAGCTGTGGCTAGCTGACCCCTCCAAATAAACCAAAAGGATATAATTGCGTTCAAAAAGTCTAAGGTGGGTGCTGAAATGCTTTCCGGTAATTAATTTTCTTCTTATCTTTTTTTAAATTTACTTATCATCTTGATATTTCCTAACCCTTGGTCTTGTGCCGAGCCCATTACTGACCCTCAGTGAATGCAAATTAAGGACTTCTGCTTTTATGTTTCTGCAGAAATTAATCGCTAACTTGGATTGAATCAGTCTAGTTGAAGGCTTATAGGCGTAGACTGAAAGTCGATATGAATGGTTGGGTCGACCTCTATCAGCCACAGCGAACTAACCGCATAATATTAATTCAACTGCCAACAGACAGCTAGTAGTTCGTTTTTGGTTTACAGGTGGAACCATATGCACAGCCCAGACACGTGTTTCGATCAGTTTATCCCGATTTTTCTTGTCGCATCTTACATTTGACGGCAGTATATGTTAATTTACCAGTTGCCACGGTCATCCTCTGTGTGATTCCTCGGCTGCTAACAAAACGGAACATTTATTTTCCCTGCTCCGACTGTGAAAATTAGGTCCGGTTTGAGGGTAAGGAGCACATTGCGTGTTCAGCCTCCGGTACTTTGCATTAATTTGCCCTCAACCTCTTTCAATCCTTCTTTCCAAATTACTACCGACAGAGAACTGTCCCACTGCACCCGCAGGTGTATTCGAGAGCCCAAACTGCACGCAAGTATTTCGCCCAAATCGGTCGCATATCTCAGCGGTAGGACTGCCTACGCTCTGTCACACAGATCAGATAAGCGAAACAGTGTAGCGACACTGCATCCAGTCAGGGGTCTTCACACTTCACGAAACACGAGTAAGATGAGCAGAAAAGTGTTGAGCCTGCCTCATACTTATTTGGCACACTGCTTCGTTATTATTTATTTGTGGGACCTAACAATTCAACAAGAAGTTTCGTCAAATAATCTTGTCCAAGGTGCCTAAAGTTTCCTGCGGATAGTTGCGTCACTAGTCTCTGTTTCGGCACTAACGCCCGGGCTGCAGTAGTAATTCGATCGGCAGTTCACCTTCACTGTACTTCGTTAAAGCTTTTTTAAGCAGCTCATGACAGTTCAATTTTCACGAACGAAGAGTTTTACCGTGCTTCACACGGCAAAATGTCTGCATGGTTGATGACGTGCGGGTGAATTCGTTTACAGTGATAGTGGATATACGAAGCACCTGCCTTACACTCTCCCCCGACTCAGCTGGTAGAGTCCAGAATACCGGAATTGCGCACTGGTTCAGAAGATGAGCAAGCTAAACAACCACACACAATAACCCAGGAAAAATGAGACCGCTGGGACAAGAAGTTCATTGGCCTGATATTTCGGATTCTCGCCCGAACCCAGCCTCAGAGACGGTCGCAGATAAGAAGGGTACTAAAGGAACAAGGTGTGCCGTATTTACAGTATATAGTGGCTACGCGATCACATGCGTACCACAGTTATCAACTCAACGTGATCACTGCTGGGGGTCATAATTGATGCGATAATGGCTTCGTCATCGTTAAAGTCCGTGATTTTATCATCCACGTTGGATTTTGGCGTGATAATGATCCGGCTATTTGACTCGCTGTCATTGGAAGTGTTGGTCACAAGAACCCTCCCATCCTGACTCATCTCCCTGCTCAGGCGACACCTCAGCACGGAAGATGGAAACGCGAGGTAAGTGCGCTTTTTGATGCACTCAGAGCCTGAGAACCATGACCCGTGTTGCTCGAAGTTCACGCGGATGTCATCGCTTGTGAGAATGTCGATCTCTCGAAACTTGAGAAGACTGCCAGATCCCATGGATTGACCTGCTACGCGAGACCTAGCGTCTTTTCACCTCCCCAGTGCTGAGTGCTCGGCCATTTATGATCAGAGTAATCTCTCGGTTTTCCGACGTAGTTGATTTTTCAACAAATGCACCAGATCCGGTAAACCACTTCACATTATTCCTGCCATTTCAGTGCGTCTTTAAGCCTCCTGATCCGGTCAAACCATCATTGCATAAATTTCAAACCCCCAGTGGTGTTCACAAGAGTTGCTAATTGTAAGAACGTATACAGTCGCAGGGCCACTACGAACTATTAATACTGCGTATCTTGTGGATCTTTTCATCCTCATCTCCGACTGCCACTGATGTTGGGTGAAGCAAGAAATCGAAACGTCATACCAATAAAATTCTTCTTCTGGCGATCATATCATCTCTTTCTGCGCGTAATATTCGGTAAATTGAAAACAGACAGTCAAGCAGTATATACGGAGTATAAACAGTATATACCTGTGCTGCCATTGTGGTGTATCATGTAAACTCAGCATAGAGGATCAACTGCGGTGTCTGACGTGTAATATCCGTTGAAAAGCTTTCAATTCATAACTTTTAACGCGTCTTTATAGGTTAAAGTACATTAGCACACACGAACTGGCCCCCATAAAATGCACCAGGTTTTCCAAAAATGGTGTGAGTTCTTTCAAGCTCATAAGCGCTAGAATCCCATAGAGGACACATGGAGAATGAGCTGAACAGCATACTTCTCAATTACATGCGAGATGCCTATTCTTTGTCTGTGGAAAATTAAGTGGTGCAGTAATCTGTGTGTTGATGAGGAGACGTGCGGTGATAAAATTCGGTCTGTGGTGCTTGACCACAGGTTTTCATGGAAGGGTATGTTGTCGAGTACGTACACGCGATGATGGAATTTGTGTGGGCAATTCTGACAGTATCGGCTGGGTTGCGGATCCATTTTGGTGATCCTATCACTGCTTCATCAGTGCCAGCGTGATATATTCACATGTGATCGACCAGGCGTGATGTGCATGTGCAGTGATGGCATGGGCAGGTTAGGCTGCAAACTATTCTGTTGGTTGCAGGGACGATGCCGTTTGAAGTGTAAAACTCTGGTGGATGAAGAGTAGATAGTGTTGTAGGTGTGAGGGTTGCCGTATATTTACCTAGCCCTACTACGTCGACATTGGGGTGAATCCCGCTGCTAGGAGTGCATACGTGACCATGCGGTAACTGAATGTGCGTCGGAAGTGCGGATATTTGAAGTGGTTGCAGCGATTTCATAACCAGGACTCTAGGCACTGGTTCACCAGTCACCGTTGAATATACTGGCAAATGACCGTCTATGCCGAAGCGGGATGTGAAAGTATAATCGCAAGGAAGAGTTGTTTTGAGGGTGGTGGTTGACGGGGAATCCGCAGTGGTATCCCCGCAGGTCAGAATGCGAGGGATGTTAGTATCCACAATGGGGTTTGTGGCGGGGTCGATGGAGGTGGTGGAAAGTGGTGAGCTTTCTTCTGGGGTGATGATAGGTGGGTTTGGGGTCGCAGTAGGTTGCGCAGCCGATGACGAAAAGGAGACAGATGCTAGCAAACATCTCCCCGTGATATTGAGCAGCGAGTTTCCTCTGGAATTATCCTAGAATTTTCGGTTCGTTTTTCGCTTGCAGAGAGGGACGATGGTCGCGTACTTGAAATTAGTTGGAACCTGTCTTTAGAGCCACATCCGATGTAATATCGTTGTTAGTTTGTTCAGCAGCTGGGCCCACTATAGCAGCAAACTTCGACCGCGATCGCATCGGATCCAAGAAATTTGTTGCACGGCTTAGACGGTTTCTAGAAAGGAAAATTTGAGCTCCAGGTCGTTGGTCTTTTCCAATTGATGGGCACCGTTAGAGCTCCTGAATAGGGCAGTGAAGGACATTTCAGATGCATTCAGCCCATCGCGTCGTAATCTGCGATTTCTGCATCAAACGTTTTGTTCCGTTAGAGCTAAACAGCTACACAACGCTTTTAAGTGTGAGCGTCATAGAATTCCTTGGTGGAAGCGAATTAATTCATTGTTTTTTGCGGTCCTTGGATTTCTATAGTCTTGAAATTTCTCCAGGCGTTCTGCAAAGTTCACAGCGACTTCTGAACCCGGCGACTGCATTGGGGAAAGGCCACTTTATATGCTTCGGCCTGGTGGTGAATGTTAATCGTATGTAGCCTATTCTTTTCAGTGCTAAATTTGGTGATTCCTTCGTCGTTGTCTGAAAATCAAGCATGCTGTTGACAACGTGCTCGATCATTAACGTCCAGGGGGGTTGAACGGAGGGCATGACGCAGCTAGCAATACTGCACCTCCACGGTAGCGTTTTCATCCGCAGCGGTAGCTTTTTCACGTGTAAGGTCAGCGTTGCCTTTTTATATTAAGCGGGCACTCCAGAAGGGAGACACGAATCGCATGCCGTACTCTGGGTTCACATGCCCTCGAGATGGTTGAACCTAACCCCGGTGAGGCACAAATGAGAGTTGGGTGACAGGTAAGGGCCGTGCGGAGCAGACAACACATGCACTATGCAAATGCTTTGACCTACCACACCTGCGCACTGCGATCCATTAATGAATACTTGTACGTCCCAAGCGACACGTACACGAAAGGTTACCGAAATCCAAAGTTTAGCATGGTGGACCATCTTCATCATATTGTGTTGGCAAATTTGTACACAGCTTTCCCTGGGGAATCCCGTCCTATTCGTTCAAAGTAAGAGCATGGTTGAGCCTAAACAGCCCTGGTGTCAACTTCGGGTTCCAAAATATCGTTGCTAGGTCTAACTCGGACATGATGATGTCCAAACAGTGTGACCCGGATGCACAACCTCAAAACACAATCTCGACAGGTGCGAAATTGAAGTGCCAATCACTCTGTTTAGTACAGACACTCATCTACGTACGAACTTTCAACCTACGACTTTTCAGACATATGCACGCGAAGCACGCAAGCATTATTATATAAGTAGTACTTTTTGGCATAAGTAAACACCTAGATTGCATTAGTACAGGATTTTGGCAGATCTGAATAATTCCTTTAACCCACTTGTGAAAAACTCGGTGACCTCGGTGAGATTCGAACCCAACGTCAGTAAGGTGAAGGCCTTACTACAGCCAACGCTCTAGCCAACTGAGCTACGAGGCCCCACCGGGAGCCATGAGTTGAATCACACTTCGTTCAAGTTACCCGCCCAGTCTACTGCAACGTATGTAATTCACCAATTCTGATACAGTAAGCTGACTGTCCAATCAGGAATAAGCAATCAATCTAGAATCCACCAGATGACTACCAGGCAAAAATAATTTGTAGAGGATTTTGGCAGATTCGACCCACCGTTTTTAATACACTGTGATTCCACGTAAAATGCGTTTTGAATAACGACTAATAAGCACTTCAAGTTACGAATGAACTTTCGGAACGTTACTTTTTCGTGATTTGAAGAGTGTCTGTGAATGTTTTTTTCTAAGTATTGCTTTTGATGGGTATTTAGATACTTTATTTAATGCCAATAGGAGCGGTGAGATCACATGGCGATATACTCGGTGTGACTGCGACCAACGAAATCACCCCTAGCTTGTCAGTTCAATGAATGCGCTGCGTGCAACTTGGTCCTCGGCTTGATAACACTATGACGCCGATCGATATTTTTGTTTTCAACGCCTGGCCGCAGTGGGACAGATCTCTTGCTCTCGCATACTCCCGCGCAGTGCGTGACATCGACCGAAAACTCAGCTAGCTTATGATACTTGTTGTCACTGCTTTCCAGTTGGCCAACTGACGTTCAATGGCAGAAGCTCCTAGGAGGAGAAAGGAAGTCCAATCGTTTCATCGATCTCGGGCCTCATAACTGAGATGCTCCAGCAATGGTTGGATTCTATGGGGTTTTCTACACCACGGAACAAAATTATTAACTTGTTATTCAAATAAGATCTTCATCAACATCGAACGGGATCGGATGCTGGCATTCAAAGAACATCTCAATGGTTTCTTCCTAGACATTCAATTTACGATAGAGGACGAAGAACATGTTCAGCCAGTCTTCCTCAATGTCCTCTTCTGGCCAAATGATTGAAGTTTCCTAAAATAATTAGGTATTCATTAAGCCAAAAATACGACGCAAGTACTGGGCTTCAAAGGCACCCAATAGTTTGACCCTCATATTCCGACGATATCTACCGTATGCAACAAAGAAGGGTGGTGCAGGGACGGCGACTTGCGCGTGGATTACTTCTAAGTGATAGTAGCCTTGCGCTGCAGCTACCACACTCTCTCCTCCTCCCTCACCTTAGCCCGGTGTCATGACAGAGTCAAGGTGACCGGAGGCGAGAGAGGGCGCAGGTGGCTGGCTGCCACTTAATTAGTTACAGTGTGAGTTGCGTATGAGGGCTATAGTGGCATGTTGTGACCCACATCAGCGAAAAAGAAAATAATGTTACCGAATGGCAATACCTTTGACGGGTCCTCGCTGCGAACCCCTACCCACCCATTTATGTCTACTAACGTATGCGCAAACGAGGGGAGAAACCGAAAAGTAGCAGCTTAAAATTGCGGTCAGCTGTCCAAAAACGTCTAGGTAGTCCTTGAGCATCTTCTCACATAACTTGAAATTGAAATTACGCACTGACAGAAAACAGCAACTCTGCGCCGGGGAATGCGGTCGAAAGTCCAGCTGCCATGGTAGGAGACGCCTGTCAGCAGGTGAACTTGCGGACAAAACGAATAGTTCAGGGAAACTGATAGAATACTTCCCACGCGGATGTCCGAACGTGTGGCATCTGTAAGGAGCAAGGACTGTGCCTCCCTGATCACTGCCCATTCAATGGGCCTCAGCCACAACTTAAAGTTTGATGAGATCAAAATCCTCGCAAGAGGCGACTACCACGTGATCCCTGCACTGTTCAGTCTGAGTTTTCCGACCTGCAGTCGAGTAAACAGCGCATTTACCTTCTGGTTCCATATTATGTGCCGAGATTTTGCTCTGCGCGAGTAAGACGCGTACTCAGGAGCAATCATCGCATTGCTTAAGACCACCACGATTCATGTGAGATTTGGTAACTAAATTAGGCACGTCATGACATTTTGGCTGAACCCTCAAAATACTCCTCCCCTTGCACCTTCCTCACCCTTGGGATTTACTGATGAGTTCGAACGCAAATCCAAAACGTCAGGCAAATAGACTGCGCGTGTCAGTGACACAATCTTTTCCTCTTCTTCCTCTTCAGAAACGCTTCTTGGATCTCGCCTCTTCTGCTTTATCCGCTAACTAGCCCTGATTATCTGATTTTGAGTTCAGATATTCAGGAATTGGTAAGGTTCCAAAGTTTCGTGATTGCTCATTCAAATGCCATGGTCAATGCATGTTACTATATCAAATACTATATTTCGAAGCAAAGAAATTCTTAGAGAAAACGGTAACCAAACATTTTTATGTACATTTTCAACGCTGGTTTTGCGGGTCGTCATCAAACCTGAAGCAAATGCGCGAAGCAGTTTAACTTTTAAACGTGCCCTAAAAAGTCCATATTTCTTAGTCCCTCCTGTCAATGGCTATCATTGTGGGGTACCATTCTCTTTGGATTGGCCGTCACCTCTTTCATCTTTCTTAAAGGTTACCTTACCTGTTGTCCAATTTGATGTGTCAGTTAACGCATGAGGCATGGCGTTATTAACTCAAAGTTACCAGGTATCACCTTCACGCTTGAAAAAGCAGTTGACGGTTAACTCACATTGCTTTACGTCCTCGCACGGCGAAAGACAAGTGGGACATTTCATACATCGGTTTACCGCAAAGAAGCTTATGCGGAAGTTATTCTGCGTTACCATAGCAACCACCCTGTCACTCACAAGCGGAGTACTGCTTATACCCTACTTAATCGAGCTAAAATGCACTGTTCTGATAATGAGCCTTACCAGAGCGAAGTAAGTTATTTATTCAAACTATTTTGCAGAAATGGTTATCCAATAGATATTGTACGCCGATGCATGAGACGACAGGAGTTAAAATAAAAAACGAGGAAATAGATTTTTCCGGTTGAGCGCCCAAATCAAACAACTGGCGAACACTTCCGCACATCAAGAGCATGTCTGAACTCGCTGAAAGACACCTGCGGAAACATCAAATCCAAGTGGCGCACAAACCAACAACTACACTACGAAATCAGTGTGTGCACCCTAAGGATGGGGTTGGCTATTTGGGTAAAAAAGATGTCGCATACAAGATTCCATTTAACAGCTGCAATGCGGTGCATTTTGGTCAGACATAAAAATCGGCCTCCACGTGCATACATGAACATCAATTGGCAGTAAGGAGGCAAGACCACTTGCCTCAAGTTGCCATGCATACACTGAAAACTGGGCACAAATTTGCCTGGGATAAAACCCACATTGTTGCTTCATGTCCATCTAAGAAAGACTGAGCATTTTGGGAGGCCCTTTACTCATATGACTCATGCATTAACCAACACATCCAATTGGACATCATGTACGGTATCCTCAAAGAAAGATGGGAGGAATGACAGTCAAATCAAACAGGATGTCACCCCACAATGACAACCATTGACAGGAAGGACTACAAAAATATCAATTGTTAGCGCACGTTTGAAATTTTTACTGTTTCGCACCTTTATTTCAGGTAGGGACGACGACCTGGAGAACCGGTGTTTTCCAGTGTTTTCCCAAAGAACTACTTATTTTCGAATTATACTTCTTGGGATGCACATTTTCCAATATACTATAGTATATACCATTGTTCCGGAGACGGGATCCGCATTGAGTCGTGGCCCATAGGCGGAAATGGCACGTGTTGACGCACGCCGAAATAGGCCAAGGCGGCTGAAAAAAATGCGCAGGCAACCAGGCAACCAATCGGTATGCGCCGCTGCATCGAGCACGCGTCAAGCCCCCACGGACGCGTGCGTCTCAAATTCGAGAAGTTTCCGCCAGGGGTTTTCCAGCGTGAGAAGCGACCAATCAATGCGAGCCACGTTACAGGTCAGAAAGTTCCATAATACTCTCCGTCACGATTGGTCGGAATGTTCGAGAACCCCTAGAACTAAATAAAAAGATAAGAGTTGATGAGCTTGAGATCTGCTGTTTTCTGTCGGCCCAGGATAAAGTCTTTTTTCCAGAAACCGGCTTTGCCTTCTCCTCTATCACACCCGTCGGGATATAACAACTATAGTTGCCAGTCTTCGGATTCCTCGCTGGGGGGTCATTGTTGATGCGATTATGGCTTGGCCGTCCGTATCCGAGTTTATATTCGCCGTGATGTCATCACCCCTGTTCGTTCTTGACGTGACGATTATTCGGCAATGTGGCTCGCTGTCACAGGGACCGCTGGTCACGTGGCTGGTAATTTTGTCCAGAACTGAGTATGGAGGCGGAAGATTTTTGTGCTTGTTAACTGAATGCCGGCCAGAGAACCACAACTCACGACCCACGTTGTTGTCACCCCATATTACCTATTCTGCTACCGTGTGGGATCAAGAGAGAGAATCTGAAGAGTCCGGCTAATAAAACTCTTATTCCAGTGATCAGTTTCACCATCTTCGCGATTCTACTTGAGGGGCCCAGGATGGAGTTGAGGTCGGGTTGAGGGTAAGACGGAAACATAGACACCCACAGTTCTACTCTGTAACCAGTGAGACCAGATCCCAGTGGAGGGTGCTTAAATGGCACGTATTCAGTTTCTTGCATTTAATAATGATTATCGGCTTGAAAATCACCAACTCAGGTACTTGGAACAGAAACGCTTATTTCCTCCTCCTAAATTTACTCTCATCACAGTGCGATACTGGAAGTGTATGCGTCTTTCGTAAAACATGACATCATATGTCAAAACTTAAGTACACATCCCCATTATCTTACCCCTTCCGAGACGTTTTTTAATTATCTGGATGTCTGAAGGAGAACGCAATAAGAACAGAACAGTGAGGTTGCAAAATAATGACGTGAAGATGCACGGAGAATCTGCCCTTATCATGGTTTGCATTTCTCTTGGCCTAGCCCAGACAGACCCAAAGTTGAATGTTTCGGCAACTGAATAAAACTGTTGACTGGTGCATAAGAAAGGCAAAGAAAGGCAATGAGACTAGAACGGGGAAATCTGTCCTTATGGCATCTCGGCGCTTTCGTCATTATAATAAATCTGGCGTACTTTTAGTCTACTCCGACGTGCTAAGAGGGGTGAAAGTCAAGTCATTAAGCATTGCTCCCTAAAGTGGCCTCTGTAATAATTCTCCCTAGTATGAGGTCCGAGCTGTCAATATAGATACTCAGTGGAGAAACAGGTCACGTTTGGCCCGCGTAGATCAGCTTGTTTAGTTTTTTCAGCCATTGCGCCCGAGCCTACTCTCGGGTCACCAAAAGAATTTATCATTTAAAACTGCGCAAAATCGATTGAAGAACGGAGAGTGAGGTTGGTGCTGCGCAAGTCTACCTCTCTAAAGCTTAAATCACGCGTGCATCACTGATACTGCCCCAATTCTGTGGGATACATGATAGAAGTCATTAATGATGATGGTCGAAACTCTCAGATTAGTGTGAACAGTGATGAGGGAATTCCAATTTGGCATTCAACTCGCACTCCCGCACACACCGGGTTTTTCCCTTTTGCGAATTCCAGCGAAGGGGATCTTGTGTTAAGGCAGGACTTTCTGTTTGTCGGGGCAATCTAGGCAGACATTCATTGAAGGCTCAGCGTTCTCGTTAAAAATACCCACTATTAGCCAGCGCGAGAATCTTCAAATATACGGCAAAACCCAATTCCGTTAAATGCTTCCTCCGGAAGCCAAATAAAAGGGGCTTCGCCGTAAAAGGGCTTAAAAACACTTGAGTTTTTACATAAGCAGTAGCGCCATCCGTGAGAGCTTTAGACCATATGTAAACGCCTTTCAACACATAAATCACGTTGTCCTAGCTCCACAGAGCAACAGATTCTCATTTTCCCACTCGCCAAATGCGTAACATGTTAGCATTCATTAATGAGACCGCATTCAGCTTAAACCCACTTAAGTAGTTTTCCGGAAATTTCACAGCGTACTATTTGAACTGTTTTTAATATGACTTGCCATAATTATGTGTCAACGGGATGTATTATAGGAACTACGAAGCTTGGACTACTATTGAAGCCTGAATTTCTATACAAGTGTTACTTCCACTGGACTAGGCTTACAGACCCTTGAATTCGTACATTCATTTTCATTTCGTTGACAACACTTAGTCAGCAACATCAGTTACCTGCCTATTGAACCAGCAAGTACAGCAAGCAACCTTGACCATTTCATTTTTCCAAACATCTGATTGGTGCAAATGGCTGCATACTTGGCTAGAATTTAGCTCAAAGTTACCGTTAAATGTGTATTAAATCATGGGGATGTTTATGGATTTCAAAATATTTCAGTGGTGTTCAAAGGCATTTGCCTATCTTTCCCTTAATAAACCGAATAAAAAAAACTGAATAAACGAAATGTTATTCAACTAACATCATTATATGAAAGGTATATGCTACCATAGGAGGACGTTAGCCGATCGGGTTATGAGATATGCTCGTCCAGTTGAGCCTTGAGGCTCAATGTAGAGAACGCTGGCAGATAGTTTGCCGTTTCCTATGTACGTGCGGTTTCAACCATCAGGAACGTTTATCCTAAAATTCGATTTTTTTAAACCATTCAGGAAACATAATGTCCTCTCTAATCCGCCTCTGTTCTTTTTGCATCGATTGTGTCTACTTATTTTGATCATTAATAGTGGATTCATCTGCATTCAAGAGTTTACACCTTCAGAACATCCGTTGGGGCCTTCACACTGATGGTTGGGGAGTTGCGTATGACTTCATCTGGCATGACAGAGATCAAATTTGCACCTCTAGGCAGGGAGCTGCCAGCGCCATCATCTAGTGTTAAAAAAGTTATTTCTACTGGCGACAAACTCATTTAGGTATTTGAGTGATCTCTAAAATTCCCAAAATTTGGTTCTAAGACCGTTACCAGCGCTGACAGAAACCAAAAGGCAAGTTTTTGAACAATTCAGAATGAGGAGATGTGATCAATAGAACAAGGAGTTTATTGGCCCGACGCTTTGGAGCACCACCTGAACACATCATACGAAGTTGAGGCCCAATGAGTGCACTATTTATAGTACGAAGTGGCCGCGTGACCACATGTTTACTCTAATTAGAAACTCCAACGATCATCGCGGGAGGTCTTAATTGATGCATCCGAAACGTCAGGCCAATAAAACTTTTGTTCCAACTAGCAATCTTTTCCTTCTGAGCGTTACGATCATTTACTGGAGAGGTTCTCTCGCATTTTGCAGGACTCATTTCACCGAATAGGATCGAGTGAGATCCTAGTCACACCGCTTAATTGACTTCTACATATACGTCACTGCATAGGGCGTATTGATGATAGGTAGTAACCGTGAAACAGCTGTCTGCGTCTCGTCTGTTGCACCCTCAGCACCATAGCAATTTAACTTCAAAAATATTCGATCCAGAAGGAATCTGGTCGAGTTCATCTGGTGATGGTACGCTATTTTCTTTAGTACTCCTGGTTAAGGAGTTTCTTTCATTTGAAAAGGACCAATACGTTTGAATACCAGTGGCTTTGATATTCAAACCAGGGGCACTGAAAATTGTGAAGGCTGCATGATAAGCCCAAATACCGAAGGACCTCCACTTGACCTTGAGAAATTTGTAATTGGCATCTAAATCGATATGCCTGTTAATGCATGCCTCGTCTGAGTGCATTGCCTCCAGGAATTCGCGGCCTCTTCTTGTTGGGCAGGCGCTAACGATGCGGGTATCCTCCCATCCAAATAGATGTCCTGTGTCCAGTGTGTGCATGGCTACCTGCGATAAAGGGTCTCGTCTCCTCACCACTAACTGATGTTCATGTAAACGGGTGGATAGAGGTTTTCCGGTTTGGCCACAATAAACTGCATCACAACTGATACACGGTATCTTGTAGACGACTTCTTTTCTATTGAAATAGCCAACCCTGTCCTTAGGGTGTACAAGCTGGGTGCGCAAAGTTGTTTTTGGTTTGTGCGCTATTTGTATATTGTGTTTCTTGAGCTGTCTTTCAACGAGCTCAGATACATTCTTTATATACGGGAGGGTTCGCCAGTTTGTTGTTTTTGACGCCTGGGAGGTCGTAGCTCTGGTAATACATTTTTCTTTTAACTGTTGTCGTCGCATGCATCGACGGACAAAGTCAGGTGGATATCCATTTTGGGAAAATAATTTGAAAAGGTATTTCATTTCCGTTCGATATGTTTCTTCGTTGGAACAGTGAGTTTTTGCTCGGCGTAGCAAGCTGTTAACAGAGCTGCCTTTGTGAGACAAGGGGTGGTTACTCCCAAAATGTAAAATAACCTCGGAGTATGTATCTTTACGATAGACTGAGGTATGTAGTGTCCCGTCTGTCTTCCTATGTACGAGGACGTCTAAGAAAGGGAGTCGTTCATCATCTGAGCTCGTTGAAAGACAGCTCAAGAAACACAAGATACAAATAGCGCACAAACCAACAACAACTTTGCGCCTCCAGCTTGTACGCCCTAAGGACAGGGTTGGCTATTTCAATAGAAAAGAAGTCGTCTACAAGATACCGTGTACCAGTTGTGATGCAGTTTATTGTGGCCAAACCGGAAATCCTCTATCCACCCGTTTACATGAACATCAGTTAGCGGTGAGGAGACGAGACCCTTTATCGCAGGTAGCCATGCACACACTGGACACAGGACACCTATTTGGATGGGAGGATACCCGCATCGTTAGCGCCTGCCCAACAAGAAGAGGCCGCGAATTCCTGGAGGCAATGCACTCAGACGAGGCATGCATTAACAACCATATCGATTTAGATACCAATTACAAATTTCTCAAGGTCAAGTTGATGCAAAAACAGCCACTATCGATCAGATAACTTCAAACTCTGGATGTCTATTGGCTCAAACTCTAGCCAACCATAGAATCTTGTGTTAGGCACTTTTTAAGGTTAACTGTTTTCTGTACATCTCCCATTTGTCTGACGACGAACTGGGGCACCAGATTCGAAAATTTACACAATAAAGTTATTTTGTTCTCAAAGAACTTGACTTTATTTAATTAAATTTCTTGGGATGCCGATATTTCATTATATATATATATATATATATATATATATATATATATATATATATATATATATATATATATATAAGAAAAGACGACAGTCTTTAGGAAATAGAAACTTTAATCCGTAAATTTTCGAGACTGGTTCCCCAGTTTGTCGTCAGACTTTGGGGTGTACATATATATAGGATAATATGACCAACAATGACAAGGGCGATTGGAATGGCCATTTCTGGCTTATTAGCCGTCATCAGCCAGCCATACACAATCCCCTGTGTAGTGGCATACGATCTTCCAATTCGTAAACTGTTGGTTAGAAGTCCAAGGCTCTACCCACTGCGCCACGAGATCATTGTTTTGCCGGTTTCGATCAGGAATATTAACAATGGTAAATAGGCACTCATCAATCGGCTACAGGACTCTCTCATCCCGTTGGGCCTTGGAGCTCACACTCGAGCCCCACCAGCAGCCATAAGGTGGCTAATGATATAGGCAAAATAACATGACCGGCAAATATCATGTGGTATGTACCACGAAGATATCGAAATATTATATTTTACTTGTTGGAATTACATGTGCGAATACGATGTGAAACTGAGAGAGCAAAAAACTGGGTAGTGTGGAGCTGGGGTTATTTCAGCTTCGGAGGATAGGTTTTATCTAAGTTAAACCTCACAAATTCGGTGATTTTCTGGACAGCAAATTCAAATTTGGATCGCATTTATGATTTCTGAGTAGTGCACTCCATTCGCGTGATCTGGAAGCCCTTTGCCCCGAAAGCTAAAAAACATGCATTCATTTACGTGTCTGCGACAGCTAGGGGTGCGTGCTGCGCGACGCAGCTCATGGGTCAGCGACTTCTAGACCCTGCAGTGTTTCCGTTTCCATTCTTCATGAAATCCCCGGTCATCCGAGGTCGGTTATCCTGAAGGGGTTGAAAAGAGTTTACAGGACAAGGGTTTGCGTGTCCTTAAAATAAAACACCATTTATTTGGTTGATTTTTAGGAAAATTAAACAATCACTTATTTTAGAAGGGAGACTGAGTGGAAAGGAATTTTAACATGGCCTCCTGGCAGAACATTTAGAAAGCAAACGCCTGCAAACCAAGTGGCTTTGCGCTCAATTCCAGGGGAATTATAACTATCGTTAAGGTTACAGTTATGGTTTGTGTAAGAGTTAGGTCACGGGAATATTTACCATTTTCCCCTGAAATGCGGCACAAGGTCATATTTATAACGGATGGTAAGTTCATATTTCAGCGTTCTGCGCAGATGGATGGGAGGGGGTTTATGCTAGATTATTGGAATTGTTGATTGGCACAGTCTAGATACAGTTGGGTTAAGATGGTACGATTTTGTCGGACATCAACATTTTGTTTCTCTTGACCAGGCTGCATTAGAATTTCGTTAGCCTTTTTCAGTGTCAATTAGTTCAGCGCAGAGATAAAGCGAGAGTAAGTAGTTAAACGATCCAAGCTGGCGTTGTTGAGGAGCCCTTAATACAATTAAGTATGTATCTAGTCGCCGCCATTTAGGAGGATAAAAGAAGCCATTGTCAAAAGTCTGCTCAATCCAACAGAATCACCGACATGAGCGCAGATTAGGAACACATCGGCGTAGAGTACATTTGAAGAGCTTAGTGTGCTTATGATTTTCCGAAAATGACTATTGGGAGCCTAAGCAGTTTGGAGGACGAATGACTCAGATCAGAGGTGCGATTTTCAAGGTCTGGTCAATGCCCAGTGGACGCATCGACCGTCTTCTGGCCCACCAAGTCCTGCGCTATTGTCTATGTCGAGACTAGAAGGTGATGGCTGCAAAACAGGTAATAATATGAAGCGGTGCTGGGCAGACAACGTGGTCAATCGACGGAAATTAGATGGCGATCATAGCGGACTACTAATGCGGTGCTAATGAGTTAAAAAGCTGGCAAGTCACGGCCAAAATTAAAAAAGACAAGAAATTCAAAAAATAAGACCTCGATCACGCCAACGCAGATCATCTGAGCAAGATTGATGAATTTTTGTTAGTTTTGTGGAATCAACGCCTTTTCGATGGAAATTGAACCAGACTCTGCCGATTGTCAGTCAATTTGAACGTTTGTTTTTCCTGGTCACTTTTTCTTTTCCGATCTACAAAGGGGTCATTTGGAACGTAACTGACCGGTGCCCTGAAACTGCTCGGACTCTAATGAGGAGACATTCAAAGCCTTGCGTCTGATCGGCCTGGACTTTGTGTTAGCATCTGTGCCATTTCGCGGATGTGGTGTATGGTTTACTGACGCCAACTGTAAAGTTTGTGCAAGATCATTCTACGAATAAATGTAACCATGCTATTTAAGCTAAAGATAGCGGTGAACTAGATTTTCCCTGCATCTATTTCATGTTATCTCCCAACGCCGAGCGCATACCGTTGATAGAAAAAAAAGACGGGTAATTCTGATGGTGATTGCAGCTGCTGACAATGTTAAAGAGATGGTTTATGTCCTGTCTACATGCCCACACGTACAATTCTTCAGTGTGGAATGTCCTAACTCAGGAACCTGTTATTGAGATGTAGGCTAGCTTTGGAATAAGTCATTGTCTCCCGGTTCTCTTTATCATGGAGCACAGTGTTTCCCAGACAGTTTGACAACCTTCCGGTCTACGATTGCTAACGTATAGTTCTGATTAATGTGTGCATTTAATTGTTTATCTGTATGAAGTGGATACAGTGTGTAGGCTGGTTCATCCCTAAACTCTCTCACTCACTCTCTCTCTCTCTGCTGTACGGTTGTAGCCTCTCAACTCTAAATGAATGTGGCTTAAATTTGGCGGTGCTGAATTGACGAGAAATCATCATCTAATGCGTACGTAACATTGCAGATTTAATGCGTCATAGCTTTCTCGGAAATGAGAAATTTCTCTCCAAGCACTATACAACACAAAAAACCCTTAGGCACTAATCTATTCAAGACAAGATCTTTGGTAAAACTGATATATAACCACCCCTCCACCTCAAAGAGAACTTCAGTGCGTCCGATAACGTGGCAAAGCCAAAAACACTCCAAAGACATATATATATATATATATATATATATATATTCCGAATGTTCGAGAATATGCGAGGCCCAGGTAATTGTATAGAAGAAGACGGAAAGGCGTTTTCTGGGACAAGAATTTTATTCATCCGACGTTTCGAACTCTCACGTGAGCCCGTTGTCAAGGAATAAAAGACTGTACAGTTCACTGATTATATATATATATATATATATATATATATATATATATATGACAAAGACGTTATACCATAATTCCGACATAGGTACTAGCTAAAAGCCCAGACACGTATTTTACCTATGTTTCTGCTGCTGCATGACGCAGCAACGAGGTGTTCGGCTCCTCAGTCGGTCCCCAGCGTTCTCGATGCGGTTTCTCGTATATGGACTCCAGGATATAACTAGGGAAATAATTTCTGAAATTATTTTAAAAAAATAATGTTCGGATCACCTGACTCCATGTCTTGCAATTAATAATTTCAGAAATTATTTCCCCATACGTGAAAAATGTATCAGAGCTTGTCGAAAGAGACCTGTAGAAACACCAGACACAAGTAGCACACCACTACATTTACTTTTAGCTCACAGGTTGTACACCCTAAGGACAGGGTTAGCAACCTTGATAAAAAAAGGTGTTGTCTACAAAATCCCATGTTCCAGTTGTTATGCCATTTATTGTAGGCAAACTGCGAAATCTATCTCAACCCGCCTACACGAACATCAGCTAGCGGTTAGAAGACGAGGCCATTTATCCAAAATCGTTATGCATACACTGGAAACAGGGCATACATTTGCATGGGAGAAAACACGGATTGTTGGCACCTGTCCAATCAGAAAAGGCCGTGAATTTCTGGAGGCAATGTACTCAGATGAGGCATGCATCAAGTGGTATATCGATTTGGATGCCGCATACAAAATCTTTAAGAACAAATTCAAACGCGCAGAACCAATCACAACAGGATTAAAAACTGCACTCAACGCGTATATATATATATATGAATAACAGAGGTGGTTTGCTTCCCGAGATAGTATAATAAAAAGAAAAATGCTCTTCGGGAAATGAAGTTGTACTCGTAAATTTTCAATTTGGTGACACCAACCCGTTGTCAGACGAAATGAACAGAGGAGAAAGTGAAGTGGCGCGACTGGACAGATGGTGACAAACAAACAGCTGGTGTGAGTGGGTGGTGGGTGGACCATTAATCGGGGCATGTTTTTGGGACGGGGGATGTGAGGAGAGAACAATTACATTGGCTTGTTTGGGAGGAAGAGGTGGGCAGCGAGTAACTACGGCCGGCTAGATTATCGATCATGGTTCCGGGTTGGATTTAGGGGTCACTGCATCGGTTGGAGGTGTCGGAATGTTTAATTGCGGTTCACCATGTGTGAGGTGGGGTTGGCGAAAAGTGAGATTAAAAGCCGCAAGGATTAGCAGTCGTTGCTAGGGGGAGGGCGCTCGTTAGTAAATCGTGTACGTAATCCTTCGTAATGACCTAGAGTGCCAAGCTTCGAGGAATTGTCGAGCTTGTTTGGTGTTGGCCATGGCGGTCACTTCGGTACCGTCCCAATTGAGGCGATGGTCGCATTCAAGGGAGTGCGACCATCGCTTATATATATTTATTATGTCTCGGAGAATGGTACTAGCGAAGCTGGTCACCAGTATTTTGACCTCCTGCTTGTAAACATCCAATTGTTTAAGTGTTGAACCTTTTCGTAAAAGAATACATCATTTTACGACTTAGGTGGATCAATTTCTTGTTCCAGCAATTGCGCCTCCTTCTTCCGAAATACACCATTTTAACAAAGCATATTACCATATTAATATAGGCAAGTATAGATGAGCATACTTTCGGTTTGTAGGTAAAACTCGGCGGAATTTTTATAATCAATAATATGAATATGATGAACACACTTTCGAAAGTATCATTTGTGAGGTCGATAAGCAGATGCGAACCCCTGCTTAGCGAAAATAAGTAAGAATATCGGAAGAATAAGTTTCAGGAAAGGGTTGGTTATGGTTCGGTTTTGTAAAATGGCTTCTACTGTGTAAATTTCATGTTAGGCCCCAGTTAAAACATACGCCATATCAATTGGGCAGCATTTCGTAAGAAAAGAAGCAAATTCTCATTGTGTTGTGGCATAAGGTGCTCACGGTTTATTTTACTGCAATATCATGTCATTCGCTATAAAAAATCAAATAAATAAGTTTAGCATACAGTTGGATGTAGCATTTTTTGGTTGCAAGGCAAATGTCAGCCAAAATTTTTAAAACCCAAAAAAATAAAGATCATCAAAATACTGCCGAAAGTGCACTTTCCGAGGTCGATAAGCAGATGGAATCCTTTACTCAACGAAAGTCAGTAGTAACATCAGAGTCATTGATATTAGGGAGGGATTGTTTATGTTTCGGCGTCTTAAAACGCTTGATCATCTTCTACCTGTTTCTTTCAAATTCGAGGGAACTGCTAGATATGATTGTTTTCCTTTCGGCTTAATAGTTGACTTTATCCAATAGAATTGGTTTCAACGAGTTACTACTTAAGATAGACTGGTTCCTGTTAAGGTTCAAATTCAGCATCACAAAAACGTTTGCTAATTTCAGCTACCAAATGGTGTTTTCACCTAAATAATTACGGACAGGCCGGAAGCCCAACGGAAAAGGGTTTTATGCAAACATCTGTGAAAAATTGTCCTACGTACAGTAAGGCAGTGTTCAGCCCGGATATTAGCAGTTGCAACTTCGGTTGCCTATGGAGAGTTTAGAGAATGAGTTATTCCTATGGCGCAGGTTTAATTGAGTCATCATTTACAGTTTTGAAAAAATAAAGTGTCCTGTAAACATACACGAAGGGCAATGAAGTGATAAGCTCTATATCAATTATTAAATTTGGCAAAATGCGTTGAGGAGGTGGTTCAACATCGGCATAAAATGAGTTCCCTAACACAAAGCATGCATCAAATTCTCTCTGCGTTCAAAAAATGGAAGTAATGATGGGGTTTCGCTGGGATTGTGGCATCCTGAGTCGAAATAGTTGTTATGTGTTTGTATGTTTCGAGTCAGAAGACAAGATCGTGACCGTATGTTTTAGGCAGGCATCAAATATGCAAGGAAAAATGGTCTCTTGTAGATTCTTTTATTAGCCATATTGTCACAGCCGTAGTGCATACCGATTTTGTCACCATAATCCTACTTTATTAGCGAATGCTGAAGGGAAAAAAATGCTACATAAGCAAGTTCAATAGGGATCAGCTTCAGTTAATTATCTAAATTACTCCAAGGCTCATAGCTCACACTATCCTTTATTAGCAGCTAACGCAGCACTCTCAGATTGCAACCTTTAAACAGAATTGACTCCTTGCTACTTCACAGGATCAAGGATTTGAACTGAAGTTTGAATCTGCAACCCGATAAGCTAATTAGCGTCTACGATCAGTGCTGGTTCTAATGACCAGAGCTGCAAATTTCAATTCAAATGTTGTGAATATTGTTTAAATATTATAATTTCTAACCTGTTTAACCAGAACGCATGCTCCATTTGGACACAAAGCAGGGTCGACGAATTATCACTAGTGACTGCCCCTGGAACTGGGCCAGACTTTTAACTTCGCATACGCTAAGATAAATGTTCATGCCGGAATCAGGTCCAGTCAAGAGCTTTGGTGTCTGATAAGATCTCAGTCAAGGGATGTAGTGATTCCACGACTGCACGCAGAGTCCTGCGTAGTCAGCTCCAGACCCAGCGCATTGGTCGATAATTGGCTAAGGACTCATTAAAATCAGCTGCTCTCTTGCTGGTTTCCTCTCTGAGGGTTTCGAGTCTTGATCTGTCTCTTTTTCCTCACTCGCCCCCATCGCACTTGTCTAATATGTACTTTAAAATAACGCAAATCAACATTTTCCTCTAACGAAACCTACCATGTAATACTCACGATTTACGATCTGCCTAATTACCTATTTCTCGTATGTAAACGATTATTATTCTGAAGATGTTTTTTTCGAAAAGTTACACGTGTTTTCCCGCAAATGCTCGCAACCCGGTAGCCAAAATTCCCCTTTCCTCTGCTCATATTTTTTCGCCTCGTAGTTTTGTTGCACGCGACCATCTCGTGTAGCAAAATTATTCCAATCTCTCCAAAGTGTCAAAATTAAAAATTATTACACAAGGTTGCTAAATGAGCTCTAACGATTATTTCTATGGGGGCGCGTTATTCGAGCATGCAAATTGCGGTTCCAGTCGACTGCATTCATGTATGAAGGCAAAATTTGCCTTCAACAAGATGGAATTCCAATAGGATTCCATACTGGTGCCCCTTGGTTTTAATCAATTTTTCTGCACAAAAATCCTCTGCGCTTCGAGGATCCACTGTTCATATCAAAGGAACTGGGTGGACTGGGGTTTTAACTGCACTGAGCTCAATTGACCCAGACATAAAATCTGCAATCAAGTCTACTCCAGGTTTAGAAGCCTTTAAATCAGTCGAGCCATCTACAGAGACAGGTGAATTAAGGAACTTAGTCAATGATACCCAATAACTGTTGCTAGATTACTATTCCTGTATTGAAAGAATAAATTTTAATCGAAAAAAGAATCAGTCGGTAGCACACGAGTGGTAATAGCCTTACATTTCTGATAAAGAACCAAAGCCATGATGAGAAGTGAAATCAGATAGCAGTTTATGCTAATGTCCATCTCATCTTCAGAGTAGGGGTTTGACTTTGTTCGTATGGTAAAAGTTTGCCATGGAGACTAAATACCTGGAAGGATTTTTGGTCAAAACGATGGGTTACATCGATATTATTTCCCTTTTGAACTCAACATTCTTGCTGTCATACGAAGGGTTCACACATCGGCTTCTGTAATTGAAGCACTTGACTATTCTAGTTATATCAGGATCCGGCTTGTAAATACCGAAGGTGCAATATTGCCATCATTTCGGCCAATCACGGAAACTCTTGGTCAATTTTCTGCATGGTGGGTCGATTAAGTCTTCTCAAACCTCAAAAGCACAATAATTTTGGCCAGATTAGCTTTCTTGTTTTCTCAGCTTATCACCCCTAAATTCTCCTTTTTGCAAACCTGACTCAAAAACGTCTTCTTACTGTAGCGGTGAGTACATTATACAAATCTTTATTAAACCTGGTAAAACACACCGTACACCAAATAGGGAAGCAATTAGGATCCAAACACTGCAGTATCCGAGATCATGACCTAGGAACGGACAAAGTAACGCCGCATAAATTGGAAGATTTTGTATGGAGATTGGGCAACTCAGTGCCGGGAACAAATGTAGAAACAGTTTATGCAATCGTAGAAAGTTACGTCTTTGGCTTTTCCTGCTGGGACTTGAGATTCGGACCAGAGCACTCACAGACAGTCTCGTAACGAACAGCTTAATATGCAAACACGGTGTGCTGCCAGAGGCAGCTTATATTGGGATGACCATTTCTTGCTTATCCGCCATCGTCAGCCAGCCATACCCGAGGGATCGAATACACTCAGGAACCAATCTCGGGAAATATTGATCACAATATTGAAACACGTTTTTGGTTAGGAAAGATTAACTAAGTGCAGTTTATCATACTACTTTCCTTATAGCATAATCTAAATTTATTTCCGTCAATTCAGGATTCCGTCTTTCGAAGGGGCATCTCTGCAGTCACTTACAAAAAGCACGCTCTGTTAAAACAGGTACTGAATTAGCATGCATATTTTGTAGTGATGGTAGAGAACCTTAAAAATTCAAATATGGTTTAAAGAAAATGAATATAAAAATATTCCTTTCCGTACTCGTTTGATTGTTAATCACCGCCTTTCCATTTTTGCTCATAAATTAAGGGTATAGTTATGCTTTTAAACAGTTTTTAAGACCGTAAATTTTCCATTCATATAGCATCGCTTCTGTGCACTTATTAATTTCCCTCATGAGGAATAGAACATAGTCTACACATGAAAGTATGGTTTTCCTTTAATTGAAAGCATGGCGCATGTGGAATTAAAACCCTAGAGGCAAATGCAACGGTGCATTGAGGCTAAATTGTTCGGGCATCGGGGAACATTCTGGATGCCTAAATACACACTATGAATACAAAGTTTAAAAAGGTGTTATTTGCTACCAAAACAGTACACAAAAGAAATATTTTGCTTACGGTTTCTTAAATTTATTTGAATTTACAAGAGCATCTTAAACCAATAAAAAGCTGCATGGTAGTTTACTAGCCATCTTTACGAAGTGTCATTACTATAAGGAGCTGAGCAGATTTCCACTCGAAAGAGGGAATTCAGACGCGTCTAAAATGTCATTTCAGAATATTGTTTAACATTTCATGAGTTCGCTTATTTAATTCTAGGTTTACTGATTGGACAGAATAGTGCATTTTACCAATTATAGGCGATAAGACAATAAGTACATGACTCATCGGTAGAACCTTGGATAATTTAACGTTCAATGAAAAAGAACCCCATTTTTCATCCGTTGTCACCCAAACCTGGGGTGCGAACTCGGATATGGCTGGCTGACGATGGTCAATAAACCAGAACTGGCTATTGTAGCTTCCTTTGTCTCTGCTCTCACCCCTGGGTTACACACGTATTGATCGAACAAAACTAAAATTGCACTCCCATTGCACTTGCTCTGCAGCTTGGTAAGCGCGTTCTTCATATGAATGCCCCCTAAACGGGTCACGTGTTAGATGAGCTAGACCAACATGGGGCCCAAATCAGGGTGCATCAGGCCTTCTTACCCGGGATGAGGTTCGAAAAAAATGCCGAAATTGTTACGCATCGCTGCAGGTTCATGCTGCACCCCACTTTCTCACTCCTTGGAAGGGTATTCATCTACATCCGACCCCACCTCCAGTCTTCTTGACTCCGTCTTCACACTGGGCAATGGCGGGTAAGGAAAGAAAGAGTGCGGTAGATGCTGTGCAAGTCAACTATCACTTAAAACTAATTCACGCACAAGTCACCACCCTTTTGTAGTGCATACGGTGGACATCGTCAGACTACGACGGTCAAACTGATTTCATATTAACAGTACCCTAAACGAAATTCTTAATCTTGATACAAAGCCAAAGATAGACCTTGGCAGCAAGCAAGCCATGAAGTAAATATGGACGGCAAGTAAAGAAGCAGTTTTATTTTTTTCAAAATTATGCTCCATTCGAATGGCTTCCGCATGAAGACAGTGCGATACGCTCAGTTGGTGTGTTTTTACTTTTTTCCGTGCCTTCATAAATGAGGTGCCATCAAAAAGGTTGATATCCCCCTCGTGAAGGTATTTTTATAAAAATATATTCAGAGGTGATCCTGATGTCTGAATGTCGTTTGATCTTTTTGCATTTTGGCGCACTGAGTAAGCTCTTTGGAGTGGTTTACTTAAAGTGTATGCAGGTAACTGAAATATGCATAATAAGGTGTGAAGTGCATTTTAGCAGCCTATTTCACAGTTTGCCCGAAAATCGTGAATTAATACTTTTTGGAGCTGAGTAGGCGGTCAGGAGGGTAGTTTTTTTCACTCAGTCTCCCTATCTCTCCTTATCTCTCTCTCTCTCTCTCTCTCTCTCTCTCTGAGGCTGGTAGTACACATGGTCATTTATCTGTTGGCCGTGTGTTTCCTTTGAAAATATATCCGGTACTGAAAAAAACAAAACCCTACGTCATTTCAGTATGTTCGAGGTTCAATTTGGACCCATAACTACTCCGGAATGTTCACTTTTTGAACAGCCAAAAGGGAAGAGTTGGAAATATGAGGATTTAGTTAGACACTAGGAAACTGCTGATTCGTAACCCTGCTCGAAAGAATGAAAGTTGCAACAGTCGGAGTTCACAATGGTCAGCACACTGAAAAACAAAAATGACATGACTGTTTAATGTTCATTCAGAGAGCCAAAATAGTTTTTTACTTGCATGGTTATCTGTTTGCAGTATCAAGCGTGATTGAATGGTTAATAGCGGACTAATTGAAAGTATTTTTTCTGAAGGAAGAAGTCCTTGAAAGGTACTAACCTGGCTCAATAAAGAAAACACTTCATTCAGACCAGGTGAATTAGTAGAGATGCAGCCGTAAAAATGACAAAGGAAAACATCTTTCATGCCCAATTAACAAAACAACATTTACCACCTTTTGGCAACGTTGGTCTACAACTCGTAGGAGGTGATCTAGCCAATAAAAGGTGCTGTTGGAAATTTAATTTATCCCTCTTAGGCACCTAGTACGTTGTGCCTAACGCGTTCTAGATCCTTGTACCTTGATAGCTTCTGAGCTTGATTTCATTTTGAGGAGGGTAATTTTACCTCGAGGGTTTTATCAAACAATATTTGGCATACATAAACATTGAGATTTGGGTTAATGTTAACCATGAGATCCGGGTTGTGCGTGAACAATTTTTTTAGAAAATCAGACATTTTATCGGTTATTACATAGAGGATTTGGGAAGCTGTGTGATTTCAAGCAGTTATATTGGCTGCTGGCAATCCCAGTTTTAAAGGTGCGATTTGATCCTTCCGTTTGCAAGTGTCTAATTAGAAACTAACACACTGACCGCCTTCTTATGATTATTTGCAATTTTGAGCGGTCTTATATTTGCTTGTATAGTTTAGCAATCGAATTCACAAAATATTAACAGTTCGAGCAATATTTAAATAGTTGTATGACCATTAACCTGTTCACTCATACCGAGGATGGCTTCGTTGTCTCCGTTCGTAATAACCTTCTGCCTAAAAAAACTATACATCATTAGGTGCTAAGACGGAGGAATTATCAGTATTTTCAGAATTTATAAAAACCCCCAATAGGGCCAGTTTTTATTGGCCTCGCCGTGTAGAAAACTAAACTGCCTTAGGGGTAGTATGTGGAGAAAAGCATTTTTAAATAGGTAACTCATTGGAGAATTTTTTAAAGTTGATTTAAAGCATATACCTACTTTGGTTGTGGGCATTCATTTGGTCAGTCATGAGCTAAAGTGGGTTGAGTGAGTCTTCCGAGCTGACATAAACAACAATCTACATGAAACAAATGCCATAGTACTAACTTATTCGGAAAATACATTCCAGAAAAATCTAATATAGAATGTGGTGGGCTTTCGAATTTCAGCCGCCAGTTTTTCTGCTCCTTTCACATGTTACTTTTTATATGTGTATGGGCTGGCCACTTTTTCTTGTAAGATACTGCTATTTACCACTCTTTATTAAAAATTAACTAAAATAAGAAGATCATTTGTTATATGATGCCTGCACCACTTTGAAAAAAATCTAGCATCATTTTGCGACGCATTCATGGACGATCGTTTATGCTGCGGACAGTTGAAACTTTTGGTTACTACATATCTCCTGCTTTCTTTCGATGCTATATATTTTGCGTGCCAATTTTATCCACAGTAATTGGAGGCTTCTTTTAGCTGACAATTTTGATGTGATGCTTTCAAAATAAAGCGAAACTCTCTCTCTCTCATTTTGAGTGCGTGGATAAATATACAGCACAGAACGTACCTCTACGTCAAGCGATTAAAAGCCCAGCAAACCACAAAGTCTTCGCTGAAACTACATGGACTCCAACATTAGCAAAAACACATGTAAATTTGAAGGAAGCAAGTTTTTTGTACTATGCTAAGCTTAAAATTAAAGATGCGAATTTCATTCAAATTTTGTAGTCGCTTACCAGCCTGTCAATATGCGACCTCATGGAAACTTTTTTTCTCCTGAACTCAGGCAAGATTCTCTTGAATTCAACCGACTTCACTTGCGACAATACACAAACGGAAACGTTTATGGATTTTTCAAAAAACCCTTTGTAATAAATGACAAGACTACGAGACAGACTGTTGAAAAAATCAACCAATCAATAAAAAGAGCTATGTATAAATGTAATATTGAAGAGTCTCTGTAGCTATGCTATTTTAGTTGATTAAGTATTTCCATGAACATGCATCATTTATTTAAAATAACCAAATCTATTCATGTAACACGAATTTGCGTCTTAACGGCATTTCAACTTCACTTAAGAAAATAGTTAATTTTTTATTTAGGAAAACTGTTCACATTATTTTAAGTTTTTCATTAACTAAGACGTCGCTCAATATTAGTTTTGGATTTTCGTGCATGCATTCGCGCTGGGTTTCAGATTGGCATGTGATTTTCAATAATTTACGCCTATTTTATCTTGCCAATAGAGGTGAAAATACATATCTTAAAAAGTAATTCAGAAGACGAAGACGCGATCACTGGGACATAAGCAATCTTGGCTTGACGTTTTCTGATTCTTACCCAAACCCATCTTCAGATGCATAAACAGATACGGGTACTTCGTACATCGGGAGTTGCTGTATTTATAGGATGCGGTCGCTATGCTTCTGCATGCCTATGGCAATACGGCTCCCCCTTCAACGATGACGACTGCGCTCTGGTGCGTCAGTTGTTTGATGGCCTGCATGCGGGTCGTTATCCGCTGAGGCGTGATGATTGCTCAACCATCTAGTTCACTCCAGGATTTGATGGTCGAGGCCGTTGAATTACTTATACGAAGGAAATACGATAAAACCACGAATTGTCTCCGGACACGACGAAGTCTTTTCAGCTCCTATAGTTCTGTCTTAGGACGTACCTCCCGTTGGATGGAA
Organism: Schistocephalus solidus; assembly: GCA_017591395.1. Classification (NCBI taxonomy): domain Eukaryota; kingdom Metazoa; phylum Platyhelminthes; class Cestoda; order Diphyllobothriidea; family Diphyllobothriidae; genus Schistocephalus; species Schistocephalus solidus. The sequence goes on along the minus strand of WEDG01000202.1, from coordinate 198,658 downwards.
CGAGCAGGTGAATAAAACACCAATGGGTTCGCTGATCTCCGGAGTCAAAGCCGACGTGGTCCCACAACGGTTGAGGTCGCTGGTCTTCCAACACCACAGAACGAAATTCTGGGCTCATTATCTGTATATCACCTTTAGTCTTCCTTGAACGGTATCAGGTGCTTGCGTTTCAAGAAGCTCTCAACAGCATCATCCCAGCCATGCGATGTACGCTGAAGGAGGACGGAAAGCACCAGCTGGCCTTCCTCGAAGATTGTGATGGCCCAAGAACTAAAGTGTTCAGGAAAACAAAAAAAGATGCAAGTACAGAACTTAAACAGCAACCACCCAATCAGCTACAACTGCAGTTCCGCAAGAACGCAATATTTGCATTTTGGGAGGCACTGCAGTGAACCGGAAGACAAGGTTGCCGAATGACAGCATCTTCGACGGGTGTTCAGATAAAATGGCTACCCACACAACTTTGTCAACCGGTGCATGCACAAACGAGACGAGCGACAAAGGCAATTAGCAACCAGAGCCGCTGAACATTTACCTAATTGGTTGTTTAAACAAGAAAATAAAGTACCACGTTCTTCGATTACTAAACATATAGTAGACAGTGGTCATTATGTAGACCTCAAAACAGCTTTCCGAGTACTTGTTCGGGCACGAACAACTCGGACATTGCGCTACTTGGAAGCAGCGTATATACGTAGGGAGAAACCCAATCTTTGTAAGCAACTAGACCACGTGATGAATCTACAATTGCCCTGGTGATTTTCACCCTAGATGCTTCATGGTTTTAGTTGTATAAGCTTCTTCCCCAAATTTTCTTTCCTGAATTTCTTAACGTTGTCCACTGGACCTTGCTGTTATGTATTGATTTTCTGTTAATTCAAACTGCTGTCCATTTTCATTCGTTACTTGTGTTATGCAAAGACGGGTTGCAGTTGATAAGCCGTCACGAAATTTCTTGGTACCAATAAATCCTGCTGTTTACGCCTGCTTTAAAATCATGTATGTTTCATTTTTTCATAAAACTTCCTCAGGTTTTATCGCCGTGCTTTGAGTCAAATTTATGAGAAATAAGGTTATTGGGTTGATTGGCTTAACTTTAATGGTCCTTTTCTCACAAATTACACATTTTTAATGACCCTTAATGGAGTCTGCACCATCACCCCCCACCCCAGAACAAAAAGACTGTAACGTAGTATTTCACATCTGACACAATGAAGAAGGCCTCCGTTTGGAGGTGACTCTACGTCTGTAAACAAAATCACAAAAACAACGGCAGCCTGTCAGTGGTTCTGCCCACTTTGCTCCGACCGAAACGACAACTTATTTGGTGGGCATAGCCAGGGAAACGTTTTCTAATTTTGTAGTTCTTTTATCCGTCTTCCCGCACGCGGAAGTCTGTAGTTTTCACGGCCAAATTGTTCGAAGAGATCAAAAGAGGCATTCGTTTTTTTTTAATGTTTGTTCGGGAGCAAGGTTTGTTTAGGGAGCATCAAAGGCTTAGCGTGGACCATGGGTATCAACTAGGGAACAAAAAGTAAACATTTTTTCCCGAATGTTGTAAAGTTACGACATGTAGGATGTAAGTTGTTGCGTCATCGGATGCCACAGAGAGAATCAGTCAGTGAACACGCTTCCGTCTTAGTGATTCCATAACTGTGGGATGGTTTATGTGTACTGCTATGGTCGGTTCTGTTGTACCACAGGTTTTCCTGGATCTCCATATGGCCACGTAGGCCCAGGCGGTAACTGAGAGTGCGCGGCTGTTTTTGCCTTCTCACCTAAGTTAGTATTTGTAATCGAGATACTGTTTGAGAATTACAGTAAAGGTCTTATGATGTACGTCATCTTATATGCCATTGTCTGTGACGGAAAAGGTTAAGGATTCAAGCAAAAAAACGCCTTCGTATCTTCGCTAATTTTGGTAATACCTGGGAAAGACGAAAAGATACACTAACACCTTATAAACAGCAAAATTATTTTCTCACATTTTCTCCTAAGCGCGAACTCATACATGCAAGGGCGGCTCGAACGAACAGAACTCGGACGCTAAGCGACCCAGATCTCCTCTTTATTCACAAAAAACATTTAAATTACTTAAGCGATACTTGCCATCAAAAATTACAAAACGCATGCGTTTGTAGTTGGCCTCAACTCTAAAGGTTACTGTTTATTGTTGCTTTAATAAGTGGCTAGAATTCACAACATAATTCATCCTTGATGTAGAATGATTACTTATGTTTACAGGTCTTGGGTTGGCGACGCCAGGAATTTCTCATTTTATATTGCTAGAAATCTTCAGTGATCCCAAAGGGATTACTGCTTGCCTATCTGAGTATATAATGTGTTTAATGATTGTACAGCAAATGATCTGATTCATTCAATGCCGTGATTTAAATTTGAAGGGTAAAGCGTACACTTGGTCCTCTTATTGTGACAGTTGAAGTGTATTTGACGTTCAGAAAGTCTGCTAATAAAGGAAACCATATTTTTCACAGGTAGGATTTGGGAAAAATCTGAAGGATCCTCATATCCAAGAAATTTCCTAGGTTATTCAATATCACGCAAAAACCTATTATCTATGAAAATTGCGACTAAAAGAACATTTTGGGAAATTTTTACCTCTAAAGTTTAAGCGTAATTTAAGGCAACCGATTGCATTCAAGAATAGTGCAAGGTTGAAGAAAGCGTTATCGTCAGAACGGACATCTGACTCGCTTTATGGTTAAGAATATGGCCACAGACCGCCAAAGCTTTTCGTGCAAACGGTAAGCAAGAAAGACTCTTAATCGGGGGTCCATTTCCAGGTGACGCAGTAAGTAAACTCTTAATAAGGCACCTTTGTCAAACAACATCATAATCCTTTCAAGTAGCTGACGCTCAGGTACTGTTCTCGACTACTTTCATCCTATACGGAGGGGGCAAGAACAAACAGCCAGCCCAGACCACCTCAATGAGCATCTATTCCTTTAACTGCTTCTGTGGAGCAGCATATATTGGTCACACGAGCCGGCGTTTGTCCAAAAGGATAAGAGAGCACCTTCCAATAATAGCTCTGTTCTCCAGCATATGGTACACACAAATCAGCGTGTAGATGTCAGAAAAGCCTTCAGGGTGATTAACAAGGTTCCATCAAACTATTCAAAACTCCTTGGACAGCGTCTGTTGGCAACAGCAGAAGTGGCTGCAATTAGGCTACGTAAACCGGTCCTGTGCACCCAAATGAACTTTATTCAGACGCCGCAATTCCCATGACCAAAAGTCACCAAATCAGTTGCCCACATTTAATTGCCTGCCCTGGTGGCCGCCAGCCCGACGAGGATGATCAGAAGACGAACCGTTATTTTGAATCTTTCCCCCTCTCTCCCGCACCCTGAAAACCGTAAATTTTGTTCTACTTACCCGCATATTTGACTTAGTTACACGATTATATAAATGTAAAGGCCTGATGAGAATTTATCAAAAGCAACTTTATTGTCGCCAAGTTGTCTTTTGAATTTTTCAAAGGGAATTTTCGCAACTCTAAAACATGAGTATAAGCAAACAACGTTTCAAATAAATTGCGTCTTGAATCGAAAAACGAGGTTTTTATTCAAGAAACATCAGAGGAAGGCAAATGGAAGGCTTCGCATTTTTTTCGGAAACAGGAGCTAAAGTAAGCCTTCTGACTATCGCTGACTTGTTGCCAAAGAATGCAGTGGTACTCTTGTTTGACAGAATTTTGTTCTATCACACCAATAAATGGGATCGTAAGCCAATGCACTTGCATCCTACTGGACTCCGCTTAAAGCTAGGCTACATTTGAAGCATATGATAAGGTACGTTTTTATATCACATAATTTCTGCTAAGGGGTAATTTATAAACACAACGGGCAGATTAGCCGGCTTCGCAAAATCCTTGTGTATATTCGGTCATTTTTTATCGATTTCAGTTGGGCCGAAAAGTATGTAAATTACAGCGACAGATACTACAATATAAAGTGAAAAGTGAGTTCATTCATTTTCAGCAGACGCATTATCAAAAACTGTCAAAATTACTAATTCAAACCTTAACTTTACTCTGAAAAAAGGTAAAGAACACAGACTTTCGACAGCGATCAATCTAATTAATTTGCTTTTTAAAAGAGGAATCTCATTTTACCAAGTTTTTAACTGAGCTAAGGCGTATACGTTGCGATTTTTTATGTTAACGTTCATTTTTCTCGGCAGTGAGATTTCCTGTTTGAGTGAGTCTTAAAATATGATGCAGAACGCCATCTGTATTAAAAATAATATACACAAGTCATTTGTTTTGTAAATTCATTTAAAAAATATCCTATCTAAAAGTATGGTCAATCAATTGAAATCAACGGAAATCGTAAAACAATCAAACGTATTTCAAGTTGATAAGAAGTTCACCGTTATCCAATACCCGAACTACTTTTTGAGAAATAAAACGAGGGGAAAGTTCACTCCAGAATTTGGAATTACTAAACCAAGTTAAAATACTTTTTATTTTTCCTTTATTTAAAATATGCTTTAGATTGTTCATTATAATCTCAATGCTTTGATACATTCTGTTGTGCCGGGCTGCGGGTAATCATTAATGTTTCGTATCTTTTGGCACTTTGCACGTATCTGTACGTCCTCATACATTCGCTAACGCTATGAATATTGCAGAAAATATTTCAACGCAGTAATCTATAGAAAGAACGAGCACTCCACGTCGCTTGGAGCATCAAATCAGACACTTAATCAAACAAAGGATTGCATAAACCCTGTTAGCAAGGGTATATCAAGGCGATATCGTGAACAGCGAATTTCCACCATTAGAGTCGTTGAAGCATTATATTTCCCTCCCTGAATTAATCTGGCTGCTGATTGGTTGGCAATCTTTAATCGCATTGAGACAGCTCGCGCGCATACGGTATAATGAAGATAAATTTTCGGTTTATTTCCTTTTTTATTGATGCGTACCTGCTTGCTTTTGATACGGTATTAGTAACTATGTTCAGACAGGAATCCGAGAGAACGTGACGACGACGAATGAAGCCATAGTGGTCCAGAATTTAATAGAAATCGATGAGGAAGTCCAGAAAAGATTGAGGGCAGAACAGGTCTCATACGAGAATGCGTTAAGTATGCTTAGTCGAATTGGCAGTAGAAGATGCACAGATGTCATCGTCTGTAAGCGTAGGATGCCTTTAAACTTCAAAGGCCCAGCAATAAAGGGGGGTCTCTCGGCATCCAAGCTGGATGGAGTGATCATGGGTAAAGTTCATTATGTCCGACGATTATCTACATTACAGACTGTTTGCTGCGTGGAATGTCGATGGCAAGGCTAACTCTGCTGACCACGCGTCAGCCATAACTAAAGTGACTCAAAAGATCGCTGGAGACCCTGGCCAAGCGTGTACAAAAGCACAGTAGTACCACGCAAACCAGCTGTGAGTGCATCTCAAACACTAATTACTATTTATTTTTAAACTACAGGCAAAATCTGCAAACCATCGTATCAGGGCCTAGAAACACTCTCACCGATTGACTGCCTTAATAGTTCCTTTGAGCAGTGACTCGTATCCTCCTCCACTTGCGCAGTGGGTAGAGCGTTGGACTTCTGTCCGACAGGTCGCGAGTTCGATCCTCGGGTGCCACAGCGTCAGGGGTTGAGTATGACTGGCCGATGACGGCAAATAAGCCAGAAATGGCCATTCCCGTCTTCCTTGTCTTTTGTCGGAAATATCATTCTGCCAATATCACTAGCCACTCTGCGGTCGCTGGTTGGGCTGTAGAGTGAGCCCCAAGGCACAGTGGAACGAGCGAGTCCTGTAACCGATCGGTGAGCGCCCAACTACCATTGTTAATATTCCCGATCGAAACCGGCAAAACAACGAGCTGGTGGCGCAGTGGATAGAGCGTTGGACTTCTGCCCAATAGGTCATGATTTCAAGCCTCTGGTGCCGCAGCGCCTGGGGTGGGGTATGGCTAGCTGATGATGGCTATTAAGCCAGAAATGGCCATTCCAGTCTCCCTTGTCTTTTTCGGTACTATCATTCTACCTATATCTCCTTTTATATCTTTTACAATACACGTTTTATTATTACACACGCTTTTGTATTAAATGTTTTCAGCATACCCACATGCGTTCAGGCACCCCCTCCATGAGGAAGGGTAGCACGGTGTTGTTTGATCTGGTACTAATCATTGTGTCGTTCAATTTTTGCAATTAAAATTAGGTTAAAAAGCACTGGAGAGGAAAAGAAACGAAATATTTGATGGATTAGAGCTTGGAAACGGGAGAAAGTTAAGTAAAGGAATGGTGTGTAGTCCCACTGTCACCATTTTCTCAGTAGCTTGAAAATTCGATATCCTCTCGATATACATCCAACGGAAAAATCCGCCATACACACAGCGAAAACTCGATATCCTCTCGCTATGGCGGTGATGTCCTCTTGCTACTAAAGTACCCTCAGAGACGAAAAACAATCGATTATTCGTGCAACTCAAAGGAATGCCTGTTTCCTAACCATTTCACGTCATTGAAAAACTGAATGAGGATCTCATATGTAAGCTCAATGAAATTTTTTTACTGTAAGAGAGCTTCTTATTTAATGAAGGTAGGCATTTTAAGGTGTTCGCGCGTTTGTTTGGTAAGGTTTAAGTTGTTGTATAGAGTTTGAAGGGGTTTCAGGGCTAATGTAAGGGTTAGAAATTTGCTTACAGGTGGATGATAGGTTAAGAGGGTGAGTTTATTGTTAAATTTCTATGATTAGGATATAGACCTGTGGAATACGGTTTTATTGTTAGGGTTAGTTTTAGAGTGTCGAGGTTAGGTTAAGTAATCTGGATTAGGACTTAAGGTTCAGGTTTAGAGTTTGGATTTAGAGTTAAAAATTAAGGTTAATGTCTGTCTTTTTTGGTCGGTAATCAGGCTTAAGGTTTGGTTTTGGGCAACGTTTTCCTAATTTTTGCAAGTAGTTACCTACCACGCCTCAGCAGTTATGTTCGGCTTCCATGTTGTCGCCCGATAACTGCCTTCTTAAACGCCAACTTTTGATTTGCATGCTCTTATGATTAGTCTTTTAAGAGTAGTTAACCAAAGTTTTGGGATAAATGTCTGTTTTTTAATCTTTCCCGCAGACCTCGGTTTACAGTCCCCTTTTTTCACCTCCAACTCTCGAATAAGCCCTTTAACCAAAATAGTCATTGTCCGTTGACTAGGAAAAAGCTAAATGATCCGAAATTGACTCACGTTTGGACTATTCCCTGCTCTATAGCAGCTTGACTTCCGTTCGTTTTTATTCTCAACTTTGTCTCAACTAATAGGAGCAACAGCATACATAATTTTATAGGCAGCATAACATGACCAACGAAGATAAGGGAGACTGGAATGGCGATTGCTGGCTTATTGGCCGTCATCAGCCAGCCATATCCAAACCCAGATGTTGCGGCCCCCGAGGTTCAAATTCGCGACCGGTTGAATGGAAGTCCAATGCTCCAGTCCAGTGCGCCAGGAGCTTGTTTTCCTATCGGTTTTGATAGTTAATATTAAGCATAGCATTGATTGGTTATAAGACTCACTCGTCGTGTTTTGCTTTGGCACTCACTCTCGAATCCCTTCTATCCTGCCTATACCTTTAACTGTTGTGCGGCTGCTGGAAGGTCTCGCGAATGAGCCCCAAGGCAAAACGGGACGAGTGAGTCCTGTAATGTACTGGTGACCGTCTATTTACCATACTAAATATTCGTGATCGACAGTTAGAAAATGTCGATACAGATATGGACAGCTGACTTGATAGTTAACCAAAGCTTCTCCATGGAAACTCTCGGTCCAGGTGGTCTCTCCCAGCCTGTGCAGAACCAAATATTGCAGGATTTCCTTCCTTATGCAGTCGTTGTTCACAACCCTCACGTTTAGAGTGACACGAACGTCTTAGGCATCACCCTTAAAGAAGGTTATTGTCCCCGCGAATTGATGCGTGCATCGCGAGAAATGGCTGTCCCCCCAGAGCGGAAACATCCGTGAGAAGATCAGGATACGCCATCCAAAGAGTTTTCCGAACGCAAAACTACTGATGAAAAGATATACCCTAGAGAAGGAAACCCCTGCTTGCTGCTTACATTAACCCTGCTCCTGTCAATTTTGCGCTGACGAATCTTGCTGTCAGCAGACACTCGCATGTATCTTGCACTCAATCTGTCTGATCTGCACGTCACGAGAGTACAGTGAGTATCAACGGTTACCTCTGCCCCATAGAAGTTAAGAAATCCACAGTTCAGGGTGATTGGCCAATGGCATAAATTGAGCAAATAGGGCTACATCGCACAAACAAGTAAAAATGAATGGATATTGCTGTGGCTAAAGAAGATCAGCACACTCAAAATCAGAAGAACATTGTTCAGAATACGTTTTTTTTAAATCGCGTAGGATGTGTGTGTGCAATATTCAGAAACGAGAAATCTTGTAAACCGAGCGTCAAGTTGACAGAGTTTCTCGGACACTTTTAAGCACAGCATGCTGTGGAGTAACGCATCGATGTTTTTACCCACGACGTGAGGTGTGAGCATGCGCACAAGTCACGTCTGGCCAAAACAAATTGTGAAACAAAGTAATCGACCGGCCTCATGGTGTCATTTGAGTTGCATGCGCCGCCAGCAACCAGTCGGCAATGGGGTTTATGCCAAGGTGCGGCTACTGTATGCGTTTTTGCGTGCAGGCGAGTTATGGTAGGCTGGGGTTCTACGCAAAGTCTACTACAGGTCAGGGTTTCGGAATCAGCAGGCTGACAAACTCAAGTGGACCCCTAGTGTATGAGGTCGATCCTGAAAAACAATTGGTTGGGATGAACTTAACTTCGTGACTTAGAAGTTGTCACTTGTCTTGGATACCTTGGTCCGACGCAACACCCAGGATAGGATTCTCATAACTAATTCTTACCGCGGCCTCTTGCCACTCCAACTGCTGTGAGGTTTGAGCGTGGCAAGTATAAACAGGCCTCCTGGTTAAAAGTTCGTTTTACTCGTCGCAATTTAAGCTTGCCCTCGGAACGCGGTAAGGACTGTAACTCAGTGTTAAACAGATTTCAGGAACCTCTGCTTCTTCAGAAAGCGATTCACGCAAAAACCGACCGCTGAGCAAACCTCATAGAACCATTGTTAACCTAGTCACTTGAATGGCTCGAATCATTGTATTGAACCACCGTTGAAATCAATCGATAGAATAAACAAACCTATCCGACGGTTTTCTCCCCGACAATTCATCTCGTATCTTTTTTCTTTCGCGAAAAATTCATGCAATTTTGCTAATTATTTTATTTTTTTCCATTGTTTATAGTACACGGCGGAAAGTAACAGAAGGCAACAACAAAGCGCTTTTGCAAACTTACAGACTCCCACTAGAATTATATAAGGATATTTTTAGCCATTTGGCAGCAGTATTCACAGGATGCAATTGTCATGCCTCGTCCTAGCTACCCTAATCAGTAGTTGCCACATTGGTCGCAAATGCCTGAAGTTTTTGCGATGATGGCTTGAATTCTCACAGCTGAGTTGTTGTTTGCCAAAATCGCATTACCTGTGTTGACTCTTTTCCAACGTGACTCGACGGCACTGGCCTTGTGAACATAGCTAATCCCTGCGCTGCCCACGTGACTTTTTCCTTTGCCTATGCTGTCTCAGCACAGACTATGGAGGGCGCAGGTCAGTGCACCGGCAAATCGAACAGCAGTTCAGTAGGCACGGTGTCACATCGCGCACAAATGTCGTCCTCATTGAAACAGAATGTATGCTCGGGCGCCGTTGAATGAGGCATGGCTTGAAAGGGAGTACTAAACGAAATGACCTCTTGTTACGATATTCTGTGCTGAAACTTCGCTTGGGCAGAGTAATTCGCAACGAGGGGCCCGCAGGGATCAGCATTGCTCATAGTGTCAGTTTCTGTGATCCAAATGGCCTATGATCAGTGTTCGACAGTTAGCGACTCTGCTGCAGACAATCGAGCAGGTATTGCGCCGGGTGTAAGTTTCTGCGATTACTTCAGAAGCAACCCGTTTTGATGGGTATGCAATGGTATGAAAGTACATCCTACAAATACTAAAACACCTGTGGGGGCGAGTTTAAACCGCCAGGAGAGTTAAAATCTTCTTCGCCTTCTTTCCTACTGCTTCTGTCGAGGTCTGGTTGTTCTCGGCTCATAGAACTGGTCATGAAAAGAGTAATATTATGGTGACTACTGGATTGAGCCTTCTGAAGTCCACCAGAAAGACAAGTTCTTCCTAACTGCCAGTGGGGAAATTTGTTTCATCTAAGTGGCCTAGTTTCACTTTTTACGAATGAAACACAGTAAGGACTACCCGCTACCTCTTAATTTCATAATTTAGCTACTTTTGGCAAATTTGATGGCTACACCTAGAAGAGAACTGTCGAGATGGGGAGATAACGTGTGTCATATCTCAGAAATATTGTAAAATATCTTTTTATCCATCTCTTACCTGTTTTTTTTTCCTGTTCAATGTTTGTACAGGATTTTCAGAAGTGCTACTGTGTGGCTTTTAACATAAACTGTCTGAAATGCGTCTACCTTTTGGGATTTTGCATTAATTAAGTAAACTATATATTGACTGTAGGCATTCGCATGGTTAGTAGAGGATTTTGGCAGATTCGATTAATTTGTTTGACCCAAGTGTGATTAAACTCAAGGCTCCCAGTGGGGCCTCGTAGCTCAGTCAGCTAGAGCGTTGGCTGTACTAAAGCCTTTTCCTTGCTGGCGCGGGTTCGAATCCCACCGACGCACGCAAGTTTTTCACAAGTGGATAAAACGAGTTTTATGGTTGTCATTCAATAATTTCATCTAAGCGCATTCTGTCTCTTGGAAATAAGATTGCATTATATTCGTATGGAAGACGAGATCAGCAAATCTGGAAGGGACCTAGGAGGCCGTGGCCCTCCTTTGCAGAAAAATCTTAATATTCCTTATTATCAGTATTTAGCAACTTAACTGACTACTTAAAGGTAAAAACAGGTAATCCTCATTAATATCTAGCAGTGTTTTCACCTAGGGTGGTTGATTTATGAGTTGTTTTAAGGGGATGTAAGGGCTACGTGCTAATGTCCAACTTAATAAACTTAAAAATAATAAAATGCTTACGATTATCCGGTCCAGTTGGTTGTGCTGATTCACTAACTGTTGGTTATATAATCAATAATTTTAAAGTTCAATAATGGATAAATTTAATTAATTAATATCTAGTTCTTAAGTAATTTAAGTCTTAATTAATTAACAAACAATAATAAACACTGTGAGTTGGTTACAGTTTCAGGGAAATTGGTCCCTTAGCCAATACTTTGTTAGTTTGCGACAAAAATTGCAAAGACATCGTTTTTTTTAAATTGCGGCTGCTCCGTAAGCTGATTAATGCACCTAATCACCATGCTTGATATTTAAAATTTTACTTATTTTCATTTCTTTATTTTGATACTAGTAACCATTTTACCCACTCGTAAAACCCGTATTACTACTGCTCTCGTATAACAAGAAAGACTGCTTGGGGTTTTCTCAGTGCGTCAGCATTCCCTACTTTTACCAAACTATTCACTTATGGACTTATCTAAAAGATATTACGCATTCCTCGAAGTTTCTTCTCCAAGGAAGTATGCATTCTTGTTTCTGAACGTTTGCAAGTTCTCCAAGAATTTTAGATCCCGATATGCCATGTTATAAACATTTTGGCATTTTTCATCTCCAAATTGTTTTTTGCCATGTAGGAAAAAACGTATATTTCTCCATTTTATGAGGAAGACACTATATTGCACATAGTATTTTGTACTTGACATCGAAAAATCAAAATTAAAATGTATCATGCGATTTAAAAAGGCCATGCACGAGATTCAAATCTCACAATTAGTAACCTCCGTAAGCCTGCAGAATAGCATTTCTTTGAGCATTTAATCTGAAGAGGAGGTGATTTTCTGTGAAAAAATATTTTTGCACTTTGTTTATAAAATAAATTTGAATTTTTAATTTTATTGAAAATTCCTGCAGAAAACGTACACTACTTACATCGGTATTCGAAAGCCTACATCCAGTCGTATCCAAAATATGTTGCCAGCACACTCAACCTGAAGAAACCTTTTCAAAGCAAGACTTTATCCCCGAATTTCATGAGTTCGGTCACTGAAGTTAAGTGCACATCATCATAAGACCATCCAAACCCGCTTTCTGTAGGTTGCTACGCAAAAACAGAAGATTTAGGCATTTCAAATTCATTGGGTTTAGTTTTGGGCAACGCCCTCCCTATGACAGTTAGCTTTTCTTTTACATTACGGTCTTCCTACTCATAGTTCCGACGGAGCCCACCAACGTGCACAGACATGCTGGGTTATAGAAGGGACAGACTGTCAAGATTGCGTGCAAACGAAATTTCGGTAGCTGAGACAAGTAACGGACCTTGTTGCAACTTTTTCAGTTACCTCTGTTTAATTTTTACATGTGTACAGTGTATTCTTTTGTCCCTAACTAAACTTTTTGAGGAACAATTGAGCTTCATTCTTTACAATGTTGTTATTTCGCAATGCAATTTCACTTTATTTTTATTGACTTTCACAAGGAGCAGATGCGCTCAGTATGTTACTCATCGGTGTCTGAGTATAAAATGTCGCAGGAATCGGATTCTTAAACGGCTAGCCGTACGTTGAACCCAAACTGATTTCACTTAGTTGTACACAGTCTTCCGATCATTCTAGAACAACCGAACGCACGCATTCGCACGCATTCACGCACGCATTCGCACCTGAATTGCACGCATTCGCACGGGAATTCCTGTTTCCTAGTCGCAGAATGGCATTCATTAATATTCTTATAGAGTACAGCTAGAATACGTGAGATTATGCGTAGACACTTTGCGGAGAATAGCATAGAAGTGTGGCAGGAACGACTTTGATAATGAACCATTGTTCACTCTTTCGGCGTTGGTTGCTAGGCGCTCAGCGATTGGTTTCGGAACCTATTCTTCCCATTCTTTCTTGGGGCTCACTATCGAGCCCCAACAGCAGCCACATAGTGAATAATATATACAAATTCTAAAGGTGTCAACTGATCTTCGAAAATCTAATGGACGTCCAATCCCCAGTTTCGATTCGAACCTGAGCCAATAGGCTATCAAAAGGTTCGCATACGACTTCTTTGAGCCAACATAATAGCAATGGTAAGTTGAGATAACACATGTGTGATATGGAACTGCATGTCAAAAAGACTTTGATATCAATTTCAATGTCTTGTTTCGATGGCTCTGCTTGAAAGTTCTTCCGCTGTGAAAATAGCCTGGAACCTTAGCAAGACCACTTTGTCCTCGCGCCCAATCAATCGTGCACAGAACTGACGCTTTTCGCCTGATTTAGTTTGGAGTGAGGCTGAATTTTTATGCGTTTACCGCACTCACTCTCTTTCTTTCTCTTTTATCATCCCTGCGTCTCCGATGGCAAGACACTGTCGAGACAAGCGGAGAAGATCGACGCGCTACAGCAGATGCCAAAAATAAATAGCTCACTACGTTTTCCATACAAGACGAGATCACCGACACAGATGTACGAGATTACCAGAAGACCTGCTCTGATCTGAGAAGAAGTAGATGCAAGCGGTCGGACAAGAGCTTTATTCGCCTGACGTTTTGGATTACAACTCGAACCCACCTTCAGAGACAATATTAGATACGGGTATTTCGTACACAGGGAGTTGCAGTATTTATAGGATGCCGTTGCTTTGCTACTGCATGCCTACTGCATGCCTACTGCATGCCTACTGCATGCTTTGCTAACTGCTCCCTCTTCAGCGATGACGACTGCACTCTGGTGCATCAATAGTTTGATGGCCGGCACGCGGGTGGTTATGCGCTGAAATTTCGTCACCCGTGAGACTCGCATTTTCTCTTGTATCGGCTGCTCTGATTTTTTATACGTGAGAATGCCATCAGGACTACATTGAGATGAATCCATTGCAGCCTGGCATTCAGTCATTAGAAAAACCGTGTCAGCTCATCAGCTGGCATGTTACCGGACGCTCGCTGAAGCAAAAGTGAAGCAGGGGTTAAAACATCTACAAGAGCCTCGAAGTGCCGCATAAAGACCTCCATAGGACTTTCGCAATCTGCGTGGTGGGGTCTCAAAGACAGATTTCTCTGAGGCCCTCATCAGCAGAAGCTTCAGTGCGATAGTATGTATGCAAAAAGGAAATGCAATGGCAAAAACATCCACCAATCTCTTTCAATCTGTCTTCTGTGACTTTTGCAAGCTGTGCTCGTTTTTACTACGCGGTTTTCGGTCAAAGAAACAAGTTGTTGACTGTCACACACGCGCACAATCAGATCCGTTCGACTCCGATATCATCTTTCCCTCTTTTTAGCGATTTTAATGCACGCGTTAGACTTCCATGAACTGGGTTACAATGCAGCTTTTCTGTGTATGGTTTATGGCCACTGCACTGAAAATTGTAAAAAATATAGATTTTACCTTTCTTAAAGTATTTATTTATTTTCAGTTTTATTTATATTGTACATCTCAGTATGTGACTTAACCGATGAAATCTGCTTAAATTAAAGAGGATTCATTCAGTCATCTGGATCCAGTGCGAACGCATTCAACATAACATACACATAATAATGGATGAACTCTAACAAACTGAAAGCGTGATAGAAATATTACAGCTATAGTTTCATTGAAAAGGAAAAAAATTGATTTCTTAAGGAAACGGAAAATGTCCAAAAGTCGAGTTTTCACGTCAAATGAGTAGGCTGAAGTTTATGAAGTAATAAATTGATCCAATAAAATGGGATAGGCAGATTAAAAGTTAAAATTTATACAAAGGCAAACATTTTCATTAAATATCCTGTCAAAATTAGTGTTATCTGAAGTCTGGTATAGTGTTAAGCGTGTTATCTCGACTAGTGTGAACCGAAAGTTCCTTGTAAGTAATCTATGTAATTTTTCCGATTTTGTCTTGTCCGAGATCAATTTGATTAAAAAACGAGGATTTCGCTCAATTTCGTTCATGAAAATGGCACAGAAAAAACATTTTCTTGAGGTTGTATTTTCACAGGTTGGTCACTGAATATTAAATGTGAATAGAACTACAGATAAAAATTGCAAGCAAACAGGCTCATTGGTGAATGAACGTTCACCGAGCGGTTACGGAACGCACTCGTCCATTTCTGACTTCAGTCTCACGCTTTAACCCTGCAAACCGCAACAAAGCGACTAGTATTATAAGCAGAACAACACTGCCGGTAAAGACAAATGAGACTGAAATGGCCATTTCTGGCTTACTTGTCATCATCAGCAAACTATACCTTACACCATGTGGTCAATAAACTCGGCTTGTACCCACAGTCTAACGCTCTAACCCACTGCGCCATGGACTCGTTATTTTGCCAGTTTGATCGTCAAAATTTATGCTTTGTTTGGAAATATATTTGAAACGTCAGGGATCACTTGATGCTTCTCAAAGCTTTCATTCGCTTGGCCATAAAGGCAAGTTCTATGTTATGTTTTTATCAAACCCTTAAAAAAAGTTGTTTCTGGAAAGAATTTACCATGATAGTAGGTTTTAAAGCCGTTTTTAGCTTGTAATGGTCAGTTGGAGCACATTGGATGACTAAGGGACACAAACAACCTCATTGCCGAAAAAATAAAAATGACACCCAAAGCTAATGTGAGAAAGCTTTTGGGCATTTTTGAAACATTTTGCAGTAAGTTACACATTAAAAACTTCCTTTAATACGGACCTTTTCGAACTTTACGTTTGTACCCGTTTAAATGTATAAAATATTTGCAACTTTGACGGCTTTTTCACGTTTCTAAAAATGCTACATGTCTGCCGCATACCTGAGAACTTTCGTTAATTTTGCTATTTTAACCATGCTCGCTAGCCTTAGCCCTAGTCTACTAATATGAATGTACCTAAGAGTGATTATGTAGACATGGACATGTTGCACAAAATGCTAGCTTTGCGTCCTCCATTTCTAAATTACATATAAAAAAACACGAGACCGCTCAAATTTCGTAAACGAAAAACAAGCTCAGAAGCGCAAATTGAATCATAGACAGTTATTAACATAAGCACTCGCCCGAAAATAGGGTTAAGTAGATTTTGACAAAAATTGTTAAATCTTTTGACTGATAAAATAAATTAAAATATATAATGCGTGAAAAGAGACATTTTCCGGAAATTTCTAAAAGAATAAATAAACTAGATTACGTGAAGGGTGCTTTTCATCACTTATCCTTTAACACTACTGGCAAGAAAATGAGCCTGTGGCTCAAGGGATTAAATCTTGGACTTTCGATCAGCAGGTCTCGGTTCGATCCTCGGGCAGGGCTTCACCTGTGTTAGGCATGACTGGCTGATGCCAACTCATGAGCCAGAAATGGCCACTCCAGTCTCCCTTGTCTCTGTCAAGAATGTTCTTCTGCCTCTGTTTTTTTTTGTAAATAACACAGGCATGTTTAGGGTGGTATAAGAAGCACAGAGGGGAAACAATGAATTTTCCAATATTTTCTAGGGGCACGATGATTCCTAGGGTACTATATCAACCGAAATAAACTTAACACACGAAATCTGCCCTAACAGTATCTTGGTGGCTAGAGTTCAGTCGCATTCTTAAGTACGTGAAATAGGGCCATGTGTGCATGTTCCGCACGCATCATCATGACACTTTTGACAGTCACGCCAGCGGAATTTGATTGCCACTGTGTGTCAACATTGTACATTTTACGCAAATTTCACGTTTACCATGTGCATGCAAACGCAGGGGCCTCGGGCTACCCCAAGCCCCTGCATCCTGTTCAGACCGGAACCGTCCTAGGTTGCAGTCACACTTGGAACAGTCCTGGTATGCAATGCTGTCACAGTTCAGACTCTCGTTTCCTTTTGGTCGCGCCAGTAGATAGACAGGGTGAGATGGTGAACTCCTTGGTTGCTTAAGACGCTGGCATTTGGAGCCCTTTTCTATAGGTATGAGCAGATACCTTTGAGGCGAGGAGATGTTGAGCATGCTGAATCGTCTAATTCCTGTTCAAAGCAGAGAGAAACTAGGATAGCACCAATATTCAGAAATTTGCATTCAATATAGAATGCTTGCTAAAGTAGGGTTGCAGCGTAACCCCACGATATTCCATCCACCTCAGAATGTTAGCTATAGAACAAGTTTTGTTACATCCACCTGCAGAAACTGAACTTCGTAAGAGTGGTTACTTATGGCTACCTATGTTACCAGTAATTTTTGATTTCTGATAATTTCAAACGCATTGCATAAAGCAATGCATATATGTGTTCGTTTTTTTCACTTAGTTCGTAGCAAAGTACGTCTGCTTCAAATACTTTACTAGAAATTTCCGATATATTTTTGAATATGACATGCAGTTGCACTTGCCCATAGATTCTAATAACTGCAGACATTCATTCTTAGGAAAATCACATATAGTAGGTGGCCTAACTCACGAAATGCGTGTAAAAAATTTGAATGTGCAGTCTAGCGTACATTTTATTTTGGTATTTTGGTTTATTGAGTGCATTTGGGGCTTAGAAAACCTTTTTCTAAGGAACACTATACACTCAAGCTTGTACATTGAAGGAAAACAGGCAGGACTTGGGTGAACTCGGAGGTCGACGGGCATTCAACAGATTTCCTATGCATTTTTAATATCACAGAGCAAATTTTATCATTTATATGTATTTTGGTATTAAATAATACTAATATAAGTAAGAAAGGTTTCAAATAAATTCCTTCTGAGATCAATCGAAATCAAATGCAGGAAAATGCATGGAATCACATTGCTTTCCGGAAACAAGAAATGAATTCAGCTTAAAAAATTATGTTGTGCAAATTGCTGAAGTTTTGCCACATAACACAGAAATAAACTTGTTTACCACTATTTTTTATTTACTATGGTGAAACTGAATATTGTTAACAACATATTGCGGCGATGCACAACAAAGTCATCTATATGAAATTGGAAGCATGCGATAAGCATTTTTGGTTTAAATACAGTTTCCGCTTATCCGGAAAATGAAATGCAATGGGGAGAATATAAGCAGTTTTTTTGCAAAATCTGAGTATACATTTGGATACTATTTTGTGCATTTGCAGTCTTTGAATGGGTAGTAAAATAAACACATGTTGTACAAAATGCTCAAATATCGACGAAACAGTGATTTTCTTTATTTTTAGCAGAAAATTTGTTATTTATTTTCAGGGAAATCACAAAAACCGATAAAAACATTCCTCATTTTCACTTTGACTTAACCTTGGAAAATGGTTATGTCCGCCAAGTCCATTAGAAGCGAATTCCAAAACTGACTAATTTGAAAAGTTCTTTTAAGAACTAGCTTATTCTTAAGGATTTGTTTAACGCATAGAAAAGGATCAACATTTATTGCCAGTCGATTCAAAACGCAGAAAATCTTTAAATATTTACTGCTGTTTCAAGGACGATCTGAAATTATTTTTAACTTAATTACGGAAATATTAACAAACATTGGCGAAAGAAGAGTTCCACAAAATGATATGTTTACATTATCACCTGACATATATATTTAAATTTAATCATTGCATTTTAAAGAGGATTGTTCATGTTTTCAGAACTTGCTATCTTTTACAAAAATGAAGTATTTCTCAACAAAATAATAGGGCTTTTCATATTTCCCTTAAGTTATTAAGTTGCGTAAGATTGTTCATTACTATTTCAAAACCTTGGTACATTTTTTGGCACCAGTTTGCGCGTGATTATCAAGAATTTTGCATCTGTTCGCTCACACGCTGTATCTACTTATCATATTTAGAAGACGTCATACAAGTCTATAAAATTTTGCAATGGATGTGAATTATGTTACCAAGTTAATATGTAGCATTAATAAAAGGACGCCTGTGAACTTTGATAAACGGACAATCCACGGTAGAACAAGTCCCATTGTAAGAAACATTTTCAAAACCATCGAAAAATACTCTCGAGAAAAATAAAAAATATTTTTGCAAGTGTTCAAAAAACCTACTTGAATCCATCCGGGCCTTGATAATAAACAGAAAATTGCATGCTTCTTTTGTATATTTTTTTTAATATGGAATTTTGCAGGCGACCGAAAACAAGCTCGTTCAGAAGCCATCATTCTATCACATCGTGGAATTATGCTGCACAATTACTACTGTAACTACATTACCTAAATAAGCTTTTCAATTTGAAATTGAAATTTCATTCACCATTTAATGAGCTGGCAAATATCCCGTATATAAACGTGTAGGGAAGGTCACTAATGTAGGCTATACAAAGGACCGACGAAGAAAATGATTTACACCGGCGTGTTGCAACCCCACAGCAGCGAACTAAAAACCGAGGTGGTTTAATTGCAAAACCTTCAACTGGTGTTCAGAGCAAACCAGTACCCCTGAAACTGTGTCCAAAATTACATGTGTAACCAAGACGAGAGACCGAACCGTACCAGCCCAAATTTTGGCCAGCGCTATTGTGAGAATTTCCATCATCATCAAACTTGAATGTTCGATCGGGTCCCGGCGAAGAGCTGCGGCTAACCGCTCCATGTGCTTTCTCTGAAATTTTGCCTCGTGTTCAGCGTCTATTTCTGTTCATCGACTTTCTGCGACTCACAATTTCACGTGTATTAAACTGGAGATTGTTAATTTCTTTAAGTTAACGTTCTACCAAATCACTCAGAGCTCGAACACCTTGTCATCGTCTAGCGTGAACTGACAAAACCGGCCGTATTCACCTTCTATATTTGTACACAACCGGCATAGTATGTGTCTAGGCCCATAGCCAGTAACCGTACTACTGACTGCATAATGGCCGAATGTAAACATCACGCGTTTAGGCAGCTAAAGCTGATGGTATATCACCTCTCAGAAAGACCCAGAAATTTTTGATCCGGATGCTTAACTCCGAAGTCACGCATTGATTTTAAAGAAAATTAAGGAGTTGAACAGTTCAGTCTTGATTTGCAGTGGTTTGATAAACAAATATTTGAAATTTGAATGTGTTTGAATTGATTTACCTCTGACTTGAACGATCGCTCGACTCCGAGGTATACTCAGTCAGCCCTCCATAATCCATATAAAAGCTTGGACGTGAGACGGTGGTATGTCTCACGACAGTTCGACCGTCGTAGTCTGACGATGTCCACCGTATGCTCCACACCATGGTGGTGCAGGGACGGTGACTTGCGCGTGAATTCGTTTTAAGTGATAGTAGCCTTGCGCTGCAGCTACCGCACTCTCTCCTCCTCCCCCACCTAAGCTCGGTGTCAAGACAGAGTCAAGAAGACCGGAGGCGGGAGAGGACGCAGGTGGCTGGCGCGGCCGGAGCCGCCCCTGGGCGTGCCACCACACCCACATGTTCGGCATTTGTTATGGGAGCTCAACCCGAATAACGCCTGCCGTGCCCTGATGTGGCCCCCGTGTTGGGCCAACGCATCTATCACGTGGCCCGTTTAGGGGTCAGGGGTATGTCTTATACATGTGTTGTCACGTGCATTAGGTGTAATATTTCACGCCATGTCAGAACCTGTGTCAAATCATATCACCAGCATTTTTGCGGTCTCATATAATCGAATGGTGTGAGACACTGGGAAGAAAGAGTGAGGTCAACACTAGAAGCCCCATCTGACCACACAGAAATGAATTTTGCACTATAATTGAGAAGAAGTAGACGTGACATCTGGGATAAGGACTGACTTTTCACATTCCATCTCAAACTCAACTGATTTGAATAGCGTAATTCGTAACACAGGATGTAGCAGTATTTAAAGGATGCATTCACTATGCTTCTGTACACCTAGTACAATTAACGGCTCCCCTTTCATCGAGAATGCTTACCTCTGGTGCGTTACTTGCCTGATGGTTGGCATGCGGGTCGTTATCCGCGAAATTTTCATCACCCACATTGCAGGTGGGCATGACAATGACTCAGTTACCTAGCTCACCGTCATTGGCGGGGGAAATATGCTCACCTGAGCGCTCTCCAAATGACTGATTGCCTTGGCTAAGCTGAGTCTCAGCACCAAATATGGGTTGGGGAGGTCGTTGTTCTTGGTAATAGGTTGGGGTCCTATAAACCATGACTCAACCAACGCACCAACCAACTCCCGTGACAATTTCGGCTCGTTCATGCACTGGTTGACAAAGTTGCGCGGGGAGCCGTTTTCTCTGAACACACGTCAGAGATATTGCGATTCGGTAACTTTATATTCCGGTTTACAGCAGTACCCGAATATATCATGGGCACTTTACGTGTCGTGGCTTGAAACATTGGCAAATTATGGAGTTACTCGGCCCTCTTATGAATGCAATGAAGGCTAGGATGGTCACTTATGACTTTGACCTTCATGTCACTCTCAAACATGTGAGGTCTGAGCCAACTTAATCAAAGCCTAGTATCTCATCTGGGACGAGGTTCTGTGTATGGCACGCGTAAGTGACCTTATTTGATTTTTTCAGGCACTGAGATCGAGTTCTCTTGCTATCAGAGCCCGGAGGGTGAGAGAGGGGGGAAGGCATCGGATGCTGCCCATGCATGTCTCATTATAAACTAATTCACCTTCACGTCAACCGTGCTGTACTCACTCCATGGGACACGCCTTGGACGTGATCATTCACAGCGGGTGAACTATCAACGTTGACGAGGTGTGGTGTATCCAAGTGGAACATGCGTTTACAGTCCGGAAATGCGGGTCTTTAAGCTGAAGTAAGTCAGGTGGCCACAGGTGAGCGCGCTGAGGCACAGAATAGTTTCTTTGAGGCAGGAAACTCTGGGAGGAAGTTTAATAGGTGCATATTGGTTGAGACCTGCGACATCTAAGAGATTTACATAAGGGTTTCCGTGCGTACGTATGTACATTTCTTGACTACTTCTTTGCATTTAACACCATCCCCAGCTACATCTTCCTTAACGAAATATCCGCTTGTGGTTCACCCAGCTGGACTGTCTCTTGGGGCGAAGGCTATTGTATTTCTCGCACTGGATTCGTACAATCCAGTAGGTGAACATCTACGGTCCTTTCCACAACTGTGGAGTTCTTCAAGGTGTCATCCTATCCTCTCACCTCTTCTCCCTCCAAACTGAATATTTACAATCACCAAACAGTACTCTGTATATAAAATATGCCTGCGATATGGTTGTTGGCCATCCTCTTAAAAGTCAGGCCATCCTCAGTCTCTGACGAGGTCCTTTGTCATGAATATGCCGGAAACTTGATATCACTTTGCTTGGGACAAAACTCGCTTCGTTGGTGTCTGTGCATCTGAGAAATGCCGATAATTTTTAGAGCTTATGTACTGGGATGATTCATGTATTAGTCCGAACATCGAATGAGACGCCGTGCACAGTTATTTCAAAGAACAAGGAAAAAACGGCAGCTTCGTCAAATTGGATGACAGGCCACAGAATGGGCTTTGGAATGGGACGGTAAGGCAGTTAAGATTTTTCAGGCATGTTTAAAAATAACCATTTTAACGGATTTACTGCCCATCTGAAAATAGGTTGTTGGGTTTTTAGTGTCAAAACTTTGACAGACAGACAGACAGCGATAGGCTTCATTTTGAAAATATTATTTCCAAAAAGGCACCTCCATTCAGGGGTCGCAAATATGCGTGCGTGAAAGTACTAACATCGGAAGATAATAAACTAAACATAGTGACTGAACTGTGCAGCTCTGGGAATCATTAACGGTCGTCTTTGAAAGAGTCGCACAATTTGCTCCAGATTCTCTTCATTCAAAATGGTGCTGGCTTTATTTGCAACTCAGACTGAGAAAATTTTAATGCGAATGTAGGAGAAAAAATGGTAACCCGAAATTCCTCTTTCCAACTTTCACAAGGAAACTTGGTTCTCTTCAAGTTATATTTCTAGAGAGGCCCATCTTCCTGTGGCATTACTGCCTCTGATGTCTCAGGATTGATCCACAAAGCCAAAGGGTCCAACTGGAAGCGTAACCGGATCATTTACCGTGCCCAAATTTGTACTACCTTAGCAGGAGTTTGGCTATTGCAGAAGAAAATAAATGGTCAACAAAATCAAATTGTGAGGCAATCTTTTTTAGTCAGGCCAGGAATTCCTCTTTAAACATATGCATGAAAACCGGCTAATCGGGAAGAAAGCGGGGCACTTATTCCATGTAGCTATGCACAAACTGGATACAGAACATTTAGTTGCATTTTAATAATATGACGCTCACCGAGCTGGTTACGGAACGTGCCAGTCCTGCTGTGCCTAGGAACCGACATGACAACGGGCCCATGCATCAATTGGTAGAGTTTTTTTCTCAAGTGCCACAGATCGCGGGTTCAAATCTCAGGTGCTCCACATCTGGGATAATGTATGACTGGCTGATGACGGCTAACAAACCACAAATGGCCATTCCGATCTCCTTTGTCCTTTTTGATACCATCTTCTAAATAGCTGTATTACATAAATCTGGCATCCCTGTCGTCTGCCCAACAAAAAAAGCCAAGAGGTCATGTGATCAGTGCACTCAGACGAGGCATTTACAGATGGGCATATGCAAAATTCTCAAGGTCATTTTGTGAAGTGAATACGCAATACCAACAGGGCAACTGAATACAATGAAGGTATATTAGAGATAAAAACGTTATTTAACAGCAGAATCTCTTGTTAGGCTTGGTTTAAAGTTATTTGGTTTTCTTATATCACCCATTTTCTGACGACAAGCTGGGCTAATATTTTTGAATTGGTCGCATTAAATATTATTCCGTCTCTGTGTCTCTTTCGACAGATTAGAGGGACACTTCCCTGTGCGGTTAGGATCCCCTCGTACAGCCCGTATGTCCGCTAAGTCAGAGCTCTTAGTGCAAACTTTGTGTTTGTAAGGCCTTTCTCATAGCTGTTTTCTGTTTCCACCTGCAGTTTTTAAAACATTTTATAATCTTACTCTGCCTCTACGACGGCTCAAGTTAATAGCCTTGTTTGTGAGAAGAAAGTTTTTGCTCTGTAAAAGTTGTTTTCTTTCTATAATAAAATCTAGAGAGCTTTGCCCTCTGGTCATTTTCTTTGACAGGCCAACGGATGGGTTTATATCCTTTCTTGTGTGAACGAATACCCTCGCCATCCTCGGTGCGGTGACTGAAATGCGATGAGACTCAAAAGAAATTCTGTTTCTGTGGCGGTGATGACCCATCAGTCAAAGCTAATCTCCACACCATCTGCCCAGTAGTATTACCGTGCAGTGCATTCTCTCTCTCTGATAGGTTATTTTTGCTAGATTTGTGGCTAACTGACTAGGTTTCAAATAAACAAGATCGTTGCTGCTACTTTTAACAAAGAACTTATCTTCTCTTGTCTGAAGACACTGACATGCAAACGATCAAGTGGTGTTGAAAAACAGAATGGAATACCTGGAACGCAGGTTCCGTGTTTACCTCTGAGCTACCTTTTT
This sequence comes from Schistocephalus solidus, assembly GCA_017591395.1. NCBI lineage: Eukaryota > Metazoa > Platyhelminthes > Cestoda > Diphyllobothriidea > Diphyllobothriidae > Schistocephalus > Schistocephalus solidus. The sequence goes on along the minus strand of WEDG01000202.1, from coordinate 174,234 downwards.
ATATGAGCCACCTTCAGTGTTACTCTGGCGACCATAGGGATACAGCAATCACCGGAACTCTCTGAGTTATTCAACTTACTCTATTGAAACTGGACTTTACTCACCCTCTTTTTCCCCAGTAGTAACGTTCTGCTTAAAGCTTCACCATAAATATATGTTGGATAAGAGAAAGGACCAGTTCAGGCATTAGGATCCAGCGTGCTGACGGGTAATTCACCACTACCAATCAAGATTTGGGAAAACAAAGCTGCGAAGCACGTATTCAGTCAATTTAAGGAAGCCGTAGGAAGCTCAGTTCATAGTGTTGCGCAGCCCAAACCTACACAAAGTGTGCAGACCAGAAAGCCCCAGTTAATGAACTAAGTAGTCCAAAAATTTGCCTCCTCAGATCGCAGGTAAAGCATGTAAATATTTATACTTCAAAGTCAATGGCTCCAGCCAGAAGGTCAGAAAGCAGACAATGTACTGTAAAAGACAGGATTGAAAAGCACTACAGAGGCGAGACAAGCGTAATTGCGAAAAAAAAGATAAACAACAGGAGCGCGGGCTGAGACAACACCCTGCCGACGATTGAGCATGCTAAATGGTTGTTGGAAAACAGCAACAAAAAACTATGTGAACTGCGTTTTTCCTCGAAATTCTTGATCGATCGGTCGCAAACTGCGTTGGCTGTTAGGAGGAGGACTTAGTGCCCACTCCAAAAATTTAGGTTGGAAGCAAAATAGCAGGTGGAGTGCGCTGGGGTCCCAGCGAAGAGACCCCAGATCTGACTGGCTGGAGCTCTCTCCTGCGAATATTTTGCATCAGTGCAGCCCAGCATTTGTATTGCATTCTAGGATAGAGGTAGGGGTATAGAGATCTCACGGTGTGCCAAAGCAACTATTTTCGAGCTGGAGAGGAGATGTGGTAATGATGGTGCTGGTTGTGGGGACAAAAAGATGTCAGGGAGTGCGAAAAGAGATAGCGAACGTGATCTTTTTCATTGTTAAGGAGAGGGCGAGGCAGGTACTGCGAGAATATTGTAGAGTTTACTTTTGAGTAGGGTTTCTTTAGACGGCATCCACAATGAATGGGCTTCCGGAAATGTGAGTATCGCCCCACTTGATCATAATGTAATGGCGACCGCGATCCCGCACCGAGTACAGCACCTGGAACATATTATTGCCGAGGTGCTTAATATTCACTTCCTCACAGGGTACGGTCGGTCCAGATACGCCCACATAGAGGACGTCGTTTCCTATGCAAAGGACAGATGGAGTAAGAAGGCAAGTGAACGTAATTGTATAAGAATGTAAACATTGTAGGAAAAGAAAAGAAATGTACTTTATGTCTCCGATTGGCAAAAGCCTCCATGGAGAATACGAATGACCTGCATGATTAATAAAAACCCGTGGCAGCTTCGATCACTCAAACCAAAGCGATCGATGTGTGGGAACCCAATCTGTGGCTCAAAGTTCAATGCGCTGGTAGAAACCGTAGAAGATATTTGACTGATTTTCAGGTATATATAGCCCATGGCAAGGTTGGTAGAGCTTTAGACTTCTAACCAACAGGTCGTGAATTCAAGCCTCATGTGGTGCAGGACCTGGAGTTGGGTTTGGCTAGCTGATGAGGACTATTAAGCCAGAAATGGCCATTTCAAACTCCCTAGTGTTTGTCGGTAATTTCATTCTTTCAAATCGTTAGCCATTGTGTAGACAGAACATGAACAAGGCTAAAGAAGTCTTTTTGGTAAGCTGCCTAGCCAAGTTTCTATTAAGCACGGAATTTAGTATAAAGCCTCTGAAGTCACTTCAGAACTAATCCTTTTGAAATGCAGGACTCAGATTTCAAGCCCTCCACAATTTGGTGATTGTGGATACGATGTAAAAGGCTCATTTTCAGTATGCAATTAAATTTCTCAGAGCAACCTTTTTCACTTAAAGCTTATGAGTAAAGATTTTTGATAGCTAGCTGTGCGGTGGATCTCAGGCAATGTGTCAAATTTGTTCGTACTCTCCAGGCAACCTTGCGGGTACACTCAAATAAGAAGATTGTATCTGGTCCACGCTGATTGCGAAGGCATTTATGCTATCATTTTCGACACCGTCAAACTTCTGGTTCTGAGAAAGTCAACTCAGAGACAGGGAGTAGGGATATTTGTGAAAGACTGCGTCAACCGGATGCTTTCGAGCTTTCTGAATGAGCCCCTGAAATAAAGTTTTATCCATCTACCAGTGCGGTGTCGGTGGCGATAAGCGAACAGTATCCTTCTGAGTGCGTGAACGCATATCCGCTTTAGGGTTCCAAGAAGTATCAAATTTTTACCTGTCTCAATCACTATATATATATATATATGTAAATATATATATATATATATATATGAAAGTGTGGGGCTCACTGATCTGCTTAAGGAACATGTATGTTCCGTTGTGCCCTAGAGCTCAAACTAGAGCCCTCGCAGGCGGTCGCATAGCGACGTGTAGCATATGATGGAATGGAACCGACAAAGACAAGGGAGACCGGAATGGCCATTTTTGGCTTATTAGCCGTCATCAGCCAGTCATACCCAATCCCAAGTGTGGCACACCTGGGATTCGAACCCGCGACCTTTGGTATTTGAGTCGAACGCTCTACCATTGAGCCACGGGCTCGTTGTTTTTGTCGGTTGTGATCGGGAATATGATGAAAGTGTGGGGCTCACCGATCTGCTTAAGGAACATGTATGTTCCGTTGTGCCCTGGAGCTCAAACTAGAGCCCTCGCAGGCGGTCGCATAGCGACGTGTAGCATATGATGGAATGGAACCAACAAAGACAAGGGAGACCGGAATGGCCATTTCTGGCTTATTAGCCGTCATCAGCCAGTCATACCCAATCCCAAGTGTGGCATACCTGGCATTCGAACCCGCAACCTTTGGTATTTGAGTCGAACGCTGTAGTCGAACGCTCTAGTCGTTGAGCTCCAGGGCACAACGGAACATGCATGTTCCTTAAGCAGATCGGTGAGCCCCACACTTTCATCATATACCCGATCACAACCGACAAAACAACGAGCCCGTGGCTCAACGGTAGAGCGTTCGACTCAAATACCAAAGGTCGCGGGTTCGAATCCCAGGTGTGCCACACTTGGGATTGGGTATGAGTGGCTGATGACGGCTCATAAGCCAGAAATGGCCATTCCGTTCTCCCTTGTCTTTGTCGGTTCCATTCCATCATATGCTACACCTTGCTATGCGACCGCCTGCGAGGGCTCTAGTCTGAGCTCCAGGGCACAACGGAACATACATGTTCCTTTAGCAGATCGGTGAGCCCCACACTTTCATCATATTCCCGATCACAACCGACAAAACAACGAGCCCGTGGATCAATGGTAGAGCGTTCGACTCAAATACCAAAGGTCGCGGGTTCGAATCCCAGGTGTGCCACACTTGGTATTCGGAATGACTGGCTGATGACGGCTAATAAGCCAGAAATGGCCATTCCGGTCTCCCTTGTCTTTGTCGGTTCCATTCTATCATATGCTACACCTTGCTATGCGACCGCCTGCGAGGGCTCTAGTTTGAGCTCCAGGGCACAACGGAACATACATGTTCCTTAAGCAGATCGGTGAGCCCCACACTTTCATCATATTCCCGATCACAACCGACAAAAACAACGAGCCCGTGGCTCAATGGTAGAGCGTTCGACTCAAATACCAAAGGTCGCGGGTTCGAATCCCAGGTGTGCCACACTTGGGATTGGGTATGACTGGCTGATGACGGCTAATAAGCCAGAAATGGCCATTCCGGTCTCCCTTGTCTTTGTCGGTTCCATTCTATCATATGCTACACCTTGCTATGCGACCGCCTGCGAGGGCTCTAGTTTGAGCTCCAGGGCACAACGGAACATACATGTTCCTTAAGCAGATCGGTGAGCCCCACACTTTCATCATATTCCCGATCACAACCGACAAAACAACGAGCCCGTGGCTCAATGGTAGAGCGTTCGACTCAAATACCAAAGGTCGCGGGTTCGAATCCCAGGTGTGCCACACTTGGGATTGGGTATGACTGGCTGATGACGGCTAATAAGCCAAAAATGGCCATTCCGGTCTCCCTTGTCTTTGTCGGTTCCATTCCATCATATGCTACACGTCGCTATGCGACCGCCTGCGAGGGCTCTAGTTTGAGCTCAGGGCACAACGGAACATACATGTTCCTTAAGCAGATCGGTGAGCCCCACACTTTCATATATATATATATATATATATATATATATATATATATATATATATATATATATATATATATATATATATATATATATATATATATATATATATATATATATATATACGATAGTTCGACCGTCGATTTTGATGATGTCCACCGTATGCTCCACGGAAGGGTGGTGCAGAGACGGTGACTTGCGCGTGAATTAGTTTTAAGTGATAGTAGCCTTGCGCTGCAGCTACCACACTCTCTTCTACTCCCCCACATGAGCCCGGTGTCAAGACAGAGTCAAGAAGACCGGAGGCGGGAGAGGACGCAGGTGGCTGGCGCGGCCGGGTCCCCTTAGACCTAGCCGCCCCTAGGCGTTCCACCACACCTCCCATGTTCGGCATTTGTTAGCGGAGTACAACCCTAATAACGCATGCCGTGCCCATATGTGGCCCCCGTGTTGGTCCAACGCATCTACCACGTGGCCTGTTTAGGGGGCACAATATATATATATATATATATATATATATATATATATATATATATATATATATATAGGCACTCCAACACAAACAGCATCAACCGCCATATCGATCTGGACTCTCAATACGAAGGCCTGCATGCCCGGCTCACTGACTTGCGCCCTCAACCTAACCAGGACCACTAATCTTTTCTGTGCCATGTTGAATCTCACTGTCGAGCCACCCCCTCCCCCGACATGGCAAACAACAGTTGAGACTATTAACACCTCCAACATCGGTGCACTTACCTCTGTCCCCATCCCGCATCGTCCACCATTAAGTTTACAGTCTGCAGTCGCATTCAGTCACTATCCCCCTTCGCCTCCGACACAGAGAGCCCTAATAGCCCCCCCCCTAACCGGCTCCAATCCAATTATGTGGCCTTTCCTCACACCCCAGTTGGCTGTCTGTCCTTGTCTGTCCTATAGCACAAATTGGTCATCTGACCATTTCATTTCTCCTCTGTTCATTTCGTCTGACGACGGGTTGGTGTGACCAACTTGAAAATTCACGAGTAAAACTCGATTTTTTCCGACGAAACTTCTGTTTTCATTATCATCTCGGAGTGCACACTAAACGGGTGGCGTGGCAGATGCACTGGACCAACACGGGGCCCAAATCAGGGTACGGTAGGCATTATTATTATTATTTGGGATGTGGTCTCATAACAAATGCCGAACATTGGGGATGTGCGTATCCAACACGGGCACGCATAGGTGCAGGCTCATACCGCACCACCCACTGTTGTCATTTTATGTGTATGGTGGGATATGATTCATCTGCGCCCGACCCTGCCTCTGGTCTTCTTGACTATGTCTTGTCACTGGGTACAGGCGGGTAAGGGAAGAGAGAGTCTACTCTCACTTAAAACTAATTTTCGCAGAAGTCAACTTCCCTACGCCACACTTCTGTGGAGCATACGGTGGACATCGTCGGACTACGACGGTCGAACTAGTGTAAATGGGCTTATATTTTCTTCTTGCCGCCAGGCTATCATAATACAACCACACACGCGAGCGCAGTTTTGCGTTTAGGCGTTCGTGTTTGAGTATTATCTCTTGCCACTTGGCTTTTTGATCCGATGGCCATATGTTTTTTTAAAAAAACCTCATGAGGTAAGGCCTATATAATTTTGCGTAGTAAGAACGTTTACCCAACTTTTTGCCTCATGTATCTTTCTTCCTGTTTGTCTGCTAACCCAAGGTTTTATTATTTTATATTTAACGGGAAGTACCTTTTTGTATGTTAATTACTGCATTCATACTCACAACATGCCAAAGTTTTTGTGGTGTAGTTTTTGTCATTGAATGTTGCTTTTTGTTTATTTTTAATCATTACGCTCAATTTCGTTGCTAGGTGTAGGCCCAAGCGAATAAAGTTAACCGAAATGTATTTATTTTTTTCTGTGTTTTTGCAAACATCTTCCTGCTTGTCCACGGTGTGGCCACACACGTAAAACCCTTAGCATCACCATACCCGTTTTACACGAGCCTGGTGTTAGTGATGGCTACGGGGACCTAGCTGACCTACAGTTGTCAAATAAAAATTCTGAGTATGAATTTCGTTCAATAGTCAATTTTGAAGGTGATTTTAAACGGCTCCCATGTTAATACTATTGAGGTCTCATACTCTACCGGATGTGCTCTTACGCCACAGCGGTTTGAAATTGGACATTTTCGGGGTCATGGTTTAGCTGTAAATACACCGGGCAACGCAGCAGATGTGCTGAGCCACAAAGGGATCCTACCGACTCACGGCATGGTTTACAGGACTTTAAGAAGTTCACGTGAGACCATAATTACAACCATGCATGGCCCTTGGCATTCGCGTTTAGTCAGACAGCGCACCCAATGCGATCACCTGGTTGGTTGACAGGCTCAGATGGTCGAATGCTGCAAAAGATTGGGAAAAGTGGGTGAGATCAGCCTCATGGCACATTAGCGCAGGCCTCACTATAAGAATGCTGACACAATTGAATCTCTGGAGAAGATGCGATTGCTGGAACAGGAAGTTTATTGGCTTGACGTTTCGGATTCTCACTCGAACCCACCATCAGAGAAAATTGCAGATAGGAGTGCTAGAGGCACAACGTGAGCAGTATTTATAGCACGTAGTGGCCACGTGACCACATGATTACTACAATTGGCAGCTCTTGCGATCACCGCTGGGGGGCCGTAGTTGACGTGACGATGACTTGGCCGTCGGCGTCCGAGTCGTGAATCACCGTGAGTTCATAATCAATGTTGGAAGTGGGCATGACTCATTCCTATGCTCAGGGCATGCCTCAACGCAAAAGATGGGAACAGGAGTTCATGGCGCTTGTTAATGCACTGTGGACCTGTGAAATATGGCTCAAGCAGCTCGCGGCTCAAGCGGTTAACACCTCTTGCGAGGATTTCAGCCACATCAAACTTGAAAATATGGCTGGGTCCCGCCGAGTGAGCTGCCACATGAAAGCTAGCGACTTTCGTCCTCACCACAGCTGCGTGCTCGTCCTTTTGCGTCCGGAATAATCTCCTGGTTTCCCGATGTACTTGCTTTGTCAACGACTGCACCAGATCCGGTAAACGACACCAGACGTTTCCTACCACGGCAGTGAGTCTTTCGGTCACTTACGATCCCCCAGAGGTGATAATGAAAGCTATTATTTGCAGTACGTATGTGATCGCATAGCCACTACGTACTATAAATACTGCTCAGAATTGTGCTTCTTTCAGTCCTATCTGCCACTGTCTCCGATGATGGGTTCAAGTGAGAATCCGAAATTTCAGGCCAATAAATATCTTTTTCGAGCTATCGTATCTTATCCTTCTGAACCGCTTCCTATAACTTTGCCTGCTCACTTCTATCAGCAGTCGAATCTATCACGATGCGCTTAGAGTCGAGACTTGAAGGTCGCCAGCTGACGAGCTAACTCGAGCTATATGACGACCAAGAGATAGGCCACCGTGGGTCTCTCAACCAGGTCATATGTATCAATTGATCTGAAAATTTTCGGTCATTGTAATAGCATGGACGAAAAAGAAGAGCATGCTTCAGATGCTACGCGTTTGCCTTAACATGAACTGGTGCACGTGCGGTTCAGTGACGACATCGTGATATCCTCGAATAATCTCAATACCGATTATCGCTGAGACTTCGAACAAAGTACAGTCATCCGTTTGTGATCACTCCAGAATTATGCAAATAAAATCTGACTTCTCTTTTTATCTAAAACACTGAGTTCCTAAAATACTGTCCGCTGGATTTCATGCCTGGACTACCCTTTTAATTACAAAGATTTCTCTGGGTGGGGCCGAAACCATGGATTCGAAAGCACAAATTAGTTTGAGGATCCGTTTAGTTGTCACTACTGGTTACTCGAACCCCAAGTACAGGCCATGATTTCAACTTCGTAACAGAAAAAACTCCTCAAAATGATTGCAGCTCAGACCTCGAGATAATAGACGTTCGAGTCCTAACGACAATGCATCGTAAATTCACACTGATCTTCCACCCACCTACCAACCTCAGGAAAGCATTACCAGCACAGTTCATGCATTCTGCGGATTGGCTGAATTAGACTGAAAATAGTGCCATTTCGGTTGATACTTATCTTGTCTCGATAAAAGATCATTTACCGAACACGGCCGTTTCTTCGTACCGTTTATCGAACGTCGTTCTACATTCTCTGGCAGGCGTCACGTTCTATGGCAAAGCAGATCGACAGAAGACTCCGAAAATCAGCAGATATTCCCAGCGTTGTCGCTGGAGTTATTCTTTGAGTGTTTTCAATGGATTATCCTTATGTACTCATCATATGCCCGCAAAACATCAAAGTAAAAAAAACTAAAGATGATAAGCTTACTGTCTGTACAGCGGGGGTATTCTGTTCGAACAGACGTATTACTCCAAGTAGCACAAAGTTGTCTAGTAGGTAGGATTTGCATTCAAACAGCCAATTTAAAAGAGAAAGGCATGCTGAATTAGCTTCGATCATCGGGAAAGTGATCAAAGGTATTTCAGCATGCCTCTCCTGCATTTTTGAATGCGCGTTGAAGTTCAATTCTAAAATTACACCAGCTCCCCGTTGATGGAAATCCTATTCGAATCCCGTAGGTTGGTTCAACTCAAAGGAATGTGATAACGGGGTACGTACCAGCGGTCTGCGCGTTGACAGTGAAGGTGTTGTTACTGCCAACGTAGGCCTGAGAGAGTCCAGGACCAGAACAGGAAACGCAGTCTGGTCGGGAGTAGCCCATGGAACGCTGCGGGCCGGTCATGAGTCTTTCGTTTGTGGTAACGGTGACCTGAGCCGTGTCTGTCGAGTAAGAACCGTATACCGGATCGCCAGTAACGAATGCCTGCAAAATTCGGTTAGAATGAAAGCCTAAAGTCAAGCTGGAAGGTCAAAAAGGGCCCCTTATTGTGAAGAGCTAGGTTTTTAAACTGCATCCTCTAGGGTAGGTATACAAAGAGGATTGCTGAATAACAGTGTGCTTTGAAGAACCAGGGGATGTTTTACCCAAAATGACATATTTTATGCCCTCAAGCACCTTTGACTGTGTCATTGGAAGGAAACTTCCTTCTAGATGACTGCTTACTTTGATTCTACACGTCTGGACGCTCATATATAGTCTTATAGAACACGTGTGTTGGCCATAAGGGGCGAGTGCATCAGTTATCACCCGATGAGGCAGCTGTATGCAGCCTTCAAGGTGCTCTGTGCATTGGATGTCAAACTGAATTCGTGCTGCCAATCGCATCCACTCGTCAAAATGCCAAAGGTAGTAGGGCGTGATATCTTCGCAGAAGAGAAGTGCTAATTTCTTCACTAATAAGCACACTAAAACTGGAAGAAAATTCCCCCGTGTTAACGATGCGCAGCGCATTAGAATGCAGGGTCGGTAAACGACGGTTCGTATATTTTGTCCGAGCCTGTTCAGGTGAGCTGTAGCACGTGAATCCCGAAGTCGTACCATACTTCCTACTTGGCTAAGTGAGAAGGGCTTTCGAAACTACTGAACTAAAAAACACTTAAATGGGTAGTTGCAACATATGCACCGACATTAACCAGTGATAAGCGCTGCTTTTTGTCCAGCGCCTAGGTTTCAAAAACGAGTCATTGGAGGATCGCATATTTTCACTTCGAACTGTCCTATCTCAAGAGAAACCATTTGATATATAAATGCTCTGTTCCATTTTGGAAGAGGAATAGATCCGTAAAGGTCATTCCCATGGGACTTAACCATCCGTGACAGGATTTCAGACTGGTTGGTTGGTTGCTAAGGCAGGTAGAGATGTGAGCCATTCAAATATGGGCCAGTTATGGTTGTGCATCTTTAAAAGTCTGTTCAACAATGGCTTCTACTTATTGTATAATCGTGTGTTTTGAAGGCGGAAAGCAGGATATTGAATTCCTCGCCACCGTATTGGGATTTAATTCCACTTCTTTCATCTAACAGTTACCCTACTACTATATCATGAATTCTGTTAAAAGTTCAGAGTCATATTTTATAATCCTGGTCTCTTTCGCAACAGCGAACAATGATGTACTTAAACACTTTAGTATTTTTAATATATTTCAGATTAATTTTCATTCGTAGTAATGAGCCTACATGAAATCAATCTTGCTTTGACGCCACACGCCGATTGCGCGAACATTGCACCCCAAAACTGCAGAATCCTTGAAAAAACATATTTTTGCAAACCTCTTTTGGAAGTTAGCCAGCGCCAGTCACAAATCGAGTTCATTGGCATCCGCATTTGGTATTTTGTCTCGAAGGTGCACAAAAACCTTCTCTGTATGGTTAAAGAAAATCCTTTTAATGTGGCCAACTTCACAGGTGAAAATCGCTTTCCTCTGACTTTTAGGCTGAATCTTTCTAAAGCAGTCTAGCACGAACATCGCAACAGGATAAATTTAACGGTCTTCTTAAGGCGCCCTGTAGGTAGTTGTGGAATCATTTTTGACTGTAATAACTTTTCACCTATTCAAAGCATTTATAGCCAGCCCAAATAAATAGCATGTCACGAGTTTTTGCCGAATGCTGTGCCACTCGTCGTAAATGCGATGGATAACCACTGTGTCAAGTGTTTTGTGCTGTACAATATAGCGAAAACGACCTGCACGACATCGACTTCAGGTTGCTTTCCAGCACTTCGTCTACGCCTGTCATATGCCTGTCAGCTTGCTCAACTTTTCCCAGTTTTCTCACCTTCATTTTCCCTACATTTTAAGTTCTGATTTGAACATTGTCTGTTTAGCAGGTATCATTGTCTGTATCAGGCCGCATGCTCTGTCCTTGCCAAATCTCACGTGCGAGGCTATCGAAGGTAGGGGACGGTAGTATGGACAAGCGCGTACTCGATCACCTGTCACATTGTCTTTCGAATGTTGTGGCAGGCTAGGCCTGAGTGGGGCCGAACTCTCCCATGCACCAGGGCGTATCCCTGTCTATCCACCTCCTCACGCTGTCGGTTTCCGCGCAATTTGCCCAACATCAACCCTTCAGTTTCCACCAAAGTAATTTGTTTCAAAATTTTGCACTTTGTTTTCGATGCATGACAAGCGTTAGTTACTACTAATGTATCAACTTGCGTTCCCGCCACAGGTGTATTTGGTCGCTAAGCGACGTCCCCACTGGACCTGTCCGGCAGTTAGGACGTGCCGCTACCAAAGCGCGCCTTGTTGAAGCGCTCACACGAAGTACTTCTTGTAAAGGTGCCTTTCAAGTAGAACATATTCACGACTTATAGTAAGCATATGCAGAATTCTACGGCTCTACTTACATGACGCTGGCTGAGGTCCTTCCAAAGCATTAGGCGGGTAACCGGATGCAAGCAAGTTGTTTCGTAGATTATGTGTTCGACACAGCTACATGAAAGCCATAGTTTATGCAAATTCCTGGAAAATGGGCGAGAATTGCAGACTCGCCTACATGAGCACAACCTGGCAGCTCGGAAGATAGACCCAAAATCACAGCTTCCCTCCCATCTTGCAGAGACTGTCAACACTTTTGACAGTCAAGGAGTGACCATCACAGGCTTGGAAACTCAAAAGCCGAACGACTTACTCTTGAGGAGTGGTATTCAGATGCCAGCTCTATCAACAGGCATGTAAAGCTTCTAACGGCCTACAAAGTCCTGCGTCATTGCACGCATAAAGACCAGGACAAGATGGTCAGCCTGGACGTCAAATATGCAAGCGAAGATGGCCCTATCATGAACCCACCGGAAGATGAGGCAGGTTAACAAACACCCTTGACCAAAATGAAGTTGCCCAACGCCAGCAGTCATCAGGCTGCACAAATATCCTCCCAAAGGCCCAAGCAGCGAATGAGAGAAATTTTGATCAGTCCAAGGCCGATATTTTCAGCCTGTCCTTCGAAAATCTGATCGATATTCGCAGAAAGCGGTTTGACAATGGAGGGCCAGCCAAACTCTCCAAAATGTCCGTGAGAAAACCAAACACTTCGGGCGACCACTTTAAACATACCAGAATAAAAAAGGTTAAGTAGATAAAGTTGCTCTCTCAGTAGGGCAAGCTATTGAAGTTTTAGTTCAAATACGTATTGCTGACATCACAGGAACTATCTAAAAGCCAAAACACACGGATTTCACCAATATTATGCCGCTGCAAGACTCTTCGTGGAATTGTGTTTTTAGCTCATAACTTACCCTGAAGGGTGACTGAACAATGTGTTGATCCTCGTATTTAATACTGATGGTGTAGTTTCCGGGTGCATAGGGGGTGTACGTGAATTCATAACCGTCGGGACGCTCCGAGCAGTTGAGCTGTACCTTGCTGGGTCCATCCACGGTCACCGAGAGGGCACCACTTCCCGCTTGTGAGGTGTTTACAAAGAAACGGTTCTTTTCACCTGTGGAACGGAAAACAATTCACCGTCCTGTTAGTGCGAAGCTGCAGTTCTGCCAAGTGTAGCTATTGCCGGATACACTGAAGAAACACTTCCTGGTTTTCCCTCATTTTTTTGTCACGGACAAAATGCTGCAGTTCCAATAATCTACTGAATATCTAACCTACCTTCTTCAGTCAGTCTAACGCAACATCAATTCAGTAGTGTTGATTTTTCGATGAAATTCGGTTGCCTGTAAAAATGCATTACGTTTTTAGAAGGGATAGGCAAAAAGAGTCGTATCGGCCTCAGTGCAAAGGGAATGACCCCTACAATGTTGTTCTTTTTGATTAAAGGAGAACTAACAAATTATTTACTGAAATTTGCCATAATTCGTATTCATTAGATGAGCCTAATAGTCATCCGATTGATTCAAGATCGATTTTGAAGGAAATCCTGATATCAAAACTGATGGAGTCGATATGTTTCAGTAGACTAGGTGGGTAAATTAACCCAAGTATTATTAAATTCATGACACACTGTGGGGCCTGGTAGCTCAGGTGGTGAGAGCGTTTACTACGCCCAAGAATTTACTTTGCCGTCGTGGGTTCGAATCCCACTGAGGCCACAACGTTCGTCAGAATTAGGTGAAATTGAAATATTGGCCATTTTACAAACGAATCCCTTATTCCGTTCTTTTCGTAGAAATTCAAACTGCATTCTAGATAATGCTAGAAAAACATTAATAATCTCTGATATTTCTATGTGATGGCGTCTGATACCTCTAGATTAGGCAGTAGTTTGGGATCAATTTAGCAAGTCAGAGCGGAACGAGTGAGTTCCGTTAACAATAGATGAGCATTCATCAACGAGTTGCAAATTTCTTATGCAGCATCATTGAACGGGAGAATTTTCGGCGGCTATGGTTATCGTACCAGCGCCTAAACGATCCCTATCATTTTAAACTTAATTAGAAGGTAAACAACTATCTTTACTTTGACACCAAGTTTCAGGAATGCCTTAATTCCAGTTGCTTTCTAAAGTTTTTTTAAAGTAAAGAACGGTACAGTTATCGAAAATCCGTTGAAGTATGCTTACCATTTTGAGCAAAATTTACGCCAGGGGCTGCAAAATAACTCTATCAGTGACCAGCAATTCTGCAAATATTTCATGAGCTATGGCACATATTTAGATGACTTCTGGTAGATTTATTGAATGTGAAAATTCCAGGTTCGTAAGTCAGTTTTACGAGGTGGTTTATTTCCAGGATGAATCTACATCTGAGAAAATACTCCATAACCCGTCATCACGTTGGCTTAAAGGTGCATCCTTTTAGTTCCAATTAGTTACTCATTCTGCTTTAAGGAACAGTTTTTGGACCTTTCGATAGGCTGCCTAGTGAAGATACACGCCTTACGTTCAGCACTCAGCTGTGTCTCACGCAGGTCTTCTTCTTCCGTCGTAAACGTTCGACGCAAATATCTTCTGGTCGGCATTCCAGCCACACACCATTACACACTACTGAAAATATTGTAATCTGGCAGTGGCAGTGTAGGCAACTCAAGATAGTTCAGGGTGAAATTTTGGGGGTGCTTAGAAGGGTGGCTGGCGATAGGCTGGTACTTACCGACAACTCCTCTGCTGAGACCGTCTCCGGAGGCAAAAACGAGACCGGGATCGCCCGCATCCTGACCGACAATGACTCGGAACGGGCTTCCTGGAATAGGACGCTCGTCCATCAACACGTGCACCAAGTGCGGACCGTTCTCTTGAGGCGTGAAACGAACTGCGTTCTGATCGACGTCCACAGGTAGGACAACAGCCGGCTCCTCTCTGCCCGAGGGCGTGACCACGTAGGCCCGAAGGCGGCCACTCACGCCAGAATAGTTCACGGTGAAGGCCATTGGCAGTCCAATCTGCAAGAAACCAGGGGTGTGCGCATGTATTAAAAACAAAGAAGATGCTGGAAAAGTCCGGATAACTGTAAATTGAGCTGGATCGACCAGGGTAGACATAGAAGGACTCGGTTACTGTTTGCAGAATTCCCATATGTGTACGCTGAAATATGAAACATCGGGTGAGGAAGTACAGGTCAAACGCTCAACGACCCTCAAACTGCCGACCAAGAATATCTGAAGCCGATGCCAGGCGAAACCGTGATAAAAGCGAGGTCCAACTGACGCAAACTTGAAGATAATTTGATTTGCTATAATACCAAAATTTAGAAGCAGAAAAAGAAGAAGATTCTGATGCTGCTGCTGCTGATGATGATGATGATGATGACGATGATGATGATGATAATGATGAGGAGGAGGAGGAGGATGAAGATGATGATGATGATGATGATGGTGGTGGTGGTGGGGGTGGTGATGATGTGATCGCTGGAATGAGACGTCTTTTGGTCTGACGTTTCCTATCCTCACTGGAACCCACCATCCAAGACAGTCATGCAAAAGCGAATAGAAGCACAAGGAATGCAGTACTTATATAACGCAGTCGGCAGACAAACAAAGGCCCAAAATACTCCTGGTCAACTTTGGGGAGCCTTTGTTGATGCAGCGATTGCATTGCTTCCAGGAATTGAGGTTGTTTTCTCATGAAGTGCTTGTTAACAACCTGCGTTTTCTTCCACGAAAATTTATACCTTGATCCGGTGTCTGCATGACCACCTGGGATAGAAAGTTTCGTCTCCTGACCTCTAACTGATTTTCCTATAGGCGGGTTGATATAGATTTCCCAGTTCGGCCACAAACAACGCCCTCGCAACACACACACAAGAGATTTTGTAGGCAACACCTTTTCTATCGAGGTAGCTGACTCTATCCTTATGATATACAAGCTGTAAACCTGAAGTTACTGCAAGCTGGTGTGCTACTTGTGTCGGATGTTTCTACAGTTGTCTTTCGCAAGCTCTGAGACATATTTCCCGTATGCGGGAGTGCGCCTGGTTGACCGTATTCTATGCAATTCGTTTTTATTTGAACTCTTGTGACTTCCGTATCCATTTTCAGAGAAGACACTAAAGAGATATTTAATTTCTGCCTGATACCTTGCTTCCTCAGTGCAGTGTTTTGGTTCGTGTAAGGAGACTGTAAACTGAACTCCTACTGTGAGAGCCTGTGTGGTTACTTTCAAAGTGTAGGATGATCTCAAAGCATGTCTCTTTGCGATAAACTGACGTGTGGAGTGATCCATCGGTTTTTCGATGTAAAGCCACACACCATTTTATCCACAAGAGGTCAAGCACTACCTAAATGATTTACTGCCAAATTATCCTTTATATATTCTATTAATTTCCGATGTCCAATTATCAATATTTATATTTCTTTATCAGGTGTAGTGGTACGCCCAGGAGCGGCTCCGGCTGCGCCATCTCCCATCTGTGGTCTTCTTGACTTTTTCATGACACCGGTCTCAGATGTGGGAGGAGAAGAGAGTGTGGTAGACACAGCGCAAGTCTACTATCAATTTAAACTAAATCACGCGCAAGTTACCGTCCCTGCACCAGGCTTCCGTGGAGCATACGGTGGACATCGTAGGACTACGACGTTCAAACTGTCATATTTCTTAAAAAATAATGAAGCGGGTACTTTAATTTTGACAAGAGGACCGTGGGTGTGTGTAAGCAGCCATTTTATGCATGGCAGACGAGGGTTTCAGATTAATTTAATCTTAACTTACACTCCATAGTTAAAAATGAGACTTAGGCTTATTTTTCGTACCAAAATAAAAGGAGACTCGAGTTTACATAAAAACCGCACAAAACTCCAAGTTAGCAAAGTAGCACTACCTAGAAACACCAGGGACAATAGTGTTGGCCATTTCTGGCTTATCAGCCCTCATCAGCCCTCCATACCAAGCCCTATGTGTAGTAAACCCCGATTATTGAACCCACCACCTGCTGGTTAGAATTTTAATGCTCTAATCACTAAACCATGGGCTCGTTGTCCTGTCGGGTACAATCGGGAAGATAAACATTAACCGATGGGCACTCACCAAGCGGCTAGGTGCCCAGCTCGTTCTAGTGTGTCTTGGGACTCACTCTCTTACCCCACTAGCAGCCGGACAGTGGATAGTAGGCACGAAGGCACTACCGACAAATAAATAGGATTGGAATTTCCAGCCCGAACGCGCTGTCACTGTTTCAGAAGTCTAATGCCATTACTATTGAGTCACAGAATCTTCTTCCTGTCAGCCGCGTTAGGCTATATTCAGTGGTGGTCGGCATTGGTAGTCGATAATGCTATTCTGAATATAATGTACTGGCTGCTGTGTGGCCAGTTCCAAGACATAACGGGGCGAGTGTGTTCCGTAAAGTGCTCAGTGAGCACCTCGCTAAGACTAAACTTTGGCTCAGACCGACTTAGTACCAGTTGGCCCTGAAATTGCTGCCTAAATTACCTAATCTAGATCCTCCTCAAAACTCAATCCAAACATAGGCGATACCCTACAGCCAAACCTTAGCTCAAGATGCAGGTCTTATCCCAGGCGCAATACATTCAGGGGCCTACAAGGGGCGGGTTACCGCAAGTCCTGCTTTCCAGTCAGCCTCTCCAGAAGCAAGGCCTAAGTTTATAAAGTTATCGAAAACAATCTAGCGGCGGGGACGTACTTTAAATCCAACATGCCCCGTGCACGAGTTGACTTGGCCTCATCTTTCGTATTATTCGATTAGGTAACTGCAATTTAGCTAACATTTTCACCTGCAGGCGCCTCGAGATAGTTTCATCGATGTTTGCCGACACGGCAGTTTTAAGCTTTCTATTTCATTCCCAGGTCGCTTGCCATTCCTGGCTCTTTTGCCCACCAGCCTGCCAGATATATTACGCGCTGGAGGCCCATGAGACCAGTGCAATAAATTAATCCTTCTTTCTGACAGGCTCAAAAAATAGCAGAAGATAATTTAAAGGTGGACCGGCTAAAGCGGAGTGGAGGGAGGTGGGATGAGATTAAGAAAAACTCGGGGTCGTGAAGGTCAGCAAGGTTTGAGGTCGAGCGGCATCCGGGACAAACCCGTGGGCTTTGCATATCTGAACGCGGTACCGGTTTTAGGTAAATGTGACGAGAGGAATGGTCGCGCACAGCAATCCCTCGGTCGGCATCATTTTAAAACTTGTCGGAAGGAGGCGGATATGTTGGACGAGTAGGAGGAGGAGGAGAAGGAGGAGGAGGAGGAGGAGGAGGAGGAGGAGGAGGAGGAGGAGGAGGAGAAAGAGATGGGGAATTAGGGTGTAGACGATCGTGCCGGTCTTCTCCCCCAACACGCACCAATCCGGGCAAGTTACCTCAACCGATTCATGACTGGTTGCACCTTCGTAAATGGTCCTGAGAAATCTGTATAACATTCAGGCTCGCAAACCTCCTCTATCTCAGAAATACGTCGGAAAAATTTGGAAATGCAATGAGGAATCATACCCGAACTCGGTATCAGTGACACGCAGAGAGAGAGAGAAAGAGAGAGAGAGAGAGAGAGAGAGAGAGAGAGAGAGAGAGAGAGAGCGATAGAAATGGATGTAGCAGTCAAAATGTATGCAGTTTTTATGCTGCCACTAACCTACTACAGTTAAAAACTTTGGCATCTTTCACGAATTTGCATAACTGCAGCAATAATTTTGTCTGCTCGGACACGTTCGAGGAAATACATTGTGGGCCCTTACATCCGGTACTGAAAATGAACCCCGGTGCGTAATTACTTCTCATAAGAAGAGCCTTGACTCTGAATAAGAAGCCTAAGACCATTGTGTCTATCAATCCAAGATCCAAAGCTAAATGTCATAAGTGTCATTGGAGATGAAGATGGCAGCTGCCAGTTTTAGTACGTGTACTGCAGGATGACAGTCATATCCTACAAATTTTTAATTTCCTATGCATTCAGCTGTTCAATTTACATTTGCTTCTGAGTATGTTTTCATGCAAGAAGCAAGAAGGTCTGGCTAATAATACCCTTGGGCACTGATTGCTTTCACGTAATGTCATGTAGTCAGTGACATCTCATTTACCGTGGTTAACCATGAAAATGCGTCCGTACGTGTAAATACTTTAAAAATGTAATCAGAAAAGGAGCCATTTTTTTCTACCTAAATCTGCCCACGCCGAAGATGAGAAAATAGATTGGGAAAACAAAGCCGACAAAAAAAAAGGTTGACGAATGAATCAAGCGTGACAGTTTAGATATCTATTTCGAGGCCAAACAGAAGTGGAGGAAATGGTGAGTACATCGGTGGACGCATATTGGAAGAGACACCAAGTTAGAAGATAATATTTGCTTAGACAGAGTTTGATGATCATCGTTTTATGTATTAACCTCTCGTGTAAATTGGATGCAGTCTTGATCATTAGTGAGCAATTACATGGTCTAAGCGGTGACCCAAAACCATGAAGACCTATTGACACGAACTTTAGCCAAAAAAATATTTTGTTTGGCTCGGTTTAATGCTAGCTCTTTGTGTGCACTGTACATGAGTCTGAAAATGAGTTGGAGAACGGGTTTCAAAAATGAGCATTACAAACATTGAGTTGCTCTCAAAGAAATTTGTCTGTAGCTAAGTTACATCCTGGGATATCTGGTTTTTACATAAACAGTATATGATCTCACTTATGAAACGTGAGGACAGCAGCTGAGACTCTCCATTTTAGGCATTATTTAATTTGTTTTGTCAAGGAAGAAGTTAGAAAGATCCAGAACCTGCTCTGCGGGGACGGATATCTGGATATTACAGAGAATTTGATTGCGAGACTATTAAAATCCACCCCCACTTAATGTGGAAGACTCTAGTCCGCAAAGTCTGCTTTCAAGGGGGTGAGGCAAGTGAGAAAGTGTCTTGACCAAGCCATTTCATGAACCTCTTCGGCAGCGAGACTTCAAATATTACTCTCAACTACCTCGGTTTTACCCAGAAAAGGTGAAGATAGATTACCAAATCTGACAACCTCCATGTGCATCTACGCATCTACTTGCTTCTGTGGAACACTTTATATTGGTTGCACGAGTCGGTGCCTATTTAAATGAATAAGCGTACCGACCCCGGCATCGCTGAGAAAGGACGAAGTTAAGAGCATGATCGACCCTATTCTCGCACACGTTGATTCCGGGCGTCGCGTGGACCCCAATGAAGCGGTCTGTGGTTTATAAGGTCCCACCAAACTACCCCAAGTTACTTGGTCAGCGTCTGCAACACCATCAATTTGAGGACGCCGGTCTGGTGCGCACAAAATAACCTCCTGTAAGACCCTTCCCCCCTACCTCCGCTTGAGCGGCTCCACCATACCCTCGCTGCCGCCTAATCAACTGTCTCTTATCACCCCCCCCCCTATTCACATGATTCACTTGTATGACGAGAAGATCATTATCGATCGTATGTTTTGGCCTCTTTCCCCGTTCCCATATTAATTTACTGGTCAGATGAGAATTTTTCGAAAGCACGCGCATGCTCGCCAACTGGGCTACTAAAGTAGTATGTATTTTGCATGCAGAATAACTCTTTACTTTATTTTACCAGCCGAAATCGACGCTACCCTGTATGCGAGAAATTTCCTATGTCAATGGAGGTTCGAGACATAATTCGCGTATCCGAGCTTGTTTTTATTTTAAAGGAGAGCAAGAAATGCCGCATTGTAAATGAGGTTGCCAATAAACATTTTATTGTAAGAAAACCAGACGTTTTAGTGATTTTTAGATTTTAGATTTGCAAATACATATAGGCGATTTCCAGCTTTTAAATAATATTAATAATGACCACAGTCAATACCTATTTAAACGTGCACATATTGTCCTAAGGCTTGCAAATGCATTATCAGAAACTTTTGCACTTGTGCCCATCCGATAGGAATTACGACTTTTGAATAGATGAAGAGTTACTTTCCCGCTGTTAAGTATCTGTTTAATACGTAATTTAGAACTGCAACTGGAAACCAGTAACAGTTTAACCAACAGTGCACCATTTATATAGCTTCTCCTTTGTGCGTTCATAATCGTTGAAACGGTCAATCATAAAGTAATGATATAGTGACAATGGCTGCACTATAAATCAATGAGTAAGTTCTTACGTTTATAGGAAAAACACCATCAGTATTTAATAGGAAAATAAAAAAAATTCTAAAAGTACCCATTTTTCTTGACTTTACTGTTTAAAAGATAATGCGGATAAACCTCTTTCGGAAGAATGTCATATAATAACACTTTTTAAATAGTCAACTTATAAGAGAAAGTTTTTCAGTTGCTCAAAAAGTGTATTCTTCGTTGAATTTTTGTTCTCTTCTTTTCGGCCATGAGGTTTCCATTTTGGGCGAATCCTCATCCGAGGTCAAAACAAACATCTACCCAAACAATTAGAATGTTCGAAAAGGCCTTCCAGCTTTATCTTATTTTTAAGATTTCGCTAAATACATAGGACAGAACTTATCTCCACGGATAAATTATTTAAAATAATGAAAACCGTAAAATATTCACTGAAATTTCAAGGAAACTCTGAAACTCAATGGAATCAAACGTCAGCTGTATATTCAAAATAATTTTATGGAATAAAAGTTCTTTTACTGTCCAGAGAATGGTACGCCTTCAATTGCAGCTGCCAATTCTACTCAAATTTTAAATTAGCCTATTAGCTTGCCAAAGTATGACTTTGCAGAAACTTTCTTTTGAGGTCAACTCCATCAGCAAATTCGAGAGTGATCTTTTTTGCTTTAATCGACTTCATTTCGGGTAATACAAAAACGGAAAAAAGTATATGAATTTCTCACAACAAGCTTGCATACCACGGACTTCACTTTTCACCAGGCTGTGTATAACACTAATTCTGAGAGTGTACCTTATAGGAATGTATCTAAAAAATATCCTTTTGACTTTACTATGTCTGGCTTGTTTTATTTAATTAGGTATTTTAGTGGAGAGGCTGTATTTACTTAAAAAACTTAACTTACTCATGTGGTATGAACTTCGGAGTTTTTAATATTTGCATCGTCGCTTGACAAAATTGCTTTTCCCAATGCATGGAGCAGTACTTTTAAAACTTACTTTGCATTTTCATTTATTGGGAGATCAGTCATTAGTAGTTTGTAATTTTGGTGGATGAGTTCTCGTGGATGTTACATTTGTTTGTGATTTTTGTTAACTTAGGCATATTTTATCTGGTTGGCCACATATGGTATACCCTGAAATTTGCCTATGTTGCTTACTGCCCAGACACTTTCCGGTTGAAAGTGCCCTCTGCGAACTTGCGGTGCACATTCTTTACTTTATTTCCGGTTACTCGAAATGCTCCATACACACCTATTTTGTACGCACCCTTTGAATCTACGTTCCTATGACCGAAAAGTTAGGTTTGCTGAGAGATTAAACGTTACTCTCTGGGGCGCTATGTGCTCCGACTGCTAACATGCCACGGAGAAATCAGCGGATGTGGGGGAGGGCATATGAATTCTGTAGTCCAGAGCCGCTCGATCAATTCTGTGAATTCATCCGTGCAGAAGCAGGGCAAAAGGAGGACGATTTCTAAACGAGAATATCCTCACAGAATTTGTCCATGAACAGAGAGAGAGAGAGAGTGAGTGAGTGAGAAACATTCTATTTCCACGTGCATTCGTCAATACTTATACAAGACTTAGTTTGGCCAACAGTTCTGTCGGCTGCATTTGGAGAACTGGCTGGAACCTGTTTGAAGGAGACGTAAAAGGACAAAAAAGGCTCTTTAACGTACCCCTCACATGAACTCACAGTTTCGGACGCCTATAACCCTGTAATTACATCCACCCACGGACGAGAATGGGAGTGTTCTGAAGTCGTCAACTCGAGACAGTAATATAGGCTGAGAGAAGTATTCCTACAGTGTTGCAGAGCAAAATGCGTATGCCACCCTTTCGAAGTCCGACAACTTTTCGCAAGTTCTAACCTAAGATAACCTATGAATACACCACAGTGAGGAGACTTAAAATACGCAACCGCCTTAGTAACTCTAAATTAGTCCTCAGCAAGTACTTACTCGACCAACTTTGTCCTTTAAAGGGCAAAAAATTGTGAATTTTAGGCGGCGAAATCCCGCCTGCAGTTCACGTTTTGTGTGAAGCTTGAGGTGTGCAGAGTTGGTGGTCAGTTCTTCAAACCGTTGACCGGAAGACCACCATGATGCGGCAAGAACTTCTTGGGGGCGGAAAAAAAACCAACTTACATCGGTACATTAATTTGGGCGTGCTTAGAAGGTACGGTTAGCCAGAACACCATATGCCAGGCTTGGACGTTAACTTGGCACTGCAAGTTGAGGAGAGCTATGCAAAAGTTCCTAAGAGGTACCTTAAACCGACAATGATGTCCACCAACATCGTGCCGCCCAAAGCTGGTGGGCTGATTAAAATTGAGGAGTAAATTTCGTCACACGAAAAAAAACTTTTTCATCCTCGCGTTTTCACTAGTCTGCTCCATCTTGCGTGCTTACCATGGCATGTAATGACGATCCACTGGCCGGCATAGTTCTTCAGGCTACCCAAATGAGATTTTTATCACTTAATCCTCGTTTTGTTACTAAAATTACCCAGAAGAGCTTAAGACATGTGCAGATTTTCTTGGGCAACTGAAGCTTTATTTAGTTAAAGGACTTCAGAAGAAGAAAGCGTTAAAAGCACCAGAGGAGAAATTAATTTGCATATTCAGTAATGACTGGAGCAGGGCAATCAATCTAAATGGAGACGGGGCGGGATGTCAATTAATGTTTATTGTGACTATGCGGGGTGAATCACTGGGTCGCAGTTATGTTGGTGGAGTTTTCATGGCAACAAGCATCGTTTAAGAGCTAGTGGGCGCTGGCTGTTGGTGTTGAGAGGCCGAATGCGTATTCAGGTGCGTCTCTATAGGATTTTCTGTGGATTATAAAGTCAAGGCAAACTCTTTTCCTCTAGTTGACATAATTACTACTGAGTGAGGTTTATATTATAATTCTGCCGTTTTGGTATTTGTTTCGTCTACCCATCTTCAGAGACAGGGGATTCATGGTCGCAGCTCTCATTATATACTACACTCTGCATTTTGCATAGCCTGCCGATACTGGTTAGGGCTGCGTCTCACTTCTGGCGTCGCTGCCGCCAGTCCCATTTGACGGCCGGTGGTGCCGCGTCGGCTGGCATCTCACTATGGCGTGTTTCACCCCACCCTCTTTGGCCGCGCTGGCAGCCCCAGTTCTCCTAACCGGAACGTTTGTTAACCAGGTAGAGGGCAGGCAAATTAATGTGGCGGTTGACTGATCAGTCAATAGACACCCAGGATTCTTTTATCTGGCTTGATATATGATTGTTGACTCAGCCCACAAATTCAGCGGTGTCAATGTTGAAGACGTGCTCGATGTGCGCAGCATGGACTGCTACCTCTGACTTTAGATCCAACCTTCGTACGGTCAAGAGATGCTCGTGCATTTGCGTTTGTAGCTGTCAGTGGTTTCTCCAACATAGTTGCACATCCCACAGCTGCATTGAAGTCGGTAGACAACGGCTGCACTCTCCTGCATAGGGCTGGAGTCTTATGACCACATTAATTGCTGTCGGGTGGTTGTGGTATGCTTGCAAATAACTCCCATATGGAATGCTGCGCGGAAGAAAATACCTGACTAGCGAATACATCAGGCAATAAAGTTGAGCTTGTCATTTTATTAATTCTCTTCTTCGTATCTTAGGATACTTTTTCCGTTTTTATAAAAAACGTTAAGGTTGTCTTTTCTCAGTTATTAGGTTATTTGATTGGGCCTGCAACACAGGGTTTCATATTTAAGTTCAGAATAAATGCAGCCTACCTCATTAGGTTACACAAAATGTCCAGGCCTATTTCCCTCAATAAATTGAATTAAATTAAAATCAATTCTTGTTGTCTACCTCCTCCCGAAACAGCAAGTTGATCGGTAAGGATGCTTTGTATGGTCACCTTTAAGGTTTATGTTAAGGGTTTGGCTATGGTTAAGATTAAGGTAACCACTTAGTTTTATATAAGGGTTAGTGAAAGCTTTAAGACACGGAAATATTTACCCTTCTTGAAATTTATCCTAAACTATCTATTTTAAATGGGTCGGGTGGTTCCTGCTCTCGTGTCCGGTTTAGGCAGTCAGATAAGGCATCCCATTAAATTCTGTGGCTTATACTTGCTTACACTGAAACGTAAGGAGGTAGCCTACTTGGCAAAGTAAACATAAATTCACCTTTTTCCTCCACCACTTAGGTTGTCCAAAATACTGGGAGACCATCAGTTTAACCGACCGCAGCATAAAATTCTTTGCTTCACTATGTTTTCGCCAAATAACCCCAACTCAAGTATCAGTCAACGGCTTGCTGTATGCCTGACTAACGAAAAAGAATCTGAACCACTTAACGAACCTTTTCATTTTTCCCGCCCGTCTTGACATCATCGAGGGGGCAAATCGGCGCCCGCTCCGTTCCGCACATGTCTGGGCAGAATACGCCTAGAATTAAGATATTTGTCACCTGCTCGCCGGGGCGAAATTCGCGAACAGGGAGTCCTTACCGTCAAATCAGACTTGGGTGAAACCCGCAAACTGCGCCTTTCCCCCCACTCCAAATCTTCTTCCACAAAACACGAAATGTCCTTCTATTTGATCGGATGAACATCACGTACACGCCTTAAAGCTTGTGGAACGATGCCGTCGGAGGAATGAAAACTGGATGTCAGAGATGGGGAGAACACAAACCTGAAGATTACGATCCTGCACGGCCGCCACGCTCAGCTGCTTGGTTTCGGTAGCATACACTTGGTTGGATCCTGTATCCTCAATGTCCACACGGAAAGGAGATCCTGGAACATGCTCGTCGTTGAATCGAATGGAGCAGAGGTACTCTCCGGGCTCTGTTACGCGAAAGGAGACGCAGCAGGAACCATCCTTGCGGTCCTAACATGCAAACAGAAGAAAAGTGCAGCATTACATAACTGGCTACGGTGCGTTTCCTGTTGGACGCACTCTTGTTTACATGATTGTAAGTTAACAGTGTGCTCAGAATGAATCCAGCAGTAATGCTTCAATTTCAACCTGCAACCACACCTGAAGTTCATCATGTAAGTTGTTAAGGTAAGCAAATTTATAAACAGTACTTCAGTAAAACATAGGGAAATCTGAAACCAAAAAGCAGTGTGCGTCTTGTATTGAAAGCGAGTATCCAGTTAATAGTGCGATACATAGTTGACAGTTTCTCTTGTCGATCGAAGTGAAAATGCGAGTTCCAGGAGACAGGTGAGAAGAAAAAAAGCAATTGCTGGAACAAGAACTTTATTCACCTGACTTTTTGGATTTATGCTCTGGAGACCTTTATCGGATCTGGTGCGATTTCGGGCAAGGCAGCTTTATCGGTGAACCTGGAAGACTGGCTGGAAAACGAATGACTGAAATGGCATCAAGTCTCAGATCGTACGTCATTCGATGAGATCCGGCCACACACTCAAGTTCGGTGAGGCCACGATTCTAGCAGTGTGCAACAATCGCGTGAGCCGCGTGTTGTTTGAATCATGATTCACGACCCCCAGGCTTTTAATGAGTCTAATGACCTCTCCAATCCATATTTTAGTACTGAGAATTAGTTTCATCTAACCAAGTTACCACTCGGGGTGCGCGAAAGCGAAAATCCAACGCCAACGTCGCTGATTCACCTGGATGAGAAAGTATCACGTCAACATCCAACACGACGGATGAAGTTTCAGTGATTAAGGACACGAATGACAGTCATCAAGACAGAATCGCACCAACCAGTAACCATCCTCAATGAAGGAAGGAGCCGTTAATATTCATGGTATGCTGTAACCTACAGACTGGGCCCTAAAAATGCTACAAAGCCCCGCGTATGAATTACTCGTACATGATGCTGTCTCTGATTATGGGTCAGTGCGTGAATCCAAAAGGTCCGCCGAATACAGTTGTTGTTTCAGTCTCCTGGGACACGAATTGTCACTTGTTTCGCCAGTAATGGCAGTTTTTGTATGTTACTTTTTAACAATGAGAACACGATAACATGCAAATTTATGTTTCTCTTAGTCCTGTGGACGTTGAACGTGCACGGGTTCACGTCGGTTCCTCTTGTACTCGCTGAACTGGCATACCTAGTCTGTACTCGTCTTCTTGGGAATGTTTTCTAGCCACTCTTATAAAAGGAGTTGTGAAAGAAGACGGTAAACAGTGTCTGGGACCGTCGAAGTAGCTATTTTGCTCGTTACTACAATCAGCCAAGTGCGCATGTACCAAAGCTTTGGAAGGTCAGGAATTTAAATTCCGATCAGAAAATTTTAAGTAGGCACATGCTTAGCTGATTATAGCTAACGAATCAGCATTTGAGGCCTGGCGTTCCTCGTATTATAAAAATGACTGTTGTTCTACTGAGCAGCATTTGCAAAGATATGATTAGTGTGATTTGTAGGCTGAAGTCAGGAAAGTATGTTGTGAATCACTGATGGCCCTTGAATATCGTCACTGCTATTCAGTTCTAGTAAATTTAGCAAACGTCCATTGCTGTGTGCCTTTATTCCTGATTATTAAGGTTTCGAAGCGAGGCTGGTGCCACCATTGTGTGTTGAAATATATGGTGAAAACCATATGAATAAAACGGCGCAGGCTTTGACGAATACTCAGTATTTGCTGGCTTATTTTCCGCCAGGCTGCCCCTCCTTTTTCGGAAAGCACGGAAATTCAGATCGCAGTATCAGAAACACATGAATTTTGAATGTAATTAGTTGCAGTCCCGGTCACCAGAACCCTGGTACACTCTAATCAAAGGGAAGGCATTTCCGCCCTTATATCCCATCAGGAAAATCGAGGGGATAGTCTTCCTTTGTGTGAAGTTTCCCTTATTACAACAGCCTATACACTTTCGTCTAGAGATGTGTCAGTATTAATAAAATTGGCCCGAATATTTGTCAGCTCGGCAGAAAGGCTGATGTTAGCAGTACTATTTCTGAAATCGGACATGCAGTGAAAGAGTGCAAAAAGAAGTACCTGGCGGTAAATTTTACCAATATGCTAATTTAAAAATGAACTGTTCACCTTAGTGCCAGCTCTGTAGATCAAGGGTCGTGTTGAGTAACCGTTGGGAAGATCGTGAAGGGTACTAACTCTTGTGTCAATACAAACGATCGACGCAGAATTTTGGTAAGAATGATGCTGAATTCCTTCATGGAGCGCATTAATTATGTCACGTAATCGGAGCAACGTTAAGAAATCATGTGCTCTTTATATGGTAGATTTTGATGTGAGGTATTAAAGTGCCCATTTCGTTTAAATCAAACTTCTCACTTAAACTAAACTAGCCTTCAAACTGTAACACAACTACAGAGACAAGGAGGACAAAATCGGTTAGTTTTGCTGCAAAATCAATAGAACGAGAAACTTAAGAAATGGTTAATCTTTAAGAAAGAGCGTGCGCCTGGTCGAGAATTCAAGCCTTTTGTCTGTGGAGCATCTACGGTCAGTGGCACGGACTGGGTTCTTTTTCCGTCCCTACTAAGCCACCTTTCCCAGAACTTCAGCAAAAACTCTCTGTAATATACCATTATGCAGAAATATATGGCAGAATCCAAATGCTACATACAGACTGAGACCAATCTCATGAAATTCTAACTAAAATTGTGTAGCTTCCGCTTAAGAAGGACTAATTCAGTGAAATTGTAATATATATTATCTCGCAGCATGAGGCTAAGGTTTTTAAGACATGAAATGATTCCATCTCTTTAGTATAAGTCTCTTGGCGGTCTGAAAATGTACACTTGTTAAAAATAAATAGTTGCTTAAATAGGATAAATGTTTCTTTTAGTTTTCGATGGCCTTGTGAAATTACATAGATTAGCTAAAAAACTAAAAAGTACGCTTTTATGCTCATTTGGTAGCAATTCACGTCTTCTTTCAATTTTATAATCAAAGAAGGAGTTTATTTAGAATAAACTTTATCTAGAATCTCCACATATTTTTCAATCCGATCGGCCCTTGCAACTGCCTTTGGGATTTCCAGTCTGCAACCTGCATGCTTTTCGTACGATAAAGTCGGACATTCTTCTAGGGTATCAACAATTTGCCATATATGTTCATCAGAATATGCAATAGGTGTGTACTATGTTTCCTAGTTCATGCTGGGCATTAAGAAACGGACAGAAACGAGGCTATTTGAACGGACATCATGTAACCTTAAATATCTCTTAATTGTAAAAAATAAAACCAAAAAATCAACCTTCTTCTAAAGAAAATTTGAAGAAGTCATGATTGGCCAGCAGATGAGTTCAGATTCACAAAGGGGATAGTTCTGGGAGGATATTCAGATGAAATTCAAGTGCTCATCTTAACTACTTTGGTTGCTCGCTAATATTTCGTAGAGATTGGCCAGCTTTCAATTTTTTTTAAATTTATTTGAATTCATAAGGGCTTAGAAACTCAAAAGGAAAATGTAAACTCGATCAGTAGTCACCGATTCATCCAAGACGCATTGATTCATTGTGGGTCCTACAGGCAGCCGAAAGAATGTATATTCAAAATCCAATATTTTCACTTGTTTAAAATATCGAGACATTATGCAGCACGTTGATCGATATTAAAATTCGACTAGGGTAGTCTGTCTTGATCACAAACGCATTTAAAAAATTTGGTAAATTTTTCATGAGATCGACAACTCACTGTAGATTTGGCGGTTAAAAATTCCTGTGCAATTTCTAAAGAATGCCGGTTTATCTCTGAGAAGAATTGTTCTTCTTGAAACGCGTCTCCGATGCTACTCTTTCATGGGCGCACGTGAAACACACCAAATTCAATTCAGCATAAAGGTTTCACAATTGCGTGTAAATAGCCAAATCTTAGCGTGCGAAGGTCATTTTCCTGTAGGGATATATTCGGATTCAACTTGGTAAACGTGTATATGCGTACGGTTTTCATCTGCATCAATTTGGACTAGAAATACTTTTGCCAGATGAAGACTATTGAGGGAAAACGTTAGGACATGAGTGAACCCGAAAACAGGGGGATACTTTTGCCAGATGAAGACTATTGAGGGAAAACGTTAGGACATGAGTGAACCCGAAAACAGGGGGATACTTTTGCCAGATGAAGACTATTAAGGGAAAACGTTAGGACATGAGTGAACCCGAAAACAGGGGGATACTTTTGCCAGATGAAGACTATTGAGGGAAAACGTTAGGACATGAGTGGACCCGAAAACAGGGGGGAGAATAGGAGGATAAAAACCCCAATGCCTACTTCATGTTCGGTTTTCTCAAGGTACATGAACAATCTTATGAGCCCTCTGTCAGCGACTGACTGTTAAATTTATGGCATAGGACGCCCTATCAAAGGGCTATCACACTCCTTCTGAAGAATGCTAAATAAAGCGATGAAGGGCCTCGCAGCTCGTACCAACCCACTCTGTCCGGTAATTGGGTCACATCGGCGGTATCCTCTTTTAAATTTCTCATAAAATCTGTGGGTGAAGTTGAAACGAATTCTCATACACAAATATAATCAGGTTTATCGCATTGGTCAGTACACATTTGACAAATGAAATCCCCTAGCTTCAATAGTACAGCGTAGTAATCTTCACATTCACCTCACAGGCAGTTGGTAATATAGAAATACTGATTGATTTACCGTACTCACAGTTCGAGTGTGAGCTGAAAGCCAGCTGCGTGTCTCTCCGATTTTCCGCCAATGCATGGTGCACTTGCTAGCATGGTGAACTAATCAGTTTATTTGTGGGCATGAAAATAAGGGGCTGTCTACAAGGACAAGACGGACTGTGGTGGCCATTTTGGCTAATTCACCGTCATCAGCCAGTCATACCCATCTCGAGGTAAATCAGACCTAAGGAACGGTATTTCTGACTAACAATAGTTAATAAGCCAGAAATTGTTTACTCTGGTCTCCACTGTTTGTTTTTTGCAGCACCCCAGCTCTGAACATAGTACTACGTGATATGTGGCTACCTGTGAGGGTCATCAATTCAGCCGCATGGCACAACGAAACGAGCCCGTTACAGTAAATATTACTCATCGCAACCAACCGGAAAACAGCCTTGTGGCTCAAGGACAGAACGTTGGTCTACTTAGCGTCCACCGAACAAGGAACCGGATTCAAAGCCTATGTCTGAATTACCGGCTCTACCGGCTCTAGAACCTTCCACACAAGTGTTTGAATGAGGGAGTACAATCTCAGCTTCCATATAGCTAAACATTTTTTACCGTTTTTCGGTGGTAGTGGTCTTCCTGAGATTTAATAAATGCTTATGAACTTTGAATAAACCGCAGAACAATTAAAAGGCCTTTGCATAGTCGCCTGCCACGCTACAAGGCAGGACCTTGAATCGATCAAAGCAATTCGCTGGCTAACCCCTTAAAACAGTTATTCCGAATACCCTTATCCTTATCTGCCTTAAGCAGGCTGGTGCTTATGCATTTTTCCGACTCTCTGCATTCCCAAACTGGAAATCAGGAGAGTTTTGCCTGCCTAATGCACTCTACAGAAGCAGTTAGGTGTAGGTGAATCCGTTAAGTTTGATTTTTTTCCCCAGACTTTTCTAAAAAAATGCGTCCTTCGCATGGGCTCGCGATCGTTACCCCTCATGGTACGAGCCAGGCCTGTTATTTAGGTTTCTGAACTGAATCGGACACACTGCTTTCCTTTTGAATTCCGGGTCACCTGAAGTGCAACACAGCATATTTCCTTAGAAGGCTGTTTAGATGTAGCCCACCTTGCAGAAAGCAGCCAAAAAATAACTGCCCTACTGTAAGCTACAGAGAATAGCTTCTGGTTACGATGAGTCTTGGACCACCTGTGACTATTCTGGCACGGAGTTCTTAAGAATACACCATGATTCCTACAGCTCATTCGTACACAAGACAAGTGGATCGATTGGTTGAAGACTGGGTCTCATATGAAAATCCCGTCAATTGATCTGGTGCCGGCATAGAGTTCTGCGCAGTCACTTCTAAATCTGTGACAAAGGCCGTTCCTTGGCTGATGGCCTATCACCTGTTGTGTTTATTCCGCCGACTCTGACAATGGATGCCCGGACGGGATTGGAAGCTCTGAAAATCTATAACTGGCTCTGGGGTTTGACCAGTCTCCCTCTGCCCTAATCATGTCATCATAAATATTAACCTCAACCGAAGGGAAGGTTAACGATCCACCCGACTACTGAGCCAAATGGGATCCTGTCGGTGTGTCTTGTTCGGCTCCGTAGCCTACTGGCAAAAAATTGTAGGAAACGTTGTGACAGAGAGAGGTGGAGATAGTAAAATGTCCGTCAAAATGTTGGAATGTGCTCATGGCTCAACCTCGGATGATTCTGGCATCGGTTTGAGGCACGGCTGCCTGACTATGACAAGCAAGCTTTAAATGGTTCGCTCGGTCAATTATGTCAGTAAAGTGTCCTGAATCTTACCCAATTTTCTTCTGTCAACGACACCAGGGACTGTTCTCTTCATTTCTAACATTTCAGAGACCCGTCTATGCGTGTCCTGCACACGATCTAATCTTCAGGTCTATAAGAAGCAGCTTTTTTGACAGGTGAGTGGCACGGGTCTCGCAGAAATGAGGGCGCTTAAAAATGTTACATTAAAGAGGAGTCATTGCATCCGCACACTCAGTGCTGCGTTGGATCTGACTATTCCTTCAGGTGGAAACCTTTCATGCCCCTGTCTATCAACACATCCTGAGCAGTTAAAGGCCCTTTAGGGAGTTTTTGATGGGGCCTGATGGTAGTGACCGCACTTACTGTCTTGGCGTTCAGCCCATTGTCTAGAGTTCAGCGCACGCATATATGGCAGTGGTCAAGGACTCAGCGTGGCCCGACTAACGCACAATATAATTTTCTAAGGCTTCTGTTTTGGTCTAACTCAACAGTGGAACAGCCCTTGCCAGAGGTCTGTGACAAACTCTGGTTCCTTATCACTTACATGCACATCTGCAGGTTGCGGTACATGCACTCATTCCGCTCCTGTCACTGCCCTCCCCCTCCTGAACTTCCGTTGATGAACGAAATGCTCCACTAAAGCCGAAAGTCTCTCCTGCTACCACCACACCCCCGCCGCCCTCCATTCCACCGTAGAGAGAGCATGAATCAGAAATCTCATTGCCCAGCTGGGCATGAGGGGGGGGTATGAGGGAGGGGGGTATGAGGGGGAGAGCCCTACAGACGTCGGCAGAGGCGGAACTCTGGTTTTGATAGTGGCTGCGTCACTTGCATCGGAAGGCGAGTATGGTATGCTTGCCTCTACTGACGTCAAAGAGCATTTCTGAGCTGAGCGAAACAGTGTTGCCTGCTTTTTGAAGTATACCTGCGTACAAAGTGTACGGAAGTTCGAAATGGCTGAAAACACCGACTGCGTCTAGGCGACTTTTTTCTGGGTCACGAAGTCAGCTGGTTGCTGGACGATAGGGATTCCAGGGCCGGTAGTATGCTCAACATGTGAAAATTTCAGATCATGCGCCTGCATACAAAAAGGGAAGGCCTAGTTTACTGGTGTAATCCGGTACAGCAGTTACAGACGAAGTAGGCGTAGGCGGACTGCTAACGCAGACTCTGGTAGTCGACTGGTGAATGAGAAAGGGACGGCAGTGAGCTTGACCCTGTTGAATCCACCTGCAATCTAAACCTCAAGATACGAAATCTGCCAAGCATGAATGTTTCTGACCGACAGCAAAATCCATCCTTCTCAGGCATTTGGATCAGATCGCAAGTGATCTTTTTATGTGCTCTTACTTGTGTGAGTTCGGAGACCCATTCAGTTACCGATACTGAGGCTTGGTGCTGGTGAAAGTGAGGACCAAAACGTGCCTGATGACCATCGACAGGTCTTTAAGCTTGAGTAACGCTGCACTCACATTCACTGGCGATCTTCCTTGGCTTGATCTGCCACCGATACGTAGTGAGCGCACGATCACGGTATGGCGTATATGTAACACAAATCTGCTGCGGTATACACGGATTCATACGGATGTCACGACTGCACGTATCTTGTGAGGCAGTGGTGGACCTGACATCTGACAAATGTAAAACTATAGGATCTTGCGCATCCTGCATCGGAATACGGATCAATCATGTGATATTTCACATTTCATGTCGCAACGGTAGTATAGACTATGGATGCTGATGGTAGGCAGCCATCCTGTCCGTAACCTGGAGCAGCACGCGCTGATAATAATATTTACTGGTGTCTTTTATCGATAACTTTTGATCGTATATAATTTGAGGTGAGAGTTCAAGCCAATGCTCTAACCGTTCCTCTATCGGACTTTGGCTCTTGCTTTAACATAGGAGTCAAACTTACAAGTTGACCAAATTGGAGTAGTATACGTTAATTGCATAGGTGGTGTTTAGAAGAGAGCTGAATTTCAATTAAGATATTACATAATCAAAGAGAACTATTGCTCGCATTGTCTGTTTTCAAAAAGTCCATTTCCATAGACACTATTGAGCAATCTAGTACTTGGAGGTTTATTTGGTCAGCTTACAAAGCATGCCGTTACTTTCACGTCGCTCCGAAAATTGCATATGCGAGAATGCTCATGTCCGTTAATATGGGAATATTACAGAATTTATGCGCATCTCAAACTAGTTCAACACCTGTCGAGAACTTAAGCAGCAGGCGTTAACACAGGTCTGTTTTTGGTTAAAAGAAACTTTGATCTTTGGAACTGCGAAACCACTGTAATCAAGATTTCGATAATTCTATAAAAACATTTCCAATTCCATCAATCAGAAACTACCTCTCAAAGATAATTGGAATTTTACTCCAGTTAAAGAAAGGCAGTTGGTTTTATTGAATTTTCTGCACGTTAATTTGCTTTCTCTTTTTTCAAGGTTTCTGGGAGCAGATTAGACAGCTCTTAGCAAAGCTTGACACCCAACGGTGAATGAATCAATTAATCCATTTTAAGGTTATATTTCCAGTGTATCCGTTGAAAACCCCTTATGCCGGTACTTTTTTCAGGGTGAAAACTTTTGAATAAATTCACTTGTTTGTTAATGTTTCGCCAATTATGTCAACGTGCAGCTGTATGTGCCCTGCGTATAAGCGACTTTTATTGGGGAATTTACCTGCCATTTCTGCCGGTCAAAGATTTGGAGCTCCATCAGACCTTAGACGCGCTGTAGAGACGGAAAGTTTAAGTGCTAACGTATTATGGATTCACAAAGACGCCCTGAGGACTTTGGACATGGAAGATGCAGGTTCATCTACCAGGAGAAACAGGAACACTTACCTATCCTATGGATGAGAACTGCCAACTATGTGTAAACACTAGAGCATAATCATTGGAGTCGCTCAACTTTGACCAGCTCAGATAACAAAAATGCCTGTCGTATTAATCAAATAATGTCAGAGTTATTTGAAGATTTTTAGCTTTGTTCAAGAAATCCTCTGTTGCACTCACCCTTAGCATCCTGAACTATCTCGTACGCTTCCCTCAAAAATGCGCCAATGAGTTGGCGGCTTGGTACAGAACTGAACGAAGCAATTTATGGCCGGCTTCTCTACTAACCAAAATCCCTTACTATGACGACGTAAGGTAACATGGAGAAGAAGTAGACGCGATTGATGAGACAACAACTTTATTTGCCTGAAGTTTGGGATTCATGCTCGAACCCCTCATCAGAGACATGGTTAAATAGAAGTAACATTTTACAGGCTGCAGATTGGGAGTGCGAGGAATTTGTATACTTCCCAGCGTTTTCTTTCAAACGTTCCCCTAGTGAATATATGCACCTACTTGTCAGTTGACGCATCCCCCCTAACGTTACTTCTTCAGAGAAACGTTTATTTTTAAATCGGTCATTTTGTGCTAAGGTCCAAAGGAGTGTGACATTCCATTCAATAGAGGAATACTACGATTGCAATCGGCTGTTCATGCGTAAGGGATGTTTGTTGTGCCATCTTGTCGAGAGATTGAAAGCCTGTGGTGAAGTTGTACTCAGCAACGCTTTTTCAGGGAAATAATGCAAAAAAATCCCCTCCATGTCTGTATTTTCAATAATACGGGGCAGAATTATACCGAACCAAACAGAAGGTACCAAACTAGAACCAAACCCAAAATTTGTATCACTTTTCTTTTTCAGCCGACGATCATTCAGAGCTCTAGCAGTATGGCCATGACAGTTTCTCCAGCTCTCATACCTATGACCAGGATGTGTTCTGGATGTCAACACAGCTTACTTGAGGCTGGACGGAGTCGCACTTGCCAGCTTTTTATGATTGTAGAATGGCATTAGTGCCCGTTCTGGCTTGTGTTTCCAACCTAGTTTCCAGGAACTCGGTCGTATAGCAACGAGCAGTACGTAGTTGAGAGCGCTCATGGTTGACTTTAAGCATCTATCACTGTGGCACTTGAAACGTGGGGCGGTGACTTAACTGGTGGATCTCTAAGCTCGCGTAACCAAGGCGAAATCTCCAGTGGCTCAGACCTGGCTTTGGATTCTGGCCGGCTGAAGATAGTACCTGTCGGTGAAAGCCCTCGGTGGGGGAGAGGGCTTGTGTTTAAAGTCGATTTCATCCTCAAAAATTAGCCAAGCATGTCTTTAAGGAAAGAAAATGTGGAAGTAAGGTAACTGACCTCGAAATCGATCTCCGCCTTGCTTGGTCCCTCAATTGCAATAGAGAGGTTGCCCGCTCCGGCTTCTCTGGTGTAGATGTTGAACTCGTTGTTGGCATAGATGTAGCCATGTTGCAGTCCCGGGCCCATAGCACGAACCTTGTGTGCACCCCCATCGGTGATTGGACCGACCGTGAACTGGAAGGGACTGCCTTTGACGAAAAGAATAAGGCTCTTTTATGCCACACGAAATTGACCTTATGTTCTCTCTTACAGACCACATATGGCAGTGGGTTTCCCTGACGTAAACACGTGTGAAAGCGGGAATCGTTACTCAAAATAGCTTAGAGGCAAGCGCAATATTAAGAATTTTCAAAAAAAAACTTTGGATTAGATTCGGTAAATGAGTAATAATGTCGTTTTTTGTTATGATATATAAATATATATATATCGGGGAAATAATTTCTGAAATTATTAAGTGCAGAACATGGAGTCAGGTGATTCGGACATGACTTTTTAGGGTCAGACCCGAAATGTCAATGAACATCTGGGTCGAAGACAATCAACCACTGTGGAATAACCACGTAATGACCATTCTACAAACAAGTAGTACTACAAGTAGTATGAATCTTATATGGCAAAGACGTTATACCGTACTTCCGACATAGGTACTAGCTAAAAGCCCAGACACGTGTTTCGCCGATGTTTCTGCTGCTGTGTGACACAGCAACGAGGGGTTTGGCTCCTCAGTGGGTCTTCCAGCGTTCTCTATGCGGTTTCTGGTATATGGACTCCAGAGAATAATCGGGGAAATAATTTCTGAAATTATTAAGTGCAGAACATGGAGTAAGGTGATTCGGACATGACTTTTTAGGGTCAGAGAGGAGACACGACAGAGAATATGGGTAGATTGATACAGTCTGTTTTGGGCTTATTCTGCCTTATACTGTCTGCGCCGTACTCGAGCGCATGTTTGTGTTTCCAGTCCCAGCTGGTAATCAGGGTTATGATTAGCTAAATGAAGGCAGAATAAGCCCGAAACAGACTGTATCAATCTACCCATATTCTCTTTTGTATCTCCTCTCTGCAATTATAACTTGGCCGATTTCGGCCTGGTAATTGGTTGCCTGTTCGTGACCTTTGCCACCCATACTGAGCTTGTTTGCTTCGGGAAGCCACTAGATCAGTGTGCGCCTATTCCTGTTTGAATATATATATATATATATATATATATATATATATATATATATATATATATATATATATATATGACAAAGACGTTATAACGTACTTCCGACATAGATACTAGCTAAAAAGCCCAGACACGTGTTTCGCCGATGTTTCTGCTGCTGTGTGACACAGCAACGAGGGGTTCGGCTCCTCAGTGGGTCCCCCAGCGTTCTCTATGCGGTTTCTGCATATGGACTCCAGAGAATAATCGGGTAAATAATTTCTGAAATTATTAAGTGCAGGACATGGAGTCAGGTGATTCGGACATGACTTTTTAGGGTCAGACCCGAAATTTCAATGAACATTTGGGTCGAAGACAATCAACCACTGTGGAATAACCACGTAATGCCCATTCTACAAACAAGTAGTATGAATCTTATATGACAAAAGACGTTATACCGTACTTCCGACATAGATACTAGCTAAAAGCTGAGACACGTGTTTCGCCGATGTTTCTGCTGCTACGTGATTACAGCAACGGGGTTCAGCTCCTCAGTGGGTCCCCCAGCGTTCTCTATGCGGTTTCTGGTATATGGACTCCAGAGAATAATCGGGTAAATAATTTCTGAAATTATTAAGTGCAGGACATGGAGTCAGGTGATTCCGGACATGGCTTTTTAAGGGTCAGGCCCGAAATTTCACTTAACATTTGGGTTGGAGACATATACCAGAAACCGCAAAGAGAATGCTGGGGGATCCACTGAGGAGTCGAACTCCTCGTTACTGCGTCATGCAGCAGCAGAAACATCGGTGAAACACGTATGTGGGCTTTTAGCTAGTACCTATGTCATGAGTATGGCGTATTATCATTGTCATAAATAGGGAACCTGTGGTTCAATATTTAGAGTGGCGGACTTCTGATCAACCGGTCATGTGTTGAAGCCTCAGGTGGTGCCCCACCTTGGGTTCAGTACGGCAGGCTGACGACGGCTAATACGACAGAAATGGCCATTCGAGTCTCCTTTTCAGCATTGTGCGGCTGCTGGCCGGGCTCTAGAGGAAGCCTTGTGACATAAAGGGACAGGTTATTTTCTTTAGCGATCGGATAGCGTTAATCAACGAATTGATTTAATTTTCATTGCACGTTTTCTAAAATCCACCATCACTTTTGTCGACTTTGAATCCGCCATCGGCGTTTTAAGCTGGCCAATACCTCACTGGGGGTTATCTGGTAGTTAAAGACGCAAGAAAAACTCGTTTTATTTTCACTTATATGCAGTTTGTTTGTTTGACTGAAAATGGTGTGATTTGGAGCAGCATTCAAGTTATCACAGACAGAGCCAGTGGCCTTTGAATCGTGTTAGCACTTCATTACATGTCTTACCTGTCTTCTGTTTAAGCTCTCGCATTACCGAAGTGCTTTCTGTGTTTTAAACCAAAAAGAACTTTCCGGACGAGGGAACGAAAGTTTTTCGCTACCTACAGAGAACTTTCGAGTGGGGGAGGGTGCTGATTAATTAGCGATTCTGGGGGTTAAGGGACGATAAGAAACCAAACAATTCTACCTCCTTGCAAGGAAAAAATGAACTAGTTGCTGAGGGGTTTGGCTAAATAAACCGGGGTCTTTCCTAACGAAGTTGCCAGATGGACGACTGCACTCTGAATTCGTGCGTTATTTCAACTCATTTAGTGAAATTTCTCCTGACAAAATTAGTATCTTACAAGTTTATTTGGCTAGTAGTTTGCAGAGTTTACGAGATGACTACTTCATGATGCCAAAATAAGCAATTTTTTGCCTTGAGCGACACTGGAGTGGCTATCAAAGAAGGTGGACCCCATGTAAGGTTGACGAGATCTTGATTACTTCGTAATGCTCAACTGTTCTGTAATTGTGAGGGCCGACATCTAATCAAATATACCTGATCTTAAAAGATAGTAAGTCACTAAATACGTTCCGAAATCATGTGGCACAGATAAAAAAATTATCGTAGAAGTAAACTGTATCTCTGTCTGGTTTAATTCCAACCTGCACACTCGGTGTCGGCTAGAGCTCATTTGTGCCATTTGAGAAGGGCGCAGTTTAAAGTGAATTGTTTCCGTCCTGAAAAAACGTTCTGAGCTCCTTTTCTGCTCCTGCAAATTTGCCGGCATTTGGATCCTCCAGTCTGTTGGCAACTATTTTTCCAACATGTGGACCTCAAAAGTGGAGTTCCCTCTTTGTGCTGACTACTGAGCCAAAATGTAATGTCAAGTTAAACACAATTTTTCAGCACCGGGCCCTCTGCCCTCCTTCCCATCGTTGGTCGCATGTTGGTTCAATAAATCACTGCAATTGGGACTTCTATTCGAGCGTAGGAAGTAACCATTTGGTCTTTCCGGCATGGCAGACCAAGTGTGTTTATGTGGCACACTCGACAGAATAATGTCGCCACGTCAAACAGCCGCAATTATGGGACAGGAAGGTGTCGGCTAGGTGTACGGGCGGTCCAATCAATCATCCTCCACACACACGTCACAAAAGCCACCCCGGGTGGGGGATTGGCGGTGGTGGTGACTTACAAATTATATATAACTGCGAAGAAGGAGACACAATCACTGGAACAAGAGCTTTATTGGCTTAACGTTTCGGATTCTCTCTCGAACCCCTCATCAGAAACAGTCGCATAAAAGGGTAATAGGGGGGGGCACTAGGGGCGCAGTATTTATAGGGCGTGGTCGCCAGACCACCCCACGCCTACTAAATTTGACAGTCTTCGTGGTCTTCTCCGGGGGGCATGGTTGATGTGATGATTGCTAGTCGGCCCTGGCTCGAGTCGTTAATCGTCGTGATTTAATCACTGTTGTCGGTCATTGGCGTGACAATTACTCGGCATTTCGGCCCACTGTCACCCGAGCTTTTGCTCACTCACATCCTCCCCGCACGGTTGGTAATTATTGTTGCCCAGGCAAAATCGCCACACAGAATATGGAGGCGGAAGATCATTGCACCTGTTAATTGAATGCGTGCCGGAGAACTACGACTCAAGCAGCTCATGGCTAACGTGTTTGTTATCTCTTGCGAGAATTTCGTCCTCTTCACACTTGAAGGTGTGGCCGGGTCTGGTCGATTGAGCCGCGATCTGGGAGTTAGTGTCATGCCTCCGCAACGCTGCTGCATGTTCAGCCATTCGCGTGTGAAATAGTCTCCCAGTTTCTCCGACGTAGTTGCTTGGTCTGCAACTACACCAGGTTCGATAAACGACTCCAGAGCTTTCCTGTCATGACAGCAGGTCTTGCGGCCTCAGCACTTAGCCTCTGGTCTGTGCGCGATTCCAACCCCGAGTAGTGTAAGGAAACGGCTGACGGCTTCCGAGCTGTTCTTCACATATGGGAGCACTCGCCATGATTTTGGATCAGTTAAAGGTTGTCGTTCGTTGCGTTTACTTATGCAGTGGTTGACGAAGTTGCGTGGCTATCCATTCGCTCTAAGGACCCCTCGAATATATTTTAGTTCAGTAACCTTATCTTCTGGTTCACTGCGGTGCGTCTCGACACGCTGATATAGCGCCCGTACGCAACTGCATTTGTGGCGTATTGGGTGGTTGCTGTTGAAGCTCAGTACTTGCGTCGTATAATTTTGAGGTTTTCGTTTTCCCCTTCCTCCACAAAACATCTCTAGGCGAGCTTTAGCAAAAAGTCTTAATCTCCCGATTTCCAAGGGCTGCGTGGGTTAGGCCCTTCATTGAGATCTGATTAACATTAAATTTCCCTAGCTCTTTTAATTTGATCAGCCTTCCTGTGCCGTTGACCATCGTTGCAGTTTGAATTCTGGGAATAACTGACGGCCTTAGCGCAATGCAAAGTGGGAAAAAAAATTGTATCATTGGAGTTAGGGATGACCGATTGGATAGACAACCTTACGGAAATTTCCATATAAAAAGAGATTGCTGTAAGTCAGTTCATGAATTTCAGCGCGTGGAAGCCAGCGAATATATGACTCACTTACCTGGAACGTGAATGTTGCGATGTCGAATGGAGACCGTGTGGACACCCAGCTCCTGAGGCACAAAACGAATACTGTAGTTTGAAGGTTCCGGCTCCGATATGACACACTGCTCAGTGCGTCCGGAGGGGCTTGTCACGACCGCCGTAAGTTCGCGAGGGTTCACTCCTGTCATATAAAGGCGTACAACAGTGAGGACAGTCAGCGGTCCAAGATGGCACCGCTTCCAAAATGGGAATAGGGATACGGTGCCAGAAAAAACTCTATTACCTGGCGAAAAGCCTCAACTGTACAATATATCCTCCAATAGAAAGCTCCTACTCTTACTCTGCAAAGTTCTTTTCAATGGAATATTCTTGTTATAAACTCGAGACTTTAATTTTTGTCCCTAGATTTGCATGTTTGCAGTTTCTGAATTTGAACAGAAAGTGGCATTAGTCTAAATGAAGTGCCGCAAGCGATTTTCAGCCTTTGTGATTGGTGCATGGCTCACGAGTAGTCATCAGGGCAAATTGTCCGCCATCACTACCCATTTGTCAGTACGGACTGCTTTGAGGCAAATTATCATGTGGATAGGGAAGGAAGAATGAGGGAGAGGCATGCAGCAGCCGAAAATAAACCCTCGGCAGCTTGCTCACCTTGGCAAGTAGTCTCGTTCATTGTAGCATCTCCGAGTTCATGCTTTTTCCACAAAATGTGAGTAATTACAGTTTGGAGTGTAAGACTGGAAGAATTGCAGTCCAGTACAGTCGACCGAAAGCCCTATAAAGGTGTCCTTGTGAAACTACCACTTTATATTCTTGCCTCCAATGCGGTGACAGAAGGAATCTCGTTTCCTTGCTGTCACGTAGGGCGGGGGTTGGAACTGTTGTCGAGTTCGTAAACGATTAGTCTGAGGCGATTCTGTCTCATATAAGGCCAACTGACAGCATTAAGCGCACATACGAGCAACGTTCTGGGAGGTTTCATGAACCAGTAAAGACGGTCCGAAAAAATACTAGGGCAATTTTCGTCCCGTGCCTTATTCTGAAAAAAAATAGGCCCAAGGTCCTTAGGCCTAGTCATTGGGCCTGGTCATCTTTGGTCGGAGCATGTTGGGTAGCCTGACTGTATGTAAGAATCAATAATTTTGACGGCATCTTTTTCTGGTCAAAAGCCGTCTGAAAATTCAGGTGGAAAATGATTTATCCTGGGAGATTCCTCCGACTGCACGCTTCGCTATTTCTTGAGCATATTTCAATTCAGATGCACTCACTGCCCGAAAAATGGGGACAAAACGTCCGTATACACTCTAATCGAAACTATATGCCCATTTCAAAACAACAATTATATGTGAGACTGAAAGTGCTTCTCAACTTAGGACCACTGACAGAAAATTACCTTAATTCTACCTCTGTTTAGGCAGTCTTTTTCCCTCTTATTCGTTTGCCTTAGTCGATTAATTTCCTTTTATGAACACCTTAAGCGTGTATGAAAATAAATTTTGATTAGGAAACTGCTTTATTATATGTAGGTTGAAGTTCGAACGGCAGAGCATTTTGAGCTCAACTGAAGCCGGGTGTGCCTACAACCCTTTTAGTCGCACAAACGAAGTACATGTGAGTACATGGCAAATAAACTCTGCATTTAGGACATCTCGATCCCAATTATAAGTGCCTAATCAGCCCAAATCCTCCATAACAGACCAATATTGCATTGAAATTGTAAAGGTAGCCATTACATGCTAAAAGCAGGGTTCTCTCAAGGGATGACCACGCAAAGGTAACTTGTCAGGACAGCCCGAATACAGTATTTTTAACCCCAAAGATATCGCTGCAGGCCAGGTCCTCTATAGAACCGACAGCAATAAACCCCACATGGTGAAGTGGTTTTACAACGTCTTCTGTAAAGCCTGTGGTAATAAGGTGGCAATTACGTCCATATCTGAAGTTTAGCCTCGGTGTTTGTTAGAAAGCACTCCTATCGATATGGAATGATCCTAGGCGACCACTTTCACAAATGTGCAGCCTAAATCATGTCAAAACTTCTGCTTCTACGGGTGAACCCACTCCGCCGGCAACCAAAGCAGAAGGGGGCGTGTTAGTTGCACAAACCTGGGATCTTAAGGCTGAGCTCGCATTGGCTGCCAACATGAGTCGCCTCAGCGACCTCTCGTTGACGAGTGATTCGCTCCATTACGAGGGGTGACGGTTGTCCACCGATGTTCACCGCAAACGGGCTGCCAGGTACGTTCTCGTCGGCGTACTTCACGTTGATTATGTATGTTCCGGGCTCAGTGGGACGATAGGTGACGAGGCAGGTGCCGTCCTGGTTGTCATGGCATTCTATGTCCGCCTTGCTCGGACCCTCAATTGACAGGCTGAGACCTCCGAAACCTTGTAAAAACATGAGGGCGTGAAGTGAGAGACTAGATTCCGGTGAAATATGTTGACCTCTGAGAGAGAGGCATGCAGCAGCCGAAAATAAACCCTCGACAACTTCCTTATCTTGGCAAGTAGTCTCGTTCATTGAACCACCTCCGAGTTCATGCTTTTTCAAAAAAATAGGTTAGTATTTATAGTTTTGGAATGTGAGACTGGAAGAATCGCAGTCCATTTCAGTCGACCTCTGAAAATGCTGAGGCAAATTATTTTATCCCCTGTGTACGAGCACGTCCTCATGCGTGAGTCAAGTGGCCTCTAGGCAGACGTAAAGTATTATGTGTGCTCACCTCTTGTAAGAACAGTTTTGTTCCTTTTGTCTGGAAAAGGTTAATCCTGTAGATCTGCAGCACACTACGATCGGACTTTGGAATCTTTTGCTATTTATTTATTCGGCCAAATTCACAATTTATTATAGGAAAGTAGCGTAGAACCGCAAAGTGCGGGCATCCTACACTCAGCAATCGTTTTCCATGGTAAATATGCCTTTTCTTTAACTTCCCTTCCTACATTAGCCTATTTCATCATCCTGTGTGGGCTGTGAGGTGGATATTATTGTGAAAAACTCGACGGCCTCGGTGCGATTCGAACCCACTTATTTTGAAAATGCCGAAACTTTTTGAAAATTTCAACACGATATAAACTTTGTTTTCAGGTTGTTTCATTTTGTTCGATATATATCTAAGTATAAAACCGGATTTAGAAATACTTGGAGTTCTCAGACTTGGATGACAATAACTCAGTTTAGATGACTGTCTGAAATTATGGTAATATGGCCCAGCATAAGGCCAGTTGAACCATTCGGTATCGCATTTCTCATCACCGTTAAAGATAAGTAGCATTCTCAATTGTGTAAGAAGCACCTGGCTTCTTCGCTTATATTTTGCGCTGAAAGCTGGTGACTACCTCTTTTCAGGCCAAGGATTTCACGTATCTGCTTCTTTT
Organism: Schistocephalus solidus; assembly: GCA_017591395.1. Classification (NCBI taxonomy): domain Eukaryota; kingdom Metazoa; phylum Platyhelminthes; class Cestoda; order Diphyllobothriidea; family Diphyllobothriidae; genus Schistocephalus; species Schistocephalus solidus. The sequence goes on along the minus strand of WEDG01000202.1, from coordinate 129,648 downwards.
TTTCCGATCGATGCATCGGTTTCTTGGCGATGATTTCTCAAAAATTTATTCTCAGAACACCAAGAAACAACCCCATTTCTCATTTGCCCCAATTGCGAAAAGCTCGGTAGCCCTGTATGATTTAAGTCCAGGACAGCAGGGAGAAGGCTGTAATACAGCCAACTCTTTAACCACTTGAGTTTTGAGGCTCCCAGTTAACTGTGCCATTAATGACACTTTTTGATCAAATGCCATTACTTCGTCTTTCTGTGGAGAATTCAGAAAAATTCTTGCAAACCAAATGTCATTAATAGTGAACTCTGAGAATGTTTACAGGTGACGCAGTCAGTCTTTTCATCTGACAGCATGCTCATTTCTTCCTGAACTCAAAGGTTTTTATCCCAAAAAAACACAAGGGACCGATCACTGCTGAAGAAGGAAGACCAGCTTTTTATCTTACCGCAATGCAAGCGAATACTCACACAGCAGACAGGATTCGCGTTAATACTCAAAGAATACATAGACCAGATGAATCTGATCAACAGGAGATTTACAAATGAATCAGGTTTCGAAGATCCTTTTTCGCGAAACGAGAGTAAGGTAAATGGACATCGTGACCAGGATTTTGATTAAATTTCGGACTATAGAATCATAGCTATCGATCAAAGTCTGAATGGAGAGCATATAAAGAACTTTGACATAAAAGCGAGTAGTTAGTAATCTCAGTGCACTTACGCACGGCTATTTCCTTTAAAAGGTGGAGTTTAGTGTGTTTAGTCATAAAGCTGTATAAACTGTCATCAATGTTAATAGCAATATTTTTCTATTAAACATTTTGATGCCCCATAAACAGCCTCTCGGTAGGGCTAATTTCAGAGGCATTCCCATTTTGCAGATACGGCACAAAACATAAGTTAAACTAACAAAAGGTGAACTCTACGCAGACATGAATAGGACCAGGCATAAGGATATCCGTCACGGCCTACCTGCATCGCGGGTATCCACAGTGAACTGGCAGTTCTGATTGGCCATTCCCTCACGCAGGCCACGGCCATAGACGCGCACACGGGCTGCATTTCCCAGTTCCGACTCACCCACGAAGATTTTGAAAGGACTGTTGGGAATAGGGCGGCCGTTACGATAGACATTGACTAGATGGTCACCGATCTCGCGTGGTGTGAAGGAAATACCTAGCAGAGAATGTAAAATACCGTTGGGTTTGACTATGTCTGTGGCATAAACGCGTGGTGTGGGCAACGTATACGTTTAAGAATAGGAAGGGTAGCATGTAGGTTCAATTTGATCCTAATTTTACTAACCAGGCGTAAAAGAATAAGGTTATCTTCAAGAAAAGTAACTTATCCCAACCAAACCATCTCCCCTTAATAAAGGGTAAAGGCGAGAACATGTTGCGCTAGAGCTCTGGATAAGTGCCATTGGAGGCAGTCACGTAGCAACGAACATTCACTGACGGTGGGAGAGTCGAATGATCTTTCGTGACTTATTACCCATTGTCAGCTGGTCATAGTCCTTCGTGACTCAAATTAAACCGTCAAGTAGTCGGTTTTTACAAACTACGCTTGACATTTTAGTTGGGTAAGCTTACTTTTCTCCACGCATTAGAGGCGTTAAGTGGAGAAATACTTGTGGGACTATGCTGCGGTAAAGCAAATACATAATGTGAGCAAGCTTTCGAGTTTATCACTTTCAGGGTAGATAGTCAAATGTCCGTTAAACTACTGAAATCCAAGGAAATAAATATGCTTCACGTCCTATAAAATGTATCATTTGCGAAACCGATAGCCAAATGGGAAGGGCTGCCCAGCGAAAGTAATAAGTATCCATGGAAACGTTGATTTCCAGGGGGGTAGGGCGTGGTGAGACTCCTCTCATACCGTTGGCGGACTCATTTTTACGATGTGTAGCAAAACATTTCACTTTAAAATAAATCATTTTTGTCAGCACTAACTACCCTAAGCGATTATATAAGCTATGAAATTGTAGGACTTATTGAGATTCCAGCAAATTCAAGCCAAAAGGAAGGCAAAGAGTCGGTTGAAAAACTGGCATTCGCAACTGGGCACTGAACGTCCCTTTAATCAGTTCTTCGATGCAATTTCCTTTGCAGAGAAGTGTTTGAACCCCTGCGCAGGTGCTGACAGCATGAAAGAGCAACGGCACAGCAAGGCAAAAAACAAGATGATGGTTTTCTCTAATAACAGCATAATTAATCACTTTGGATGGCGTCATACTCAGTAAGGAGGAGGAGGAGGAGGAGACAGCTCATGAAGATATACAAAATGTTGTTTATCCGACTCAAAATGGACGTAAACAGGGACGACACCCGGCTGAAACGCGTTTCTTCATGTTCAATCTATTTCTTAATTAGTTAGAATGGACCCAGGCGTTGTTCAATGTTAGTAGGCTACATCAACTAAGAAAGATAAAAGAGACAATTACTGTAAAATGGTGTTTTTGGCCTGCCGTTTCGGATCCTCTCTCAAATTCATCATCAGAGACAGTTGCAGTAAAGTTTCATTGCGGCACAAGGTGCACACTATATATAGGGCATGGTAACCAGGCCATCTTAGTCTTGCTATCGTTGACTTCCTCGTGCTCATTGCTGGGGTGGGGAGTCGTAGTTGATGCGATGATTGCTGTTTGGTTCATACTCGTCCCACTTAACATCATGTTCCAGTACTCGCCTCTTCATTTTCTGAGCTGCATCTCAGAACTCGCCTGTTCGTTTCTATCTACCTTTATTAATTTGGATCGTATTTTCTTGATGGGCTGTAGTAAGCAAGCTGTGGGATATTTACTAAAACAACCTTTGTCAGCTTGAAACTTGATTTTCTGGTCCGTGAAAAACAGTTTACGCAAATTTTGACAACATAAGTTATGGTTAGAAATGTCTATTCTTTTTTTAAATGTTGGCACGTAAAACTGATATGGTTATCTTCTTATTAGATCTACGGCCAGTGGATTTGTTTCGAAATGCACGTGGTTCTCATGCATATGTAAAATTGTGCAGGTAACCGCGAGGATTTTTACAGTTTCCGACCGTTTAAACTTATGATTATGCAGTAAGATGCTTTATGTGCAGGCTAATTTTTACGCAACGTGCATATCCTAAGCGGATTCACAAATTTTATAGCATTTATACAGCCACTCTGTAGGACATTTATAATCGGAGAACTGTGCACAAACCTACGCAGATATTATGAAAAGGGTTCTCTTATAAAAGATAAGAGGCTGCTTTGTCGGTTGCAGCGGAAAACGTTCAACGTCTATAAGAGAAGTACATAAGCGTGTAAAATGTTTCGTTTTTTTTCCCTGACTAAGGTGCAAACGGGGAAGTTCCGGGATAGTCATCAACGAAGTAAGCCTTTATGTCACTTTCCACGGATACTTTAGTAGACAAGGTATTTGAGGTCTTCTTGGGGGACACCTTCTTCCATCGGTAATTAGGTTTTCTGTGAAGACGAGTTTGCAAATATTACCAAGCAACCGGCTTCATAGAAGAACGTCAAATATTTCAAACTATAGGCAACAGGCTTCGAGAGTGGTTTAATTTTGAAGGGTTTTCCAAAAACAGCCACTTGATCAGGGATAATGAACAGCATTAAAATATTCACTGATATTTAAAAACTGTATTAAAACTCGGCGGACTCAACTGTTCCTAAAGGCACAAAATAAACAAGCAAATGTCTCTCAGTACAAAAAAGGTATGTTTCGAATTTCATTCTCCAATCATATTTAAGGCTTTTAATCACTGACAGCCTTCCTGATATCGGATCTGACAATAAACTTCCACTCATTTTGACGCCTCTTACTGTAAAATCAAGCGCGAATCTCTTCGCCAGGGTCAACCACATATAGAGCAATGCACCAATTAAAAGTACTATCGGGCCCTCATAGCACCATTTGGAACACAATTAAGCTGTTAGATATCTGCCATTTTTAATTGCACTCTAGTTCCCCGAGAGCATATAGCCCATGGATTATTAAAAAGGGCTTTTTATACACTGTTAAGCGTATAGGGTATTATTTGTACATTTTTCGCTTGGAGTTTCATTATTTATTTCTAGAACTTTAATCGGGTCATTTGACGGTACTTTTCCTATGTCAAGGGCTTCCACCTTTCCTAAAAAAAATAGTTTATTATAAATAATGCAATATTACTTCTACGATGTTTTTGCTGTTTTCATCAACTTGAAGATCGTTCATTAATAATGCTGGTTTGGGTTTATGTATATGGACTGATTTGCGATTTACTGGAAATTTTTAGTAAGTTCAAGCATACTTTGTGAGTCATGTTGTGTAGGAGTAATTGTCTATTACTCGGTATGCGATAACACTGTACAGAGCTATTGTCGTCTCGGAAATAAGGTAATCGTGTTGTAAATGACAATTCGCAATCTCGTAAAACTTGTTTCGTCTTCCTCGAAAGAGTCTCATGTACAAAATTGGCCATAGTTTCGTCATGTTTCGAAGTTTGAAGCAGTGTTGTTGCAATTCGCAGGCTTGCACGGACGGGGACTGATTGACTAATACAACTTCCTTTATTAACGCCAAGGGAGAATTTGACACGCAACACATTCTTCCTAATTTCCTTCCAATCAAAAATAATGACATTTTTCATAAACTATGAGAAGTCTTCTAAGATTTGTCCTTAGTTCATCGTTGTTCTGGTCACGTGTTCTATCCTTTTGGCTTAAACCAGATTTATAGGCAAATTTTCTTCAAGATATGATTTTTGCCACAACGATATAGAAAACCGAGGAGAAAAAAATCAAGGAAAATTAATCAACTCCATGCGTATTTTCGTGTTATTAATTGGCGCCCTGACCTACACTATGCGAAAAAACGCAAAAGAACTTGCTCACAATTTGTCGAGAAGCCTGCGCACAGAAGAATGCCGTCACGAGAGTATACTACTAAGAACATTACTGTACGATAAAGTGCTGGCTTTAGTCAAAAATAGATCTCGCATTGCATGTAAACCGTATTCGGGGGTGACCGATCACAGGCTCTGGAATGCACCTCTCACAGACTCCGCATTAGACTACTTACGTAATGTAGGTGACCTAACTCATGCAATGTATGATCAGAATTTTCATGAGTAGTTTAGCTACACTTGGCCTTGTTATTTCAATTTGGTGAGTTGATTTGAGATTCCGAAAGCCTTTTGACAAAGAATACTACATTTTCATTCTTATATATTGAAGGAAAACAGACAGGATTGGGCAAAATCAGATGCTGCTAACAATCAAGAAATTCCTCATACTTTTTAATATCGCAGAACAAAGTCCATAATTTTTTGTGCATTGTGCTATAAAAGACCATTTATATAAGTGAGAAAGGCTTTTAATACATCCCTGCTGCAACCGGAAATTTTGATCGTAATACAATGAAACGCGGGTGAATGCAAAAGCAAGGAATCGCATTTTTTTCCAAAAGCAAGCACATTTCCTTTAATTTTTAAATTTTCTTAAGATTTTTCGTTAATATTTCAAAGATTTGTAACATGTGTTGATGTCGGTTTGCGGGTGATTATCAATCTTTTGCATTTTGCTGGTGTTAGTGCACACACTGCAGTGCGCATTTTTAAGTTGATTTTCCGTTGTCGTATAGATTCAAAATAGTTTATAGCAAACGAAGGCAAACATATTTCTTCCGGCAACAAATCAAGTCTCGATATTTTAAAATCAAAAAAAGTGCATCTTTAGGCTGAAAATATTTGTCAATTTTCAATAATTTTGAGTCCAATCGGTGGTCGCATTTGCGTTTATACTTTTGAATCTATGTGTCATATGAAACGCGTGTAAAAACTAACACGCATTTCCGCAGGCTACTGAGAAGATATCACATAGCGCGTATAACATTTTTAATCGATGTGGGCCATGAGGGACAATAATAAACGAACAGATACAATGCAAACTAAATAGACGAATCATTTTTTTAATCTCAAGTATAAATTTTTTTAATATTAGGATAATCTTTTTTGAGTATCCAATTTTCAGAAGACGTGACTAGTTATCAAATGAGGGCAAGAAAGTATATTTTGACTTAATTTTTCTATAAATATGTTAACCTTTATGAGTGTGTTAACAATCAACAAAAACGTCAAACTTATTAAGTGATCATTTTTTATCCAGTGCGGCTTTTGTCGGGCATTGAAGAGCAGATATCCCAGCATCTCGGAAATATCTCAGGATTGTGCCGCAGGATGTTCAACCTTCCCAGTCCCACTTAAGTAAATATGAGTTTTGGTTAGCATTTTGTGAGATCGGTCACCGACCACACTTATGAGGTGTGTGCTGTTTACCCACTATGACTCGACCCCTTAATACTTTGAATTATAGTTTGCGGAGATCGTGCTCAAAATTTGCTTATATTGCCCACCTTGGAGGATATTACGTCATCTAAAAAGTTGACACTTGAGAAAATCAACTGTAAGATTGCTTGTAAACTGTGCTCATTAAGTTAGAGAGGGTGAAAAGATGAGGTAGAGAGAGAGAAAGACGAATGTCCACATTTTTCGTCATTTAGACAGAAACACATTAATTTGAAAGTATCACTCGAAAAGTTTCAGCAAGCTATAAACAACTCCTCGTGGATAAAACACGGTATGCAAAAGAGGAAACACCGGAATATCACAAAAAACCAATGTCTAAAACACGTCACTGTTGAGATAGTGAACGATCTTCCAGAACTGAGACCCTGTAGTTACCCTCGAGTTTAATTCCTTCAAAACGGGCCTAGCGTAGTATGCAGGTCATTCCTCTGCCACAAAAAATTGTAGTGGCCTAAAAACTAAAGTAAAATGAGTTCAGGCCGTGTCAGTCACTTGCGCCCAATCGCGTCTCCGAGCTCTTTGAATCCGTTTTGACCCTGGAGTGACGTGGGGGAGGGGAAGCGAGTACGCTAGATGCTGCACAAGTTTACTATTTCCCTACACTAATTCACGCGCAAGGTTTTGTCGTTTTGACCAGCTTGCTGTGGAGGGAACGGCGGACCTCGTCGGAAACGACTTTTGAAGTTAAGGGCAGGACGGATTGAGAGAACAATGACTAGCCGGTCCTACTGGCCTTTTCAGTCGCCTCTTGACCTACGTCTTCTGTGTGTCAGTTGGCAACCTGTGTCACCTGCAGGTACACGCTCCGCAAGTTCCAATTAAGTGCTAGCGTTTCTTGTGTCAAAGCGCGTATAAGTCAAAGTAACAGAAGTAGTCGTCGTAGTCTTATTATAAGAAGTAATCTTAGTCGTAGTAGAATTAGTAGTAATAGTAGTAGTAGTAGTAGTAGTAGTAGTAGTAGTAGTAGTAGTAGTAGTCTTAATCGTCATCATCGTAGTACTCGTAAAAGTAGTAGTCGTCAGAAGAAGCAGTAGTATTAGTAGTAGTAGTCGTCATCGTAGTAGTAGTAGTAGTTGTAGTAGTAGTAGTAGTAGTAGAAGTAGTATTAGAAGTAGTAGAAGCAGCAGAAGAAGAAGGGCTAGTAGCAATAATTCAAGTAGTAGTGGTAGTATAAGAAGTAGTAGTAGTAGTAGAAGAAGAAGTAGAAGAAGAAGTAGTAGCAGTAGTAGTAGTAGTAGTAGTAGTAGTAGTAGTAGTAGTAGTAGTAGTAGTAGTAGTAGTAGTAGTAGTAGTAGTAGTAGTATTAGTCTTAATCATCGTCATCGTAGTACTCGTAAAATTAGTAGTAGTCAGTAGAAGTAGTAGTCGTAGTAGTGTTAAAAGTAGTAGCGGTAGCATAAGAAGTAGAAGTAGCAGTAGAATTAGAAAAAGGTATAGTATTTCTAATTCTAGTAGTAGTAGTAGTAGTAGTAGTAGTAGTAGTAGTAGTAGTAGTAGTAGTAGTAGTAGTAGTAGAAGCAATAGCAGTAGAAGAAGAAGTAGTAGAAGTAGTCCTATTATTAGAAGTTGTAGTATTAGCAGTTGTAGTAGTAGAAGGTGTATTCGTATATGTAGTATTAGTATTAGTAATAGTAGTAGTAGTAGTAATATTAATCTTCGTCGTCGTAGTACTCGTAAAAGTAGTAGTAGTCAAAAGCAGTAAGACTAGTAGTAGTCGTAGTAGTAGTATTAGTGAGGTCGTAGTAGCAGCAGAAGTAGAAGAAGGGCTAGTAGTCCTAATTCTAGTTGTAGTAGTAGTTTAAGTAGTAGTTTTAGTAGTAGTAGTAGTAGTAGTAGCAGAAGTAGTCCTTTTTATTGTAATTAGTAGTATTAGCAGTAGAAGAAGTAGTAGTAGTATAAGTATTAGTACTAGTAGTAGTAGCAGCAGTAGTATTCGTAGTTGTATATGTTATCGTAGTTGTAGTCGTAGTAGTAATAGTCGTAGTAATAGTAGTCGTTGTAGTAATAGTCATAGTAGTAGTAGTCGTAGTAGTAGTAGTAGTCGTCGTAGTAGTATTTGTCGTCATATTAGATGTCAAAGTAGCAGTGGTAGTCGCAGTTCTATTATTATTTATAGTTATTTATAGTAATCGTAGTAGTAGTAGAAGTAGTAGTAGAAGTAGGAGTAGTAGTAGTAGTGGTAGTAGCAACAGTATTAGTATTGGTCATCATCGTAGTAGTCAGTATTAGTAGAAGTAGTAGTAGTAGTATAATCAGAAGTAGTAGTATTAGTAGTAATCAATGTAGTAGTAGTAGTAGTAGTAGTATAAATATTAGTAGTATTAATAGTAATAAGGTTGAAGCAAAATAGCCAAACTGACTAAGAGCATTGCAAGCAAGCCCAACTGTCTTACGGGAACGGTGGTAAAGGGGTTTTTGCATAATGAATAATCATAAAACCTTGTAAAAGCAGGCGAATATGATAGGCATAATTATAACTGACTATAAATGTGCTAATAAGAACCCGTGTGATTTAAGCGAAGCGGAAAGATTATCCCATGGGCAAAGGGCAAGGGAATCGACCTTCTGACTCGGTGTAAGGGAGCAGACGGTCGACAAGAAACTGAAAAGTTCCGCCCGCGCTACGCCATAGGTGATATCAGTTTGTCCCCAAAAGCTTAAACGAAACTAATTTTGCCTCTAGCAAATGTCAAAGCGAATGAACTATGCTTTTCCACAGCAAGTACGCAGTGTCAAGAGGAGAGAAGGGATGTTTTGGGGAAACCGATATTTGCCCTGAATTCCACATCTGTTTTCTAAGTCTCCCAAATTCGCAACGCTGTCCGTAATAGATGGATTATCTCTGGCGTCCCTAATGGCTTTCGAGATTTCCGAAGTTGGAAATCCTGGTTTAATGGTGATGTTATCGGATATTCATTTGCCCTGATGTTACGCGGGGAAGTTGGCCTGTACAGAATAATGATAATTTTGTGACTCTCCTTACCCGGAAAATGATGTTTCATTGCTTCCGTTAATGCGGTTAACAACCCAGGCCAAAACTTTCGCCTCCGGAATTGCGCGGTTTATCATGAAAATTGGATGAAGTCACACCCATTTTTTCCACTGCTTTATATACATATGCCATCAACCGTAATTCATTCCATGTCCTCGGAATAATTACAGGAAGCGAGCATCAAAATGAGGCTATAATATCGTATAAACTTCAATACTTCTTATCCAGCCATGGCTTGATGCGGATTCACTGAATTGCGTTTTTGCGTAAAATTGGATTGTCTGGATTCCCCCATTTTCTGGTTTATATTTTTTCTCGAACTTTATTGTTCTCTTTATAAGTCCGAAAATGGTGAGGATGATGATTATTAGTATTACTTTTAGGTGGGAACTTCTGGTATTGTTGAAGATCCCCGTGGTTTTTCCCTTATTGTGGTACGTGGGTCACTTGTGGTGGTGGTGGTGGTGGTGGTGAAGGAGGAGGACGGCAGAGGAGCAGAAGGAGGGGAGAGGAAACACTCATAATAATAGTAAAAATAGAATAACTTGTGGTAGGAAGAAGCCTAGTAATATAAGTAGTAGTAGTAGTGGTAGTAGTAGTAGTAGTAGTAGTAGTAGTAGTAGTAGTAGTAGTAGTAGTAGCAAAGTAGTAGTAGAAGTAGTAGTAGTAGTAGTAGTAGTAGTAGTAGTAGTAGTAGTAGTAGTAGTAGTAGTAGTAGTAGTAGTAGTAGTAGTAGTAGTAGTAGTAGTAGTAGTAGTAGTCGTAGTAGTAGTAGTAGTAAAAGCAGTAGTAGTAGAATTCTTCTTCTGAACATTTGAAGTTCTGGAGGATTCACCCAATTTGCATTCCTGGTTCCCCTGTAACCATCCTTTTTTTATATTGAAAAATTGAAGGAGCATTGTTTTTAGCTGCGATGATAGTACTGTCATCAGCAAGCCGGACATTGCTGACGAAATCAAACTTCTGTCGTAAAGGACGAGTGAAAGTCAAAAACCCCTAGCTTTCCTGAATTATGCCAGAGTGAACTTAAAGGTTGACTATGTCAGTTAATGTAATTTAGAACTTATTTCTCCATACTGTTCAACAACAATCTGTTTTACTACAACGTCCACAGCTCAGAAAATGTGAATATCCTTGTATTTTCGATTATGTACACATGTCTGTGTGATATAAATGCCGTAAACTACCAATAATTTTCCTAGTTATTGAGTCATCAGCTGAAAGAGATTACGCTAACTCCTTCTAGTTGAGTCGATAATAGCTGCACATAGTAGTTAATTGACTAGAAACCCCCACCATTTCGACAAACGTTTCACAACATTTCTAACCATTCTTTTTTTGCTGGACTGTAGTTATCACTTGAACGGAATGTATTCGTCCTACACCTGGATACGATTATTTTGATGGTCATGGGTGAGGTACATCTGGCAATCTCGTTGGTTAAAAACTTGAAGCCGCACTCGCACCCTGAAGCCTGGTTCGTGTAGAATTAGGAATCTGGTCACGTCTGGCATGAAGAGACGGGATATCTTTTACTGTCAGCCAGTTTGCGTTTCCAATGCAAAGGTATTCGATTTCATTGGAGTGCGGAGGATATTTACATAGGTCTTCCACAGGTCCACCTCGGTTTTAACTACTTCATGCGTAAGTAACTGCTGCCCCTACGTCCCTGCTGGCAGAAAAGTTTTTGCGTTCGTTTTATTAGTAGTACTAGTACTACTTATTGTTTTGATAGTAGTATTATCAGTAGTGATCGAGTTCACATTACACGATTATGTTTTTAATACCACCTGAATATTGCCTGAGCATGGGCTTCGATAAGAAAGGATTCAATTATTACGACCCACATATTATAAAAGTTTTCAAACAGCACTAAATATGCAATGTTTATTCTAAAATCTGCTACTGAGGCACAAGTTTACTTATCAAATTGGAAATATTTGACAGATACTCCGTCTCAGAAAACTATTTTCGAGCCGTCCGTTCGCATTCTCGCCAAGCCTTCAGCACTGTGCAGTCACTACCTGTCAAAATGTGCTATTCAACACGATTTCCAACAAGATCACATAATATGATCATTGGCAGTCAGAACTCACCCAGATGTCCATTTGGCATTCTCTTGATCACTGATGGCTGCTCCACACCCGACGGACTAGTCACTGAAGCCGTCAGATTGTAGATATCGGTTTCAGAGATGCGCAGAGGCACCTCACTGGTGGTTCCCACCACGACTTGCGTCATGCGTCGAGGATCCTCTGAAAACAATGACAGAGTGCTTACGGGGAGAATACTGCCAATTCAAATCATATTATTTGATAGCAAAAGCAGGGTGAAAATGCGGCCGTGGTTGAAACAAAAAGCGTTCGCTGCATTGCGTCAAAGCCATTTTTCATTTCTTACAATTTAACTCCTGTTTGTACCCCCCGAGAACCTTTGCCTGCTGTTTAAAATCCTCCCCAACAGCACGATACTAGTCTTTATGCTTAATTATCTTGGCCAGATGTGTATAGACATGGATAAAAAGAACTTTATCGTTGTCAACCAGCCTCACAAACCAGAGAAACTGAGGACAAGCATCCAGTTTTCGTGGATTTAAACACAATATACGTAAATCCCAGCTGGTTTGGAATTCTCCTCCAAATTAAGACTCGTAAATTTTCTTATTGCCCTCCTCGCTCATTCCACACCCATAATCTGCCAATTGCTGAAGCTTGTAAAGTTTATTAATAGGTCAGTTTATTATGTCTGCTACACGTGGACAGGTCCTCCTTAGTTTCTACATGATTTATTTTACAGTTCCCTCCTACCGTGGCTGCCTAGACTGCTTTCTTACCACCCTTTACGGTTTCACAATTTCAAAACGCCAAAATGAGCCCCTAGTGGCGTGGTCTCTAATTTGCACCTTCCATCCATTCATTTCGCCTTACTTTTTTTTACTGAAGACCGTATTTTCGCTGTCAATTTTAGCTCACTCTCAAAAACAAAAAATGCCATGCTTTTCTTTCTGTCGCCAAGATTCACTCCTGGGAATTATGGCTCGCGGGGATTTTTTTATTCACAGCTCTTACGCACACCCTAAATCAGGGCAGTATATATTGAGACTGTGTCAATGAGGTTACAAAATTCGTTAGAAGAAGGCCAAGTCCAAAGTCAAGTCAAGTCCTACTTGGAGAAACAAAAATACACTAAAAATGCAAATTTAATAATGTATTTTCGATAGCTGCTTAAATTAGACCCCATTTACGGCAAGAAAGTATACTAAGTTTACTTTAACTGCGCATTTTAAACATAACCTTTTTAATGTTGTTAAACCTAACGAAGTACGCGCATTTTATCTTTCTTGGGGCTGTGTTGCAGTATATGGGATTCAGCTGCCAGTAATGTTAATAAAAACTGAGGCTGTTATAATTCATTTGACCCAATTGGAATTAATTCGGTGACCTCAGCAGCATTTGAAGGCACAGCAGCAGTATCAAGATTGCAGTGTACCTAGGGTTGCTCGATTCCATCGGCAGTCCTGAGTTTAATCACATTTGGGCTGAGTTGACCGCCCAGCCTACTGCAATTTTTGGGAGTCACCAATTCTTCTACAGCAAGCTGACTGCCCAAGCGGGTTTTCTTGAGCGATCAATCTAAAATCTACCAGCTGAGTGCCGGGCTCACGTAATTAATTGATGTTTTAGCAGAGTTAAAAAAGTTGTTTGACCCAATTGTGAGAAACGTGGCGTTTGAATGTGCATTGTATTCCTTTCGTGTAAGCAGAGCATTTGAGCAGCACAATATTTTCTTTAAACAGACGTATGGTTTTTTTCTATAAAAAAGAGCTTTCACTGTAGCGATATCGATATCCTTTTGAAAACATACACAACTTAATTAGTTAGTTCTTACGAATGCAATTTTTTGTGAATGCCGAAAGATAGGCTTATTCAAAGTTCAGTGTCCTGCCGTACAAACTTTAACTTTTTAATCGCCCTTTCAAATAACCAATCTCTTAAGCTTACCTGGTTGATTATTCTCGTTTGAAATAATAAGAAATAGGTTTGGTAAACACACCGTACAGAATTCGCATGCTTGAGAAGTTGAAAAACACAAGAGGCGGAAGCAGTCTTCAAATAAGGCACAGTTGCAGTTTGAACATTAAAACAGCAAACGAGGCTGCCAATAGCCAGAGCCAGAATACTTTTCTACGCACCCCGACCGAGTGCGTGCTGCATTCAACCTACATGGGCCATGTTTCCCTGCTTGCTCATTTTAGATGCCACTCGCACTTTCCGGCTACCAATGCGCAGTCTGGTTGCATACCTGTGAAGGTGAGCCCTTCTCTAGTCTCCGAAAATTACACCTTTTGGCTTTGCCTTTTTAAATAAATATTTAAATTCGAAGTTGCAAAAATTCCCATTAAATGATTCAAAAGACAACTTGGCGAGCATACGCGCTGCTTTCGATAACTTCTCTTCAGGCCACTACAGTTATAGAGAAACGTTGGAACGCAGTAGAAATTTAAAACATGAAATCGATAATGTTCGTCAATTTGTGTGGGTTATCTGAGAAACGTGCATAGGGGAAGGGTGATAAGAGACAATTTGATAGGCGGCAGTAAGTTTTTGGTAGAGCCATTCTAGGAGAAGGGGGCGAGGACAGAGATGGCGCGGGGCATACATGCAGTTAAGCGGCCGTTGGCCAAGCTAAGCGCGGAGCTTGTACGAGGTTCTTTTGTGCGCACAAGACCGGCTTCTTCAACCTAATGGCAGTCGCTTCTGCTGCTGCTAGTAGACGAATTGACCCAGTGGCTTGGGGTAGTTTGGTGGGACCTTATAAATTACACGGAAAGCTTCGCTGGGGTCCACACTATGCCCGGTGTCAACAAGATGTGCAAGGATGGCGCTTTTTATGCTCTTGACTTCCCCTTTGCTCAGCCATGCTGGGATGTGTTCTTTTATTCTTTTGGATAAGCGCCGACTCGTGCGACCAATAAAACCTGCTCCACAGGAGCAAGTAAATGAGTAAATGCACATGGAGGTGGTCTGAGTCGGCAACCTATCCTTGCCTTCGCCTCGTAAAAGAGGGTTGGTTGAGAACACTATCTGAAGTTTCGCTGCTGGGAACGTTTGTGTAACGGCTTGGTTAAGGCGTCTTTTCAGTAGTTCACTAGCCGAATCCCCTTGAAAGGGCACTTTGAGGAATAGATTTTTTTTTTTTCTACAGTATCCTTGGCAGGATTCACTGGTCTAGCGACAAGATGCTTTGTAATAAACCGATCTGGGTATCCATTCTCTCGAAGTAGGTTCTGGATCTTCCCAAGCTCCTCCTCGATACTATCTGCCGTGCAAATTTTTCTGGCCCTTTGCGCTAAGCAACGGACTAGATTACGTTTCTGTTGGAGAGGTATGAAACTGCTAAAGTTCATATATTGCCCAGACCAGGTTTTCTTTCGATAAACGCTCCTTCGGATGCTGCCGTCAGGTCTTCTGCTTAGAAGGACGTCTAAGAAAGGGAGTGAACCTGAGGTTGAAAAACTCAAGGTCACTACTTTTATTATATCAGTGATGTCCTCGAGGTTTTTACAAATGGGGCAAATAAATTCCTCAAATTTGCTAAAACACTCATTAATTAAGTGAGAATGATAGTCATCTGGTGGATTCTACGTTGATTTCGTATGAAATCGTGCTTGTTTAGTTCGCTTGCCATTTCAGAAGTGATGGATCCAAAACATTGCAGAAGTTAAGGCAGGTAAGTTAACCCAAATGTGCTTGAGCTCACGGCTCTCAGTCAGGACATCATAGCTTAGCTGGCTGGAGCGTTGGCTGAACTCAAGCCTTTCATTTGCTCTCAGTACCCCTAACTTTACTGGGACATCCAATTTTTGGCCATGTTGCAGTTGCAGGAAGGTGGATATTACACGTAAAGCATGCAAATATCACCTCAATAAAGCGGAAAACAAGGTCACACGTTCCCGAGCTAAGCATCTTCCCCGCCTAGAGCAGTGTATGCAATCTACCGATTTTGGTACAGTAAGCTGACAACCCATTTCTGTTTTCCTAGGCAGTCACTTTTGAATCAACCAAATGACTCAAGGGCCCTGTTCAGGCCCACGTAGCTCAGGTGGTTAGCGTGTGGTCTATACGAAGGCCTCCTCAACGCTCTCCTGGATTTCTCTCCCATCGAGGCCGCCGAATGTTCCCCAAGTCAGAGCCAGACACATTAATAAAATCTACCCAAAACACCTATTAGCTACTTCTTCTGTATCGTTTGAACTGATAACTGCAGCGTCGTGAAGTCACGCAAAGCAAGTGGCGTTTCGCGGTTGCCCGAACTGAAGGTTACAAAGCGGAAGCGCAACATGCAAAACACACGCGCCTGAGCGGGGAAGTGGACACCAGTCCCTACCCCGGGTGAAGGACAAAGAGCCAAGGCCTGGAGTGAAGCAGCGTGTCAGCCGTCGTTCTTACGCTCAAGCAAACAAACCTGGGCCGGGTGCCGCAGCAGATCCCGTCTGCGGGGCGACAACGTAGTCTGACGGTTGCGATTGAGGTGGTGGCGGTGGATTTGCCAGTGACTGCCCATCTGAAAAATATTTGAGACTTACTGCCTTGCTGGGTGAGTAAGACCGACTCCCCGTGTTTAATCCCGCCTCCCCCCCCCCTCCTTTCAGGGCTGAAGACGCGCACGCAAACAAGCATGCACGCACATGCCAACATTTACTGTTGGTCATTCACTTGTTGAGATGTCACGTCACCAGGCACCCAATGACAGATTTCGGAAAGTTTTACGCACTTTGTTGCTGCAATATCATAGTCTTTGGCGACGGGCTTCTTCAAGAGTTCAAAAGCTCATGCCTACGTAACTGCTGTCCCCGTGATCGCATGTTCATTTTCTTTGCAAATTTTAGCCAAGCGCATCAAACTCGTGGTGCTGGTGGGCGTGATTCCATTATAAGTTGTGGCGTTGATTGTGCTCCTTTTCTTGTTGATGAGAATGATTATGTTTTAGGTGTGATACTATTAATATTAATAGTATTAGTATTAGTACTAGATGCAGTATTCGTATTTTAACTAGTAGTAGTAGCCGTAGTAGTATTAGCAGTAGTAGTAGTAGTAGAGGTAGTAGTAGTAGTAGTAGAAGTAGTAGTAGTAGAAGTAGTAGTAGAAGTTGTAGTAGTAGTAGTAGTAGTAGTAGTAGTAGAAGTAGTAGTAGTAGAAGTAGTAATAATAGTAGTAGTAGTAGTAGTAGTAATAATAATAGTAGTAGTAGTAGTAGTAGTAGTAGTAGTAGTAGTAGTAGTAGTAGTAGTAGTAGTAGAAGTAGTAGAAGTATTAGTAGTAGTAGTAGTAAAAGTAGTAGTAGCAGTAGTAGTAGTAGAAGTAGTAGTAGTAGTAGTGAGAGTAGTGGTAGTGGTATGATGTGGTAGTGGTAGTGGTAGAGTGGTAGTGGTAGTGGTGGTGGTGAGTAGTAGTGGTAGTGGTAGTAGTGGTAGTGGTAGAGTGAGTGAGTGAGTAGAGTGGTGGTGGTGGTAGTGGTGGTAGTGGTAGTGGTAGTGGTAGTGAAGGTAGTGGTGAGTGGTGGTAGTGGTGAGTGGTAGAGTGGTGAGTAGTGGTGGTGAGTGAGTGGTGATGTAGTAGTGGTGGTGATTAGAGTTGAGTGAGTAGTGGTAGTGAGTGGTAGTGGTAGTAGTGGTGGTAGTGGTGAGTGGTAGTGAGTAGTAGAGTGGTAGAGTAGTAGTAATTGCTAGTGGTAGTGGTAGTAGTTTGGTAGTGGTAGTGAGTAGTGGTAGTAGTAGTAGTGGTGAGTAGTAGTCGGTAGTGAGTGGTAGTAGTAGTAGTAGTAGTAGTAGTAGTAGTAGTAGTACTAGTAGTAGTAGTAGTAGTAGTAGTAGTAGTAGTAGTAGTAGTAGTAGTAGTAGTAGTAGTAGTAGTAGTAGTAGTAGTAGTAGTAGTAGTAGTAGTAGTAGTAGTAGTAGTAGTAGTAGTAGTAGTAGTAGTTGTAGAGAAGATTATGATTTTTATTATTATTCGACTGATAATTAGTATTATTATAAAGATTTTGATAGTGGTGGAGAAAGAAGAATAAGAAGAAGAAAGAGAAGAAGACAAAGCCACACAAAAGAGGGAAATTGGCTATATGATTTTGGTCACCCCTACCGAGATAAGAGCAGTTATCAGGCAGAGGGCGTCCGAGACGTTGTTTCAGACAGTCTCGCCATTTGGAGTCCCAATACTCTGCCTTCCAGTGCATATGTTTATCTACTAAAAGTGCCGCAACATTAGTCAGTCAGTGATATTCCTGAAACACGCTGCGGCAAACGCGCTGCCCATTGCTCCACCTGATAGCAGCAGCACAATATACCTATTACTGCCATCTCCTGCTGAGAAACCTCTCCGGGTGGTTCGTTTGTTTCTTTTTACTTCAGTGGGGAAACTATTTGCATCCATACAGGACCAGACATTGCGTTAGAATTTAATAAGCTACTCAACCTACCTGCTGTCATATTTGCAAATCATTAGTGAACACAAATGGTGCATGACACATACCGACGATCCTTGCCAAGAAAGGTGATCCTTGAATGTGCTGATCCATGAACTTAATAGCGATTGTATACTCTCCCGGTGCCAAGGGCAGATAGCTGGCAGAGCAGGTACCGTTCTTGTTGTCTCGGCAGATAATCTCAGACTTGGATGGTCCCTCAACTGCAATGGATAGGCCACCTAAAGAGGACAAGAAAAATCAAGCGGGATGAAAAAGAAGCAATCAATCTCCACGATTCCAACCTTCCACTTTGCTCAATTTTACGCTCAGGTTTTACAATGACCATGAAATGCAACGTGCCACCTAGTCGGGTTGTATCTCTCTGCCAAAAGCGTACGTTTACGTTTCGTTTTTTAAGTTCCGGCAGCTTAAGTCCACTGAGCTACAGGTTTGACGAAAAATTTAAAGATTGATTCTTACACAAAGAAATCACAGGCAGTTTATTGTAATGTACACTTAGCGAAGGCAAAAAAGTTTCGTACCAGCGCCGGCATCACGTGTCACTAGCGTGAATTCGGCAGGTTCTCCGGTGCGGCCATGACTGAGGCCTGGGCCATAGGCGGTTACCCGTCCTGATCCAACAGGCTCCACGTAGAACCGGAAGGGACTTCCGTCAATTGGCTGTCCGTTATAGGTTATCTCAAGGTCATGAAGGCCTGCTTCTGTCGGTTGGAATTGCGCAGTGATTGTTCCATCACCGTTATCAAGCAGAGTGGGTCGAATAGGGCGACCAGACGGCGGGTGTACAATACCTACATTTAAGTGTCACCAAAGGAACAAATTTTTACATTTTTGTGCGCTTTTGTTTTTCAGACAGAAACAGAATTCTTGATAACCTTTAAGAAAGCATACCATCAGAAATCACTCATATTTTATTCACAAACGTCGACTCTATGAGTAACCTCGAATGAAAGCCTAACAAACTTCTGCCGAATCGTCATTTTTTATTCAGGAAACCCGTATAATGTTTTTTTGCTTGTTCGTTGCTTGTGCACTATTGCCTTGAAGAAAACAAACTTCACTTTCATCAGTCTCTATAAAGCATATATGTTTGAACTCTCTACTAACCTAACTTTTAGATGCTTAAAGATCAATAAAAGCGTCTGTTTAGCCGCCATTCACAACCTCTGGTGGCAATTCACTACACAATAATTATCTTTTTTGCTATCTAAACACTGCACTTGCGTTAGCAGATTCCCTGGATATCTAACGGAGAGAAGATGTAATTTATAATTGAGTAGGAGTTAATTTATATCGGGACATTCCTGTACTAGTAATTGGAAAAAGGCTCGATTGACGATTTTCCATTCTCCATAGTTTGCATAAACTATAGCAGGTCACTCATACCAAAATGTATTAGCATAAATCTTTAAACGTTTACTCCAATTAGACAGAATTACTGATACTCTAATCATGTCAGGAATCTAGCTTTTAAGAGCATGTCACTCCGGCCGTCTGAGAAAATACCTTTTTATACCCGCTTTCTAGGAAATTTGTTTGTATTTACAAACGTAAATAAAATCAATGGAAAAAATTATCCTATCTAGTTAGACTTTTAGCGATTTTGAATTTTCAGGTCACTGAAAATACATGCATTCAAAAATATGTATTTTGGTCTAACTGAAATACTGATACTCAGTATACCAAAACCACCCAAATAATCCATTCTAACCGAGGTCATATTTAAACTTTCCAGATAGTGTTTTATGAAACATATCAGCTCTCATATTTATAAAAGCTGAGAGCTGGAAAATATGCAAAGAATCCTCACCTTGACACCTGTTTTGATAATGCTTGTTTTTTATGTGTACCTAATTCACACGTTATGTTTGATTCAAAAGTTCATTTATAGAAGTGAGGGAGTCCTAGCTCCTCGTTAATAAGGCGGGATGCTAACCTTCAACATTTCCGAATTTGGCTCCAACTGGCAGTTTGAAATCGATGGGGAAGTAACCACTAGTCTTCGTCGCCTCGTGATACTGAGTGATGGTAGTAGAATGCTGCGTGGACATGGGAACCCTTTCCACGCGCTCCTCCTAGAGGAAAATGGGAAAAAGTCTTATGAATCAGTAGAGCAAGCAGTAAAAATCTCTTTGTTTCATGCTACTGTTTTTTGTCAGTAGGAGGTCTAGTTTTCGATAAACTTACAATAACAGTAGGCACTAGCTCGTCCGGATTCACTGCTTTCTGGTTGAATCGACCACCAGGTACGACCTGGCCTCCGAAAAGAATCTCCACAACGTGGTCGCCGCGCATCTGCGGAGTGTAACAGACGTTGACGTGACCGTTCGGCATCGGCATGGTCTGCACATCGCAGGGTGCGCCAGTCGGTCCGGTGACGTGACCCACAACTTTCCCTGGACCAGCCTCAGTTGGGTTAACATTGATAGTGCAAGGTTGAAAGACGGGGATCCTAGGTTCATTGCCACCTTTTGCAAGCAAGTACAAAGTTTTACTATCTCGTAGCCTCATTGAATCATTAAATACACAAAAGGGAATGGCAGTGTAGTATAACAACCTGGCCTGAAATGTATGCTGAAATATTGGCTACTTATTTTTTTGGGTAGATTGGCTTGCTGAATAAATATTTATGTGCAATTTCCACCGATCCATGTGAGATAGCTCAGGATACATCGAGTAAGATTCAGCGCAAAACTAAACTCCATTATTTTCCTTATTGAGATGCCACTCTTAAAATTGAAAATATTATATCGTTCTTCCAATTTTTACTTAGATAAGTGGTTGCTTTATTTTCCATGGATGCTCGTATGATTCTGTACACTATGGATCCTCAGTTACCTTGCTCGAATTTCAACAGCTCAGTTCGCTCTGGTTATTCTTGTGAAAAACGTGTTCACGCATGGTACAGATGAGTTCTTTTCAATCCTAAAAGTCAAGTGGTAGTGATCTGATTGAGCATTTGACAGTATTTGGTGTGCGTAGAACGCTTTGGGAAAAACCAGTAGATAAAAATATGAAATAATGTTTCCTGCACATCCCTTTATGGCGGACGCAATTGTCCCCTGGTAATACAAGGCAGCAGACCTAATATCTTACATACTCAGATGGCATAACTGCCATCAGCGAATCATTACTAATTTTAAACCCCGATAATGGCTACACCTGCCTCGAGTGGGAAAGACTGGTCGACAGACTCTGTTGGAAGCATCAGTGTGTTAATCGTCGGCTAAGTTAAGCCCAATTCAATGCTATTCTTGACATAAGCATGAGAGGGAATCTCTAGTTTGGTTTTATATGGAGCAAAACTTTTCCAGAATTGTCATTTCATAGTTTTCTTAGACCTAACATTTTTCTTCGCTGCTCTTCTGTCCCTAAATGATTTTTTCCAGACACTTTTCACATCTTTTACGACATTTTGGTGTTAATGGCCTGGTAACCTCCTCCCTAACTCTGGTCTCATGCATTTTAAGTCCGCAGACATCTGTGTACGAAAAATCCCTTCGTTTGTTATTTTTAATCTGACTGTAAAATGTTTTGGTTGAACACGGTTGAACTTCTCAATGGAATTTAAATTCGAGCCTATGATCGACTAGTGCGATCAATTCAAGGTTGGTACCTTATTGACCGTTGGATGGCCTTGGATTCTCGTCATTTTCACGTGAAAATTAGAGCTCGAGTTGATCTCAAATGGGGTCAAGTTAGAGCTAGATAGTGAATTAATATCGAACTGGATTGATAAAAGGATTGAAATCGATGCGAGCTTGAAAGTGACCGCTAATTCAAGTTAAAATCGAGTTCTGATTAATGGATTAACCAAACAAGCTATGTGCATTTTGTGCGCCCGAGGAGGCCGAAATTCCAAGGCCAACCGGTGGCTAATTTGGTACCAACCTTGGTGTAATCGCACTAGAAGAATTTCAGTGCGAATTCTTATTAGGTACTGTCCGTAACCGGTCCTTGTATACGCATGGCAACGGGTTCACGAAGATATCAGTGGGACACCTTCAAAGGTCCAAATTGCATTTAAACATTTCAGGAATACATCGTGTGCACAAAACGTTATGGGGGTCTGCGGAAACCATACGATTATCGTGAGATCGTAGGGGTGTTGGTGATTATCTACAGACGAGGAGGATAATATCTGTCTGATAGAATAGTTAGAAAATGACTGCAAGTCTTGTATTTTGAAAGTTTCTCGTAGATTAGATAAAGTTAGGACCTGGTTCTGACAGACGTTTTGGTTCGAGGAGTTCGGCGGTGGACACATTAATCAAACCTCAGCAGAATTTGCTTGCTCTCATAATTAGGCAGTTGACATTACCTTGGAGCGCCCTAGGCGTGAACGAACCTTCAGTTTAATAGCTGCACTTTCTGTGAGGTGCTTATGAGGGGCGTATAAGGTGCTTAACTACATGAGATTTTGACGGCGGAGAGATTATCAGAGCACTTTTCATACGTACTCCTTACCAAACAGCCTTGTAACTACAGTATATTCTTTATCTTATGATGTGTGAACCAAAATTCGGAAATTTCTTTTCGGTTTCATGCAGCCTAATTTCAAGATGTTTCAGTCGTTTCAGGAGGTCGGCCTTTGTACAAGCTTTATCCTGACCGCCATCAATAGCCTTCCCTTTAAAAACACTTACTTGCATAGTATGCATTTTCCTCAGGGAATTTCGATCCCCTTATTTATTCAAATATATTATGTGGAAAAATGCACTAAGCTATTTTTTCTTGTACTCTTTTTGATAGCCAATCGTGCCTTCTTCAAATTTTAGGCCTGCAGAAAGCGTATCTTTCGGTTTAAAAAGGTTTTCTAATTATGAGATTTTTAAAGATCTAGAAATGCCCATTCCTAATGCATCGTATCTGTTAATTTATTAATCTTGCCTACAAGGTATACAATATGATCCGAATTCATTGAAACATTTATGAGAACTGTGTGACCTCTTCTTTATGCCATAGGGATATTTGTAATTTTCCTTACACAGAATGCATACAGCCTGTAGATTGGAAACTTTGAATTCAAGTGTACCGGCCGGTAGGGTTCAAACATATTCAGCGATGTACAATCTTTTAAAAACTGAAATATTCCCTTTCTTCAAGTAAAAAAAATTGAAGAGGACGTACTTTGCTATCAAACGAGTACAAAAAAATAATATTTTGGTGCATGTTTTCTGTAAAATATATTTGAATTAATAAGAGCATCGAAAATCAATAACAATTGCATTTAACTTAAATAGCCATTTTTTGCAGAGTATACTTTTTGCAGGCAGCCGGAAAGAAGCTCGTTCAAAAACCGGGATCCTACTGTGACTGAACAATAATCAATACGACAACCCTATTTAAGTACTTTGTTTGAATCGAGAACACATTTCAGGATTTTCATTGACATTGCATGAGATAGGGAATTTACGATGTATATTTGTCTTCAATAGGTAAGATATAGAACAGAATCTCACAACGCGCTGCTCCAGTTGACCGTGGTGAGCAAATGTGGCAGGGAATCAAAAGTAGCAGGATTCCTTTGAAGATTTTAAATGGATGATGACGTGAAAGCGAGCCCTCTGCATTCCAAATTGAAGGGACCCCTCTCTTGGCTGACGTTTCTGGTCACCCTGTTTGTCAGCAATTAGATAGGGGTATGGGATGTAGGGGTACTAGTTAGGGGTAGCACCACACAGATGGCCGGCTCTAACTGGTACCCAACTCTCACCTGTGGCCCCTCGAAGTTGGGTTCTTCCCAGCGGCCACACCCCGGGCAACCGTCATGACCGGCGGGCTAAACCTCCCCCCAGGCTAACTCGGGTCGTTCGCCCACTAAAACACAAGCGTGACCCATAGTGGAGTTCGGCAGCCGTCTTGGATGTCCGAGTAGCCCTATTTCGGGACAGCACTGATTGCCTCCTCGCGGAAGACGGGGCTAGAAAAGGTGCCCTAAACAAATGCTGGGTATCACGTCTTCTGCAGCTGGCCGCGTCTCGCAGATCGCAAAATACGCGATCGTAAAACTCAAACAAACAGCAATAACCCCGTCCCCATCACCCTCGCCATACCCTCCAGGCTGCTCGGGTGAGTACACTCACACTATCAGCCTGGAATGTTAGTTCCCTTTTAGACAATCCTAGGAGCAACCGGCTGGGACGGAGGACGGCGCTAGTCGCTCGGGAATTGGCACGCTACAAGGTTTGCATTGCGGCTCTCAACGAGACCCGAATCTCTGAGCAGGGTCAGCTGGAGGAGGTGGGTGCCGGCTACACCTTCTTCTGGAGCGGCCGACCAAAGGCAGAGCGACGCGACGCTGGTGTCGCCTTTGTCATCTGGAACGGCATCGTGGGACGTCTGCCCTGTCTGCCACAGGGTATCAATGATCGCCTGATGAGCCTCCGCTTGCCTCTTCGGGGAGACCAGTTCACCACCATCATCAGCGCCTACGCTCCCCCAATGACGAGCTCTGATGCGGCGAAGGACAAATTCTACGAGGACTTACACGCCCTGCTGGTGACTGTGCCGAAGGTGGACGAGTTAATTGTCCTTGGTGACTTCAACGCCCGCGTCGGGATGGACCACGCTGCCTGGCAGGGAGTGCTGGGTCCCCACGGTCTCGGTAGCTGTAACGATAACGGCCTCCTTCTTCTGCGCACGTGTGCGGAACACCGTCTCCTGCTGACCAACACCTTCTTCCGCCTTCCGATGCGGGAAAAGGCCACGTGGATGCACCCTCGGTCGCGGCGCTGGCATCTGCTGGACTATGTGCTCGTCCGGAGGTGAGATCGACAGGACGTGCTGGTAACCAAGGCGATCCGCGATGCCGATGGTTGGACAGATCACCGCCTCGTCATCTCCCAGATGAGGCTGGGACTGCAAACCCGACGAAGGCCCCAAGGTAAGAGGCAGCCAGGTAAGTTAAATGCTCTTTTGTTAAATTTGCTTGCTCACTTTGATTTCAGCAACAAAATAACCGAGAAACTGGAGGACCGGCATGCTCCTGATGATAACGCTACCGTGAAGACATGATGGTGTCAACTGCGAAATGTCATCCTGTCCCCTGCCCTCGAAGTCCTCGGACGTGCACGCCGTCAACAACAGGACTGGTTTGACGACATTGACGCCGACATCAGCAACTTACTCGTGGAGAAGAATGGACTTCACAAAGCCTACATGGACCTTCGGACTGACGCCACCAAAGCAGCCTTTTTCAGATGCCGGCACCTTGTACAGCAACGGCTGCGGGGGATGCAGAATGCCTGGATGATCCGAAAGGCTGAGGAAATCCAGGGTTATGTGGACCGCAATGAAATTAAAAACTTTTTCAAAGCCATCAAGGCCATCTACGGCCCGTGTATCAAGGGGACCGCATCGCTGCTCAGCTCTGACGGCACAACACTGCTGACAGAGAAATCGCAAATTTTGAAGCACTGAGCCGAGCATTTCAGAAGTGTCCTTAATTGCTCATCAGCCATCTCCGATGCTGCCATTGACCGGCTCCCTCAAGTGGACACGAACAATGACCTGGATCTGCCGCCTTCCATACCAGAGACCATCCGGGCCGTGCAGCCAATTTTCAGCGGTAAAGCAACGGAATCCGACGCAATTCCATTGGAAGCCTACAAGCACGGTGGGCCCCGGCTGATGGCAGAACTCACAACACTCTTCCAGGAGATGTGGTGCCAAGGACAAGCTCCTCATTATTTCAAAGACACGACCATCGTCCATCTCTACAAACGGAAGGGCAACCGGCAACTCTGTGATAATCACAGAGGCATCTCGTTGCTCCATATCGCCGGGAAGATCTTCGCCCGTATCCTTTTCAATCGTCTTAACGGTCACTTAGAGCAGGGCCTGCTCCTGGAAAGCCAATGTGGCTTCCGCCGACACCGCGGAACAACCGACATGATCTTTGCCGCCCGCCAGCTACAAGAGAAGTACCAGGAGATGCAAACTCACCTTTACACTACCTTCGTGGGTCTGATGAAAGCCTTTGACACGGTGAATCGCGACGGACTGTGGAAAGTTTGCAGAAGTTCGGCTGTCCTGAGCGGTTCACGCAAATGGTGCGTCAGCTTCATGAAGGGATGACGACGCGCGTCACTGACAATGGGACGGTATCCGAAGCATTCGCAGTGACCAACGGAGTGAAGCAGGGCTGCGTATTGGCTCCCACCCTGTTCAGTCTCATGTTCTCTGCTATGCTGATGGACGCCTACCGTGATGAGCAGCCTTGGATCCGCATCGCCTTTAGGACTGACGGACACCTTCTCAACAGTTGGCGTATGCAGGCTTCAACGCGTGTGTCTACGACTACAGTCCATGACTTGCTCTTCGCGGATGACTGCACCCTGAACACCGTGACGGAGGAGGACATGCAAAGGAGTATGGACCTCTTCGACGAAGGCTACGCCGATTTTGGATTAGCAATCAGTAGAGCCAAAACGGTTGTCATGCACCAGCCACCACCCAGCGCGGAATACAATGCCTTCCGAATCAATGTCAAAGGTGCTCAACTCAAAAACGTAAAAACCTTCCCTTTTCTAGGAAGCACGTTGTCACGCAACACGAGACTCGATGATGATGTTGCCCAACGGATCTCCAAAGCTAGTCAGGCCTTCGGCCGACTGCAGGCCTCCATGTGGAATCGCTACGGTATTCACCTGAATACCAAACTGAACGTGTACAAGTTCGTCGTCTTGACGAAACTCCTTTACGGAGCGGAGACCTGGACCGTCTACTTGAACCAAGCCAGGAAGCTGAATAACTTCCATCTCAGCTGCCTCCGCAGAATAATGAAGCTGAGATGGCAAGACAGGATCCCGGAAACATAAGTCCTGGAGTAGACCGGAATCTTCAGCATCCACGCCATGCTGAGGCAAGTGCAACTGTGATTGAGCGGCCACCTGGTAAGAATGGACGACGAGCGACTACCCAAACGACTTTTCTACTGAGATGTTGCTACGGGTGCTCACCAACAGGGATTTCAAAAACGACGCTAGAAGGACACTTTGAAGAAATCGCTGAAGCAACTGCAAATCAACCTGGCAACCTGGGAGGGCCTCGCCCAAGATAGACCGGCATGGAGAAGATCCAAGAAGACTGGTTCAGCAATCTATGAGGCCAACCGGATCGCCGCCACCAAGGCCAAAAGAGCGGCACGAAAGTCACCAGCGCCCCGGACCAACACCGCCAATGCCCAGGCCCTGCTAACATGCCCGCGCTGTCAACGCATCTTCCGCGCGCGAATCGGCCTGGTTGGACATCTTCGGACGTAATTCACCAACAATCCGACAATTCGCACTTCTACGTCAAATTCTGCCAACCCTCCTTTGGACTTCCCCACCTTCTAACTCCTGGCATCAATTCCATTACTTTTACCATCATAGAGACCACATCTATCTACTCATCGCCTGTTACCCCCACCACTGCGACCACCACCGCCTTCGCCTTCACTACCACCACCATCACCACCACCATCAGCGATGGGGACTCTCTCCTAAACTGTCCTTAATGCGACCGCACATTCACCTCACGCATCGGCCTGGTCAGTCACTTGTGAATCCATCATACAGAGACTGGTGAACCAGTGCCTGGAGCACCAACACACAGCATAGATCGTCACCTCCACTGCCCTCACTGTCCTCGCGCATTCACTCATCGCATGGGCCTGTTCGGTCACATGGGCATCCATGACAGCGGAATTCACCACAATGCCGACAACACCGATACACCATGCACACCCTCCACTCCTGCCATTTTTACCGCCACTGCCAACCCCACTACCATGAATGAAATCCCCCCAGCCTCTACCGATTTCTCCTGTCCCACACTGCGCCCGCAAACTTCAACTCACGCATCGGCCTGGTCGGTCACCTACGAATCCATCGCATGGAGACTGGTGAACCAGTGCCTGGGGCTCCTACATACAATCACCGTGCCCGCCTCAACTGCCCTCACTGCTCCCGCACATTTAGACACCGCCTATAGGCCTATTAGGACACATGCGCCTCCACGACAACCTGCGGTAAACCACCGGAGGCTAAGCCACATCGGTGCAGACTACCTACACTAATACATAGGCAACACCCTCACAATCATCATAATGTACCTGATAAAATCACGTTTTCCTAGAAACCATGGCTTGGAATTCTGCCAATCTGACGCTTCCACCAGACCACGCCGTTGGCTCAGTGTATGTGCTGTGTGTATCGAGTGGCTGACCAGTGGACTGGGAGTCAGACAGCGATGGCTCCTCCATATCCCCTTTGAGTAAGTGAATCCTTTTGTGTGCGTTATGGGGTGCCAGGTCGTGCTGTGGCGCGCGAAGACGGGTATGCTGATCCGTCAGCCAATGTGCACACTCCTACATCAGACAATTGACTGGCTCGGATGGTGGTCTGATTGTGGGGGTGGGGGAGAGAGTGAGGTCAACAGCTCAGCGCATTTTCCTCACTATAAACAATCTGACGCGCTTGAAACTATCACGGTGCGCTAAAAGCCGTGGCTTGGAAGGTTGCCAACTAACGGGATAACTCGGACCGCGTGTTCAACCCAATGTGTGTTTGTTATGGAGTGGCTGACTGACGGACTGAGAGTCAGGCTGCAATGGCTCCTTCTTAATGTGGCCTTTATGGCACTCCCACTTAGTGGGATCCGAGCCAGGTGTGGTTGTACGCCCAGGGGCGGCTCCGGCCACGTCAGCGACCTGCGCCCTCTCCCATCTCCGGTCTTCTTGACTCTGTCTTGACACCGGGCTCAGGTGGGGAGGAGGAGAGAGTGCGGTACCTGCAATGCAAGGCTATTATCACTTTAAAACTAATTCACGCGCAATCCACCGTCTCTGCACCACCTGGTGTGGAGCATACGGTGGACCTCGTCGAAATCGACGATCGAGCTGTCGTGTCGTGAGCTAGGGTATGCTCAAAACCCATGGTCTACATGCCGATGCACTGTTATTTTCTCACTTGGTAGCCTTCCAAGCCACCACTCTTGGTCCGTCGTAGTAGATTCAAACGCGTCAGATTTTCTGGAGTCAGGAATGCCCTGCTGTTTCCTGAGGATGGATTTCTCGGTGTCAGCCTCCTCATTATCTCTTGCTTCTCCATTCGATTATCCCAGGCTGTCAGTCGACGCGTTATCCGATCAGACGTGGAGACTAATGCAGCGTGACGGCCACGGTCTAAGATGTAACCCCTGACTTCGGCATGAAATCGGCGCGCGTAAGCCCATCGCAACCGGCTAAATGCATGCCATGATCTAGTCTAACCCCCACTTTCGTGCATTACATCTTAACTCAGGCCGGGCCGCAGAGGTTGTGAAACGCGATCATGTGTGTTTATGCTCGGACGTGCAAAACACAGTCCGTTTTGGTTTTAATGGCACAGGCACAATTGCCGTTTTTCTCAGTTAATTTGCTCACCGGAGCAGATATGTACTGGTGCTGCAGTTTTGAAGAGCTTGCTCGGCTCTCTATTCTCAAAGTTTTTAATTCGAAAATCAATCAGAATTTTAAATGACTGGCTGAACTACTCAACTATGGAATTATTGATTTTTTCGTATTTTGCGGTCCCTGTCTCTTGATGGTTGCTAGTGGGCTTCAGGGTCACGTATCGTATACTTACTTCCCTGGGGGATATTTTTAAGTCTGCCTCCTCTTTGGATCACTTCGTTGCAGGGCCGAGTTCGCTAGGATTTCATAAGTCCGAGGTGAACATCTTGTCCTGGTCTTTATAGATGACTTTACGGGCATGACTTTATAGGCCGGAAGAAAATTTCGATGCCTGTTAATAGAGCTGGCACCTCAGGCGTGACTCGTTTTGCTTTCGAGGTGTATCGACCTAGTATGGTCAAAAGTGGCCGTCAAAACCTCTCAAACATCCGATTAACGGCAGAGATAGCGAATAAAATCGATCGATCCAAGTCCGACCTGTTCGGCGAGCCATTTTCAATTCTGATTGATTTCCGGCATTAAAATTTTTAAAGAATGGAGACGTCAGCCAGAGTAAAAATCTGTTTGCGTTAGCAACTTCGGTTTCTCAGAGGAAGAATTCTCACCTTTTCAAACCTTTTCGCGGTGTTTATATGACCGATAACCAACTGTGGCCAGACAGTCCAGTCTTTCGAACAGGACAGCGCTAAAAATGCCATCAGATTCTGTCTGTCTATTTGTTTTTGATTCTCGAAATGTTTCGAGAGTCAACGCCTTGTCTGATCTCTTGTTTAGGTGCAGCCAGCAACCCGGAAACCTACTGAACTGGAGTTGCGTCATGCGGCTACCTTTGGTCCAACAGATAACGGTGTTCTGGACTATAGGATGTTAACGTAGTAAGATATGAGAAGCCTGTCCTGTGCTGCCTGGCAGCATCAAATACCAGGAGCGTCAAGCCCCAAAAATTTCCCAGGTGACAAGTTTTTCTTTTCCCATGCACGGCGTAAAAGGTATAGTCAGAACTACTACCGTCTTATCGGAGCTACGTTAACCAAACGGCGATGCTATATGGTCTTTTTTACCTGTTTGCTGACAATCACAGGGCTACTTGAAATTGCAGTTTCTGGGTTCGTTGTCATCCTCAGCCTCTGACGCTCTGAATGCATGGCCACAGCTAAAACACAAACCAAACGGTTCCGTGGGTTTACGTTCAAAATTTGCTACGATTGGCCTGTTGTGATCATAACTATCCAGAATCATACGGGAATAACCTGCCCGTCAAACCTAACTTAAGGATTCAATACAAGCGTTCCCCTTTGGTTTGAACTACCAGATGTAAGTTCTCGCATACAGGCACGTGGAAAGTAACAGGTTCTAATCGATTACTTTCAATATTTAAAACTGTCAGGCATATTAAACCATGAAGTTGGCAGTTTCAGGCAGGAGCGGATGGACCTTTCCTGTGTCCGACCGACGTATTTATGCCATCCCTCGTCTTTTTTCTATACCTCCACAAAATTGAGCTTACTTATTTTTTTCTGTAAATGCTTCCAAACTCATAGACTTATCATTCTGGCTGATAGTATCAGCGTTCCAACGACTACAGCCATCTTTGCCTCACGTAATGTGGTGCACACCTACGGCACGCAACTGTTGCACTCCCAAACCTAGACAGACTGCCTTGTAGAGTTTTAAGCGCGTATGCGCGCTCCGTCCCCGTCATCCACAATGCGCTAGGGGTCATATGAGCACAGTTCGCGAGCTATTGGAGAATGCACGCAGAAGTCTCTTGGGACAGCCAATCACAGGAATCTACAAACTGTCATCGGCCAACGAACTGGGCAAGTGGAGACTGCCTGACTCTCGCAGGCCGCTTGTTCACTCATGCCCACATCACCCTAGCGAACAGACGCGCGTGCTCAGGCCCAGATAATATCGCATGTCAGGCCCTCTGGCCAGCACTGAGTTCCTGTACAGAACGCCCGACTTCTTTCCCCTTCTTCTTCAAAGCGGCGCTGGGCCTGATGACTGTGGTGCTTTGAGTATAAACACTGCTATACCTTAGATTCTCTCTCAAAGCATGGGTTAGTTGTCTCAGTACACGCTCTAGCCTGGTAAGTGGGACAACTGCTTGAGAGAACAGCTCAGGGTTTTGGGCAGGCCGAATTCCCATCTTGGCCCGATTATTGTGCTGGTTAAAGCACGTTCATTATCCTAACCGCTTAAAGCCACACAAATAAGGCGACAAGAAATATCCATAAGGGTGAAAATACGCTTCTTCCGAAGAACTAAATTATGGTGGGGCTTCGTAGCTCAGTTGGCTAGAGTTGACTGTACTAAAGCCTTCCCCTTGCTGGCGTGGGTTCGAATACCACCGAGGCCACCGAGTTTTTCACAAGGGGGTCAAACGAATTAAACGGTATTGGTCAAAAAATGCTTTATTTTTTCCCGTGGGTGCAAAAGCTGCAGGATAGGAGAGACAGATAATATCTCAGCTGACTGGCTAACTCGATTATGTAATACAAATTTTCATGAACTGGCTGCCTTCATGAAGGTTGGGAAGTCATCTCTAGCGGTTCAGAAACCAAAATCTATGCGCTGTGGTTATTACACTCTAAATCAATTGACACAAGTTTGTAATGAGCTCCTTATTGCCTTATGAACCAACAAAAACGTTGCGTTGGCAAAATTCTAGCCCATTGATTTGCACCCTCAAAATAGTTTCGTCAAGCCAAACCCAATGAACACATAAACAACTAGTAGGCCGCCAAGGTATAGCTAATAATTGCACCATCGCAGTTAGGTGCCGATAGGATTTTATAGAGATGTCATTACGCCTCGTTTAAAAGTCCAATCTAGTAGGAAGGACTTCAAAGGTCTAAGAATATCCGTGCAGTGATCTAATATATAAGCCCATTTATAATACTGTTATACCTACCTGCTTATTTGATTTAAGTAGGCACGTTTTATAAGGCTTATGTTCCTACTGAGGTTTAAGGTTAGTTTTAAGGTTAGGGATGTGTAAAGACTTGGCGTTGGGGTTAAAGCTAAGGTTAGTCTTAGGGCTCAGTTTACCTACTGCGGACTGTGTTACCCAATTCAAGTGTCTCTAACCAATAACCTTGGATTTCCAGTTTTCCGTCCGTTTGCAGGCCCCTAACCCGCGTATTTCATATTGCGCGTTTGTTCCATGACTTCAGTGAAATAATAAACAAAATTCGTGCAAGAAATGATAGTATTCTTAATACCTTCCGTGAACTCTGTCCATTGCCTCGTTCATCTGGCGTCAGTCTTCGGGTGTCCAGTGATCCTTACATTTGGATCTTCTGATTCGTTACCTTAAGATTTTACATAACGCTAACAGACAGAGATTAGCCTATGATACCGACTACTACGACAGCACAAGACACTGCTGGGAATGGAATCGGTCCGGGAAACTTTTGCCGAACGAAGTAACAAGGCTTGTCCACCGTTTGGGTGAATAATTTATATTAATTCATTTTTCAATTATGCGGCGAACCGAATGCAGATTTGAAATCCGAATCTGTTAGGATTGTATTGTAGAAGTCAAAGAGGCAAATTATGGACAGTTTACAGACTGTGTAAGCCACTTGTGTAAAATTGGTAGTTTTATCATCTTTATCACGAAATAATTTGGATTTTTTAATCTTTGATTTGGCAGAAAGGCAATTGGTTTAAACAGCGAGTTCTAATGGGAGACAAAAATTCTATCTTGCATCAAGGAATACCCGAACTCACATTTTCAGACAACTGGGTTAAAAAGCGGCAGAGTTTCGGCGAAACACGTGTCTGAGCTTTTAGCTAGTACCTGTGCAGAGAGTATGGTTCCACCTGTAACCCATAAATATACTACTGGCTGCCTGTTAGTAGTATAATAAATAGTACGTGTTATTTTGCTGTGGCTGATAGAAGTTGGCCTAAATATTCATATAAAGGTTCAGTCTCCACCTTTAAGCCCTCAAATAGCCTGATTTACTCAAAAGTTAGCGATCAATTTCTGAGGGAGTCAAAAAGCAACAATTTTAAAACTGTTGTCGTTGACAGCAGATTCAGGATGTTGGCACCAAGCCTTTGCAATGACAGGAAACCGTATTGAAAAAGTAAACTGAAATAAATTCCGGCAGTTCGGTGCAAAGGGTTCCTGTGTTAAAGTTTTCAATAAAAAGATTAGTTGCGAGCATAGCCATTGCGTCATGTGGATACAGTATGCACATTTCGTCCTGGTAATTAATCTATCGTTTCAAAGGCTAGGATACCCATTAACGTCCAAATGGGCAAACAGAGGCCATGTTAAGATGAAGTGCGGGACATGGACTGCCATAAGTTGTGGCCGACATTTAATTTGACGAAGCCACGCAAAATGACGTACTTCCAGCTTAAAAATGCATGAAGTCTACTTATATTTAGAGAACTAAACATTTCATGCAGATATTAAAGAGGTGTTCTAGAAGAAAACTTCCGCCTGTGTATTTTCTTAAACTTTTATCTTGTGCAGAGTTACCGAGAAACATCAGTTACCTCAGTGAGGAAACAGTTTACACTCAATACGTTACTTTCGTCCGGCCGTCACTTTCAAAACTTACCTTGATTATCCTCTTCCTTGGAAGAATATAGTTCACACCTGTTTTTAACCTCTGAATCCCCAAATACAAGGGCTCCAACCAACGTATCCCGTCGGAGACGACTTTACGTGTGATGCAGGGTGTGGAATTATTCTAGGACTGACCCTTAAAAATAATCACTACCCAAAACGAAGAGCCTAAAGAGACTTAATAATATCCGCACATAAAAGCAGTCACCAAATTCTTGTTGTGAGTAGTGCCGATATCAGCCTGACTTTGTGGCATAAAAACCGGGGAGTTGAAAGTGCTAAATCTTGCTATCAAACGCAGTCCCCTATCCTTTTCTTTATATTGGCGGGTTTACTTCGCATAAATCGGCACGACACAACAACTATTGTGTCTCCTTTTGTATAACAGAACGGCGTTTAGGGAATAGCTACCCAGTGCTCCACTCACGTGCACGCCAGCACATGGTTCGTACAAAATAGCCCCTGCATGTTGCTGCTACCATCTTTAAAACTAATATCGACCAATCAGTGGCGAGCCTCAGGGCGTACGTGCCCCCTTCATCCTCAACAGCTCTTCTCGCCCGCCTTGTTTCGAGCACTTGACCGAGCGCGGACGCCCGGTTAAAAAGACCTTGTGATGGGAAGCAGAGCAATAAGGTGAGCACCTTCGATTCGGCACAGGTCCGGCCAACCAGTTGGGTGAACTTTTACGCAGAACGGACTCTCGGGGATCTCACGACCGCCAAATTTCACATCCACATAGTGCGGGACGGCCTCTTCTGGAGAGTACTCGCAAGTATACACTCCGTCTCCGTGGTCAACGACTTCCAGTTGCAGGGGGCGTTGTGCCGAATCCTGGTAGGAAAAAAAAAAAGAGTTTACACATTCATCTTTATTGTTCGTGGGTAGCTTTTGGCAGAGACTAAGTGACAACATATAAATAACATACAAAAGAGAACATCGAGTGCCGTATTATGTGCATGAAAATACCGGCAAACAGGTGCAAACGGTGACGAAATAAAAAGACCAGTAATCGAAATAAGATGATGTTAGTAAAAAAACAACCCAAGATTTAAATCGTTGGATTAGCAGCAAACCAATAATAATTCTTGAAAACCTTTTCTCTCGTTTGAAGTCCCTCCCTACGTTCCAATATCGGGCGCGGGTTTTCTGATAACATGTCTGTACTACTCTTTCAGTCTATGGTAGTGTGGTCCTCGGACGAACGCAAAAAAAAATCGTCCTTATACCTGCAGAAACTTTTTGCTTAGATTGAACCACATTAACAATAATTCAATCGCATCTTTTTGGTACTATGCATGTTAAGGTCCTCTACGCGTCACTCCATCTGTATTCTACAATAATTTTGTTAACCTTTCTACTGAATTTGGACAGGTAGTTAGGATGACGTAGTTATTTGTAGCACATCTGACAGGGTCCAAAAGACAACGTTTTAACGTTTGATCCGGAAATCAAAGGAGTAGATGTGTTACCCGGTTGCTCGTGTGAGACTGGAACAAGCAGTCTTAGAGACTGGGTTAGTTCCTTCAATAATATCGGATTTGTAAGCAGCTCCCGATACCTTCGGTGACCGTGCTTTAATCGTACCAATAGCATCCACTAATAATAAGCCCCACGTGTACATTTACGGGCACTTTTCAGGTTTTCATGCGCTGAAATCCTCTGCTGAAAAATATACTTCCCATAATATAAGTGAAAACTAAAAACTTCACCCATTTTACAATTAGCCGATACGAAAAATATTCCCAAAACTTAGCAACGCGGGCCCGTCGTCGCCCAAAGGGAGTATTGGTCATCAAACGTTGGTTAAATCCATCTTAAGTTGCCTTTACCATCTAGGTATGAATATTGGTACTTGATAAAAGTATCCGAGGGAGGAAAAACAATTTCTCAGATATTTGGAGATTTTATGGTAGGTAAAGTATTAAAATGTGTGTTCTCCTTTAGTTATGCGATCATTTAGCCGTCCAACCACCAGAGACATTAGCGTGAACTCGCTTAGAATGAAACAGACGTTCATTGAATCTATCTCACCTTCTCCTCTCATTATCTTATCTACCTTATTTCGATGGTAGGACAAATTCAAGGTGACAAGAGATGAGCATTAGTGTAGTGATTGACAATATTAAACAGACTGTCTGAGCCTTTCATACATAACTTGAACCCCCACTGCATGTACCAGGCTACAGTAAGCCCGACCACAATCTCGCATCAGTGAGAAATTCACGAAGGTCACATTGGGCAAAGAGTCACTACAGCCTGAATCTAAATCCGCCCATCAGTCGCTCCAAGCTGTCGCGTCAGTTTGCAAACTTCCGAACCACGACTTTTAGTGCGTCATAATAGCTTCAAGGGCACCAAATTTCTTTTAATGAGGACTCTACTGATTTGCCGTGTTGATTAATTTCTCAGTGTTGGTCTCATCCCTTTTTTTTCTCTTCTATGAATCTTTTAACTGTACAAGTCTGGCAGCCCACCTGTGAAGAGATTGGACACAGTTGCCGGAAGGGCGTGAAAGCCTCCGCCCAAGGCCTGTCACGTGCATATAGAGACAAGCTGGAAGCCCTTCAAAAGCAGAACTTAGCCAATTCTAGGCCAGTGCATCTGTGGCGCCGTTCATGTAGTGATGTGCTCCTCCGTAAAAAAAAAGCAGACAGTAAGTGCTATTTTCGGGTTTTTTATAAGGTGGAAGGGCTGCCGAGGGGTTTTAAGTAGTGCAGCTTGCTGGCAGGCCGATCACAAACTTTACAATGTTAGGGGAAGGTAGCGACAAGAGGCAGAAGATGTTGGATTGGATGGATGGTGAGCTGGGGTATGAAAGACGACAACAACAACAACAAAAATAAAAGGGGGATCATTTTTTCTGTCGACGCTCTGTCATCTGATCGGTGGCTGTTTTCGCTTTTTGGTTGGTTCTTTTCTCTGACGGCTGTAGGCAGAAAGAGGAATGGGGATGGTGGTCGAGGCAGTAGGAGGGTAGATATGCCCTAATTTCTTTTAAATTGCCTTTTGAAAACTGCAACAACTTAACGTGATTTTCTGCTGTTGGATATGTTTTCTTTGAATACGTATTCATTGTTCTGTGCAAATTAAAACACTTTTCATGAAAATGTGTGGTTAGCGCTAGGGAGAATTCTTAGAGTATCTAGTTATCAGGCATTACTTGAAATTTCGTCAACCTCCTATTGCGAGGGAAGTGGACATAGTACCGGGAAAGCCTATCTTCTGTCTGCGGACTCGCATATAAAGGAACTATATTAACTCTCCTCATAGGTATGGTCGTGTTAAACATCAACAATATTCTGTTTCAGCATCATCAACGGTTTACTGAGAAACACTGCTGACAAAGAAAATGGAGATTTCGCGCATAGTAGCCTTCGTAAACCACCCATAACTAATCCCATGTTTGAGACATCTAAGAGGTACTCACTATTCGATCGCTCTAGCCACTGATGCATGGGCTCTTTTGCGTGTCGATGTACATAAGCTAATATTAACTATGGTCGAAGAGCACTCACCGTTCTGGTTACTGAAGCTACTCGCCTCGTCGCGCTTTGAGGCTTCGTCTAGAGCACCGTACGCAGTCGCATAGCTACTAGATTGACTTGAGATTGGGCATGGTTGGTTGATGACGGCTACATAGCCAGAAATGGCCATTTCAGTCTCCCTGGTCTCTGTTGATAGTCTTCCACTGTATATATTACTAGTTGCAGTGCGGCTGTCTACTGGGCGCTAGATCGAATCATATAGCACAACGGGCTGAGTATACGGCCCTCTACCAAACTGCTCAATCCCAGTGACAAATAAGGTCATGTGGATTTTCTTAAGCACAGGTCAAAAGACTCCCTTCAAACTTTAAATATGTGCTTGTGAATCGAAACTATTCTATTGACTGCGATCGATTTCCGTCTTGATTGCATTTATTGCATATTACAGTGTACTTATAATGTTATAGTAGTACCTCTTTATAAATTTACTATCAAGCTCAAAAGGGCGGCTTACCGTCACTGTGAG
Organism: Schistocephalus solidus; assembly: GCA_017591395.1. Lineage (NCBI taxonomy): Eukaryota > Metazoa > Platyhelminthes > Cestoda > Diphyllobothriidea > Diphyllobothriidae > Schistocephalus > Schistocephalus solidus. The sequence goes on along the minus strand of WEDG01000202.1, from coordinate 91,790 downwards.
TTCAAGGTCCCCACTGCCAGCTTCCCGTGTGTCCACTTGGAAGGTTGTCTGATTGCCAGCCGGTAGGCCTCAGGTTTGGATGGTTTGACGCCCTCGCCTGTGACGCGCACACGATGCGGTTCGCAGACCGGAAGAACATTCTGCATGAATGGCGACCGCGGAACGTGTACCTGACCTTGTTTCACCTCGATCTGGCATGGACCCTCCTGATCGGGCACGTAGGTCACATCATAGATACCCGGTTGACCCTGGCTTGGGGACCACCTGGGCGGGTACCCTACGGCCGGAGCGATCCGTGTGAGTTACCTTTGGATCCACGCAAAAAGAATATAATTTTGAAGAGAGTGGATAGAAATTGTGTGGAGTGCGTCCCGGAAGCTAGAGCATACCACATGTCCTCCTAAGCTTCTACGTTGCAAAACCAAACACATCTTATTGGTGACAGTAGCTGATCGCGGTCGACAAAATCAAAGCTGTTGAGTCTGGTCAAATGTTCGAGACCAAACGTTTGTGCAGGTCAGCTGAACACAACACCTAAAGGTGACAACTAACCAAGGAGGCAGGTAACCACTGCCATTAGCACACCACTTAGACCGTGCAGATCAGTCAATGAAACAAAATTAGAAAAAAATGACGACCCTGTACAATTACCTATCACGAACCCCATGAGCCGACTAATAATCTATAACATTGTTGTGTTATACAGCAGCCCAGAGACAAGAAGACTTACCGAGATGGGGGCCTCGCCAGCTTGACTGGCATCGACAGTGAAGACCGCCGGAATCTGAGCACGGGCACCCTTTGGCTCAAGTCCCGGTCCGTAGCAGCGGATGCGGCTCGGGTCGACGCGGTCGCGAATTGGAATCGTGAAAGGGCTACCTATAATGACATTACAAAAACTCATAAGACTGATAGTTATTAGTACTGGAAACTGGAAATGCTACAGAGGCTGTCTTCCTAAAGGCCTAAAAAATACAAGTCCCAAAAAGCAAAAATACAACGCCATCACCGGAACCCTAACCTCAGTTTGTTTGCTGTCCGGTCATTAGGTCAGCACTCCACGATATCCAAAGTTTAAGGCCTGTTTTAACTCTACTAAGCCGGATCAGCCAATTTCTGACCACATAAACTAATGTTTACTAAGATTGCTTATTTGGCAGACCTCCGCAACAGTCTTGTGAGGGACTTGCATTTTATACGTAGATGCCGTGTGAGAGTACCTCGAACAACATGTACATACCCCCTTCCTCTTAGTATTCTGGTGTGACTAAGTACCACGGCTGAGAGATAAAAAACGAGACGTAGTGGCTTAACCGCCTTTTGGATATGACTCGGTCGGGTACTCAAATGACGCACGAAGCGAATGCTTGAACGACGGTTGTCCCAGTACCAACACGGCAGAGGAAGATAACACGATAGGCCAAGAGAGAGTGTATCCCAAAAACGGCAAGTCATTCTCACTGAAAAGCTGCGTGTAGTTATAGTACCCCGTTCCGATTGGCTATCTTCTGTCCAATCCAGTTCACGAGGAAGATCGAGAAGAGCCGAGTGACTTCTCGCGGACATGGACCAATCAGATCTGATGGGGGCACTGTGACCACAGTCAATGTGGGGTGTGTCGGGTGCAGGATCGCGGCATGCACCGTGGGAGATGCACGCACGTGCTTTTCTGCCAGGTTGACTCATCGTGGGAATGTAGACATTTCCAGCACTTTTGTTCTTGTATCGGGGTGTCTCTTCATCAGTCAAAAAAGAGGCTTGTGATTTAACGTTGGTGCATGAGATTATTCCAATACTCATTTTGGTATACTCACAGGAATGCTCCATCAACGACTCTTATTATGGGAACTAGGATGGTGCATGGTTGATATCGTTCGTAAATACATGGTTGGCTGACCAGGATGAAGCGATTCCTGACTGAACGGCGAAGCCCAGATTCTTTTAGCATTGCGCGTTACTGTTATAGCCCGACGGGTAGATCGTGAGGAGCGTTAAGAACATTTCGCCTTATGCTGCGTCAATCGTGATTGGTCTTTACTCGCGCGAGGATCCCCTCGCGGGAAAAGCTCGAAAGTTCTACGGGCTGGTGATTAGTGCGCACGCGTGAGTAAAGTTGTCACTACTTCCTCTTCGGCGCTGCCGCACACGCTGATTGGCTGATTCGCCGATTGGCCGATTGGATGCATTCGTTGCCGGTTTGGCCTGCTGTACCGGGCGTGGTTAAGTCTTCTTTTCGTCTTGGGCAGTGACTCCACAAAATTTCCGTTCTCGATAACATTTAAGCTCAAAGCCTTACCATTTGACGAACTGCTTGCTATTTCCTCGTCTGTCCTTATGCTATGACTACTATTTTTTAACATGTAAATACCCAAGTTTCACAACTTTTCCCTCTGGTCACTGTTCGATTAATCGTGTCACTCCGTTTCAAAAACGAAGAGCAAAATAATTAAATAAAACCAAACGTGTCGGATCGGCCGCTGATGAGCTTCAATATTATGTGTTTTTTCGGGCCAATACTCACCAGGCACGTCCATGTCATTGAATTTCACAATCATGTCGTATTTGCCAGCCTTCGTGGGCAGGTACTCGACAGAACAGGTACCGTCTTTGTTGTCGGTGCATTGAATCTGAGCATCTGCGGGACCCTCCAACGCCAGGCCGAGTCCGCCCTGGCCAGCGCCATCGAGGTCCACGGTAAACCTCTGGGTTTCATGGGTGTAACCACCTTCGAGGCCGGGGCCGTAGGCTCGAACCCGACTGGGATCGCAGCCCGGCGTCACCTGCACCCTGAAGGGGCTACCCGGCACCGGCATACCGTCGTACATCACCTCGACCTGGTGTGGACCTGAAATTGGGAATGTCAATGGAGCCCGGACGGAAAATTATGAAACGGAAGGAGGGAATTAAAAAAAATTATTCAAGCCAGAGTTCCTAAAGTATGCTAGCTGCAAAATTTGGTGGTCTATACATACGCAAAAACAGTATGATCATGTTACTCCTTTGCTTCAGCCGATCTTCGATGCGTATGTACAGTTAAATAGTTATTCTTACAATACTACTCGGACAGTGTTCAGCAATGAATTCAAGTCAGCATTCCCGATCCAAACCGACAAGACACCGAGCCCGTGGCTCAACGGTTAAAGCGTTGGACTTCTGAGCAACGGGTCGCGGGTTCGAACCTCGGGTGCTGCACCACCCGGGGTTGTGTATGACTGGCTGATGACGGCTACTAAGCCATAAATTGCCATTCCGATCTCCCTTGTCTTTGTCGGCAATATTCATCTGCGTATTCAATACTTTTAGTCAACTTCTTGAAAGTTTGATTTGTTAAAAGTTAGTTTGTAAAAGAGGGCGATATTTAGGTTTTATGAAGCTTAATTTAGGGACTTTTGAGGGGGGTTTCAGCCAGTCGTTCAATCAACAAACGCACACTTTCAGTTTTTTCCTTACAATGTCTGTCATCGTTACATTTTCCAAAATATTTAGGTTTGCCGTGAGTTTTCTTTATTTGGTGGTTTATGGCAATGCGTACGTTTACCTAGCAAAGCTAAAATCCAAACAGCATGTCAAAGGGTACCGGTCACGATTTAATCGACACCTGAATTGCTTCCCATATTTACAATCAAAAATAATGCATTCTTTCAAAAAAATGTAAGCCCTGAAACTGTATATTTTCCTTCAGGATGATTCTGGGACAGATGCTTCCCGTCATTATCTCAAAAAACGGAATTAAGTAGTACAGACTATGGGAGCTTCATCGAGGACGACGAGGTGCAAGGTTTTTTGGTTGAATGGCAACATATTTATGAAGCAACTTCACACCATGCTCTGTCAGAAGAGGAGATTGGACAAATTAAGCTGTTTTCACAATTTTTGTCGTATATCACACACATATCTATAGTTATATAATCGCAGGTGGCTCTAAAAACCTGGGTTGAACTCCGGACGCCTCTTTTTAAACAGATGTTCTAATCTAATCGGTGACAGGTACTAATTCCATTTGCTGAATGACTGAGGACCGGACATTCGACACTCCAGAATTAATGCGTGTTCGATGCACGTTTGAATTGCGCACTCAAGACCATCAAACCTCAACTTCCTATACAAGTCTCGTCAACAAACCCATGTCACTGAACTGGTAATACAAGAGGCCAGTTTATACCCTACCGCCCACGACAACAATGCGTTCCAAAGTCCGATGTCGCGGAGACAATGTTCAAGGGACACGTTCATAAATGGCAGTTCAATGGAATGTGAGAGGTCCGTTGTAGCCCAGACGCACGACCGGGTGGGTCGGTCCGCGAGTGACACTGACTAACGTGCTGAACGCACAAGAACGTGGGCAGGCGGAGGCGGAGGAGAGAAGTAATGCCCTCGTCGTTGGCACCCGGCTCCATCCCACGTTTATGATGCATCTATTTCACGCCTGTCTGTGAGATTTAAGTAAAACTAGGCGCCGTGCCCTAGGAAGGTTATGGTAAATGCCGGCGTGGAGGGAACTAACCATCTTCCAGGGGTGAGTAGCTGCATTTGTAGGTTCCATCGGCCTGGTTTTGGACGATGCAGGCCGTTCGCTGTTTGGTCGGGCTCACCACGATGGCCTTCACTGTGCCCCGACCGACAGCATCAATGGGTTTGGCGTCGACAGTGAATTTGGCGAAAGACTCTTTGAACACGCCTGCACGGACGGGGGGCAGAGAGGGGACGGATAGAGGTGAGCACAAGTGAAGAGCGTTTTGGGAGAGGGTAGGCAGCAGAGGTCAGCGAGCGGGCAGACAGGCAGGCAGGCATCATGCAACGGGGTAGCGAATGCACGTTTAGAAATATGAAAAAAGCTATAGCAATGGCAGAGGTAGTCGGTACCCAATATAAAGTATCCTGAGGCGGCATAAGGGATGAGTTGTATCCTAAAGGTTACTTACGATAATATTGAGCCAATTTTCTAATTTCACACAGGTACTGTTGAACCCTTCAAGATAGGGTGGAATCTACTCAAGCCCGTCATCGATGAATGTTTCTAATAAATACTTAATTAATTAATACTCGACTGAATACTCAAGTAGACATCACTTATGTGTTTGTAGTCCTCAGTCAGCCATAGACCGGATTTTGCAACGCGCCAACGAACATTAGGTAGCTGAAGACCTGACCTTCTTGTTATTAAACTAATCCTTGCAGTATTTTAAACGGCTTTTTTATACGATGTGCTTATGCGGTGGTTCTCAGGACTTACAGACTTCTGTAAAGTTGCTTTACTTTTCTGAGATTGATATTCTAGCTTTCGGTATTTCAGTTTTTCGGAAGAAAACTGTATTTTGTCATCAAGCATTAAGTAACGTTCAATACATCTTCTGGCTTTTCACTTAAATAAAGGCAGTTTTTTATTGATTAGCCGTTTTGGAAGATGAATTTGAGCAGTAGTCAGCCCAGTTTTTGCTTGAAGTGGCCGACTGGTGAATTGAAAATCAGGCTACAGTGGTTCCTTCATAACGTGACCTTTGGCGCTCTCATACCTGTGATATCTAAGTTGTTCACCCCTTTTGTGTGAAATCCTGGCGCTTCTCTTTTTGGGGAGTAACAGGTCATGTGTGTTGCACGCGTAGACGAGGTCAGTAGCTATGTCATTCGCTGTGCCCATTCCCCGCGGCCGGTCCAATAACCGGCTCGGGTGGTGTTTGGAGCCTTGGAATGGGAAAAGAGAGTGCGGTCGATGTGTCAGTGCATTTTCCTCCTTATGAACAAGCTGACGCGCTTGAAACGATCACGATGTGCTTAAATCCGTGGCTTGGAAGGTTGCCAACTGACGGATGGCAACTAACCTGGATGGTGCGGTCAGTTCAGTGTGTGTTTGTGTGCAGTGGCAGACTGGGAGTCAGGTTGCAATGGCTGCTCCTTGATGTGGGCTCTGTTGCACTCCCACTCCGTGGGATCCGAGCCAGGTGTGGTGGTACACCCAGGGGCGGCTCCGGCCGTGCCAGCCACCTGCGCCCTCTCCCATCTCCGGTCTTCTTGACTTCCTCATGACACTGGACCCAGGTAGCGTTATAGGAGCGAATGCGGTAGATGTATCGCAAGTCGACTACAACTGTAAACCAAATGACCTGCATGCCACCATCCCTGCTGTGAGGCATACGATGGACTCCGTCGGACTCCGACGGTCAAACTGTCATGAATCATTCAAGTTTTGTTCTGTACCCTTACAAAGACAGACCTGGAAGTTTTAATTAGTGTCATATTTTGCATCTACCAGGAGCTCCTATGTTACATTTTATGCATCTATAGAGATGCAACATGTCAAACTGACTTTTGACTTAATTTCCTTTATTTAGCAGATGGTAAACACAGTATTTGCAGGTTATCAGACAAGCAATTAGCAAGCAATGTTGGAAATTCTAAGCGCTGCTGACCTTGTCCAAGTTGAAACGCAGTGCATGCAAAGTCCTGTTACAGACGAGCAACATGCAAAGGATTCCTCGACTCTCTCTCTCTCTACCTCACGACGTGAAACGCGTTGTAAGAACTCTGCGAACAGCATGTCACAAGATGCGAGCTTTCGCGGTCATTCCGCTCTTCGATGCTTGCAAATGGAGGCAAAGTCGCGGCTGTTTCGCGTCTCCATTCATGCCCCTGTGCATGCCAAACAGTTCAATGACACTGCGGGCTACCTGTGGGCTGAAGGCCCGGCCCATAGGCTCGCACTTTCGAGGCGTCCACGAGGTCCCTGCCCGGGGGCACCACCTGAACTGGAAAGGGGCTGCCCTGTATATGCTTGTCCTTGTAGAGTACATTGACCGTATAGGGACCCGGCTCCACGGGCAGGTAATCCACCCCGCAGGTACCGTCTCCGTTGTCCACGTAGTTGATCTGAGCCTCAGCAGGGCCCTCAATCGTAACGCTGAGGGCTGCTGGCGGGGCCTCGCGACTGTCAATGGTGAATCGTGCCGGCACGCCGGCGGTGGCCTTGTGCAGACCGTCGCCGTAGGCACGTACCAGACCGGCGGGATCAGACCCAAATTGGGGAGCGGCAGCACGTTGGGCCACCTGATCCATGGGCATGATGGGCGCCTCTTGGGGCACGGCATTCAGGGGGAAGGGACTACCACGCACGGGCACCCCGCCCACGTCCACGGCCACCTGGTGCGGCCCAGGGGTGGTGGGCGTGAAAGTGCACTCGTAGCCGTCCACTGTCTCGCATAGGCTGCTCGGAACACGTGCGCCTGAGGGCGCCATCACATTGATGGTAGGGCGTGGCTTCGGCGTGTTGATTGGTCCGGCACCCGCGGTCATCACATCAAACCTGGTGGGTCTGTTTACGGGCGCGGCTGAAGAGAGAGTTGAATGAAGCTGTGACTGCTAGGGGCACGGGTGGGGGAGGTAGCCTTGGCCAGGGAACACGGCTGCGCGTGACAGGCAATACCGATTTGATGGGCAAAGCTGCCCCGAGTGGCGCGGTTTCCATGGCGCGTGATCTTGAAATGATTACTTAGCCAATAGCCGGCGCAACGTGGCATGTCAAAATCGCGAGTTTTACCTAGCACAATAGAGGTGCTATCTCATAAAACGGTAACATAAATTTTGAAATAGGGCCTCGACTAGAAAATATTTATCAAGTAGAGTTGTAAAATTAACCGTCCCACAGCCAATTTCAAGCATGTCAGGATACCGGCTTCGGAAAAAGTTTCACTCCGACCGTATTCAAAATCTCCACTGTAAAAATGGCTACTTAAGCCGTAATATTTTTTCTATTGACTGACAGTGGCCTTATATATTCAAATATATTATATATAAAACATACAAAAAATATTCTTTCTTGTACTCCTTTAGTAGACATTTACGTCTTCATCAAATGTTATAAATTCTATAGAGTTTTGAAAGAACTTTCCAACTGCTTGAATAGTTTTGAACTCAACCTCTTGTTACACCTGAATTTCATGGTTTTAAAACTGTATACTTTCCGTGTAAGAAAATCTTGCATTTGTACATCCTATTGAGAAGAGGTAATATAGGCCTCATAGAAGATCACAATGAATGCGGACCAGATATTATACTTTAAAAACAGTATTAATAAATGGAAAGGGTGTGGTGATTTATGAATAGGAGTTTTGATATCTTAAACAATTTCATACTTAATGCCATAATAACTTTTTTAAAACCGAAAGAAATCTTTCTTCGTGTATCCAATTTAAAGGAGGCGTCAAATGCTACCGAATGAGTACAAAGGGAACCTTTATAAAATATAATGGACTTAATAAGATCATTGCAAAGTACTCCGAAAATGCATACTACTTAATTCCATAGTCGCTATCCAAATCCGCACTTATCCCATTTACGAAAGGATCTTACTAAAAATGGTAAGAGGATTTACAAAAGGCTTTAACGTTCGCGGCTGTGGCACCTCGATGCTTTTGTACTCAGTGAACCATAGACTATGGTTCTGATACAAGCGCCCTACTGTTTTCATGACAGTCCAAAATATCACTGCTTTGAATAGGATTCTTTCGAAGGTCGGCCAAGGCGGTTTTCTGTGCTTTCTTCCCCAGTACTTCCACCTTATGACAGGACGGTAGTAGGCAAAACTTGTTACACCTAACTCCGGTGGACCATGCAAGCTAACATCTAAGAACAGAGCAGTTCGGAAAGAGTCCTTGGGCCGAGTCTTTCCGCTCTAAGGGCCAAATTTATCGCTCTGGCAGCTTAGTACTCGGATAAAAAATGATGGTTGGGCTTGAATGGTGAAAACTGCTGAAAATAAAACATAAGATTTGTCAATTCTTCTGTGGCTGACCCTTAGGGTAGCGCTGGACGTCATCACTTGCGACGGCTGGACTGCCTCATGTTTCTCCTGTGGTCTGTTAATCTCACCATGGTAAAAGTTCAGAAACCAGAAAAAAAGTGTCTTCAAGGAAGCGGTTTTCAAATTGCGGGAGTTTTCCATTAGAGCTCTTTGGGGAATAAACCCAATAACTTACTTGAGGGAAGTCCTGTGACGCGAATTTTGCTCATGTCAACATTCGGTTTAACGGGTACTTTAAAGGGGCTTCGAGGGACCTCTTGATTTTCGAAGAACACCTGAACAGTATACATAGGCCCGGGCGTTTGGCCGTGTAGGCGACATTGAAGGTGCCATCACGCATGTCCTTGGTATCCATGGGAACGTCACGGCCAGCTTCATCACGGACATTGATACCGACGCTCCCTGGAAATAAACAGAAGAGGATGAGATGGATGAGTTTTTCTGTCGTGAAAGCGAAATGGTTTTGGTAGCCGCGTAACAGCATCCTTTGCACTCCGTTTCGGCATTTAAACTTACGTGTGTGCACATAAGGTGCTGTTTCAAGGTCACTCTCATCCATTGAGAACGCTAACACTACACTGTCCCACCACGGTGTCCTCCATTTGGCAGCTTGTTGGACGCTTATGTTTGACTGTCTACTCGGCCACCCCGACATGGAGACATAAGTAAAACCCCGGTCACAGCATTCCTCATTCAGGTATCACGATGCCTATACGCTTAAGCGCAAGACGCTGCACTTAGCTGCCATACAACTAGAACAGGAGTGGACCACATTTAGACACATTTATCTCTCAAGCAGGATCCTACCATTCATCATCCACCCTGGCCCAACGTTTGTGGACATAGCTGTCTGTGTCTGCAGTTCACGATCCTGTACAGAATAAAAACCCCTTTTTTAGAGTTTTCTTGCCCTCCTCTGTTAACTTACATTTCACATTGGAGTTGTGCTCGGAAGAACACACCCTCCACACCTGGTCAATACTGAAGGACTCGACGGCATAACAGCAGGGATCATTTTACATTGAACTGTCACCTGACTTTTTTAATAGGAACCCACAACAAGCAGGTAATATGGTCATATTTTCAAAAGTTATTTAAACCAGCCTCCCTTCCAAACAACAACACCCTGCCCACAACACTGTATTATAGAATTGTGTTTTGGGGGTGTCCGAGCGTTCCCCGTCAGATGCAACAACTCCCTCGCCCACGTGACCAACTGATCGCATGTCAGTCTCCCTTGTCGCCACAACCCTGACGTCGATACCTGGTTGGCTGATCAGAAGCGTAGCTTTTACGCGTTTCTGACCTACGGCAGCCATATGCTCATGCCAGTGTCCCCTGAAATATGCCTTTGGATAAGTGAAGGCGTCATCGCAATGGAAACCTGGGAGCTTGCACGCTGCAAGCACACTGAGGAGTCCTTCAAGTTGACAAAAAGAAAGTTGAAAGGTACTGGTCATAAAGAAAGGAAAGACAGAGGACGTACCTGGACCGGCCTGCTTGCAGTCAACGGTGAAGTGCGTTGGTTGGCCTCGAGTGACAGATTCCACTCCTGGACCGTAGACACGAACTTTGCCGGGATTGGTTGGTTCCGCCACGTCGACCTACAATTTGCGCCAATCCATAAGCAGTTGAGCGGACGGCAACCCGTTGAGCCAGTAGAAGATGGAAAAATGAAAGCTGGGAAGCGTTTATACTGCGGGTGCTTAGAGGGCGCGTGTCCTCAAAAGACACCATCTTTTGCTGTCCACTCTGCGGGATGATATATAGTTGTTTTAGTGACGTAAAGGCCAAGCCAGTTCCGTCCGGTCTACATTGTCCACATCGGAAATTTCCTGGGCACTGAGGAACGCAATTACTCGGAAAGTTTTTGAGACATGAGTCACTATAAGAGACGCTGGCAAGTGTATTTTACTTTTTGCCTATTTTCAAGCGTTAGGGTTGAGGTTTAGACGCGTTTTTGCTTAGAGTTTAGAATCGGAGTTAGGCGTGTAGCGAATGGTAGAAGACGAGTGTTAGGAATAAGGTTAGTTTTATTCCCAAGTCATAAGCATATGCTTGACGTTAAATCTATCCCAAAACTTTCCCTTAACACCAACTCCTAATCCACATCGTAACACCCACACTAAAACTAGTATCAACCCAATCCCGAAATAAATCTGCGATCCGAACACCAACCATAAATCTCACCACAATTCTAACCCATTCTTCCATACTGAGAACCTGAGTGTACGATTTTTTTTCAGATAGTCTTGCAAGTGCTTCTAACAGTTCGCAATTGCAAATGAATTGCCAATTACTGAGAGAGGGCCAATGAATTCTGGCTGGTGGTGAATTGAGGCTTGAAGCACAACCTGATCCTCCGTCGGTCTCACATCTCGGTATTTTGATACGCAGGACACCATCCAGCCTGTCGAAGCCTGTGTGACCCTGGCTAGGCTGATCTAAGCTTAGATGTGGCTGGTTGATAAGACTAACAAGTTAAACTGGTAAGTTTTACTTTATCTACTATGCTAGCGAGAAGGAACTATCGATATTTTTTACTCCGACTTTAGCCGATGGAACAAACTCTACACAGTGCTCATGCTAGAGTCTGCCTGATGAAGATACCATAGTTAGAGCCAGCTCTATCGAACCAACCTCCAGGTCCCGAACATTTAATGTGAAAGTGTTTGTAAACGTGAAAAGATGTAATGTAAGAAAAAAATTATATATGTATAGATATATATATATATATATATATATATATATATATATATGATATTGTGGGGTTCACCGATCTGGTTAAGGAACACGTATGTTCCGTTGTGCTTTAGAGCCCTCGCGGGCAGTCGCATTGTGACTTAAGGTATATGTTGATAAGGTGGAACCGACAAAAACAAGGTAGACCGGAATGGCCATTTCTGGCTTATTAGCCGTCATCAGCCAGTCATACCCAATTCCAGGTGTGAATCACCCGAGATTCGAACCTGAGACCTTTGGTCATTGAGTGTAACACTCTACTATTGAGCCACGGGCCCGTTATTTTGTCGGTTGCGTTCGGGAATATGAATTATGATAGTGTGGGTTGCACCGATCTGGTTAATGAACACGTATGTTCCGTTGTGCTTTGGAGCTCACTTTAGAGCCCTCGCGGGCAGTCGCATTGTGACTTAAGGTATATGTTGATAAGGTGGAACCGACAAAAACAAGAGAGATTGGAATGGCCATTTCTGGCTTATTAGCCGTCATCAGCCAGTCATACCCAATCCCAGGTGTGGATCACCCGAGATCCGAACCCGCGACCTTTGGTCATTGAGTGTAACACGATACCATTGAGCCACGGGCCCGTTGTTTTGTTGGTTGCGATCGGGAATATGAATTATGATAGTGGGGGCTCACCGATCTGGTTAAGGAACACGTATGTTCCGTTGTGCCTTGGAGCTCACTTTAGAGCCCACACGGGCAGTTGCATTGCGACTTAAGGTATATGTTGAGAAGGTGGAACCGACAAAGACAAGGGAGACACTTTTGAACTCCATCTTTCCCGACATCCAGTTTACTATGGAAGAAGAGGTCAACAATCAGTTGCCCTTCCTCGACATACAAGTGACTAATCTGGCAAACGGGAAAATAAGGACAACGGTCTACCGGAAGGCAACTAACACTATGCGTATCCTCCACTTCAGAAGCAACCACCCCGTTGCTCACAAACGCAGTTTTGTCGGAACCCTCTTCCAACGCGTTCAAACACACTGCAGCGACGACAGTGGGAAGAAGGAGGAGACTAAGTACCTGCATACCCTATTTGAAGCCAACGGTTATCCGAAGCCCTTTATACGCAAGTCCAACCATGAGCGATCGAAAGGAGAAGACCCGAAGTTCTGGCTCGCAATCCCTTATGTGAAGAACGTATCAGAGGCAACGGCAAGAATCCTGAAACCTTTTGTGATCGGTGTGGCTTATAAGCCTGGATCAACAATCAGACGGCGCATAATGAGGCCCAAAGAACCACTTCCAATGACAGAGCAATCAGCAGTAGTTTACAGCACACCATGCCAAAGCTGTGATGCGAGGTATGCTGGTGAAACGGGCAAACGCTCTGGCACAAGATTGTATGAACACCAGCTTGCAATCAACCGCAAGGATAAGCTGTCTATAATCTATGGCCACATACAACAGAAGAACCACAGTTCCCCTTTGAGAAAACGAGAGTAATCGGTCGAACCAACGATAAGATGGCCAGACTGCTGCTCGAAAGTTGGTCCTCGACGGGCACACTTAACAGAGCCATAGACTTGCATCCCGCCTACCAGGCAATACGCAAAAGGCTCAAGTCAGTTCGGGCAGGGCCAATGGGACAGTCGAGCAAAACCAAGCATGGCAGACAACGGACACTAGAGAAAAAGGATAAAGGAGTCAGCCGGAGTCCACGTAACCGGCGTGGAACACTAACTCACCACCACGCCCACGAGGATGAAATTAACTCACGTGGCCGTCACCGACTGATCAGTCCGTTGGCTGATCAGGGACAGGCCACCATTCACGCTGACTTGCCAACAAATACGACAGCAGCAAATGGTACTTATGTCACGTGAGGGGAGAGATTAAACCGGATCAGCAACAAACAGGAGGTCAAAGTTCATACACCAAGCAGGGATATAATACCAGGCAGGCGTCACGTCTGAAAAAGTAAAGACGAGCGGAATCACAGAACTCTGATGATGGAAACGAGGGGGTTTCCGAAACGTCAGTCAAAATACATTCCGGTCCATGAACTCGTCCCTTCTTCTTCGTCTTCTTCGGGGGATGATGAGCTAAAAACTGTCATATGTATTATCTTCATATATATATATATATATATATATATATATATATATTATAGTGTGGGGCTCACCAACCTGCTTAAGAAACATGCATGTTCCGTTGTGCCCTGGAGCTCAGACTAGAGCCCTCGCAGGCGGTCGCATAGCGAGGGCTCTAGTCTGAGCTCCAGGGCACAACGGAACATGCATGTTTCTTAAGCAGGTTGGTGAGCCCCACACTATAATCATATTCCCGATCACAACCGACAAAACAACGAGCCCGTGGCTCAAATGGTAGAGCGTTCGACTCAAATACCAAAGGTCGCGGGTTCGAATCCCATGTGTGCCACACTTGGGATTGGGTATGACTGGCTGATGACGGCTAATAAGCCAGAAATGGCCATTCCGGTCTCCCTTGTCTTTTGTCGGTTCCATTCCATCATATGCTACGCGTCGCTATGCGACCGCCTGCGAGGAGCTCTAGTCTGAGCTCCAGGGCACAACGGAACATGCATGTTTCTTAAGCAGGTTGGTGAGCCCCACACTATAATCATATTCCCGATCACAACCGACAAAACAACGAGCCCGTGGCTCAAATGGTAGAAAGCGTTCGACTCAAATACCAAAGGTCGCGGGTTCGAATCCCATGTGTGCCACACTTGGGATTGGGTATGACTGGCTGATGACGGCTAATAAGCCAGAAATGGCCATTCCGGTCTCCCTTGTCTTTGTCGGTTCCATTCCATCATATGCTACACGTCGCTATGCGACCGCCTGCGAGGCTCTAGTCTGAGCTCCAGGGCACAACGGAACATGCATGTTTCTTAAGCGAGTTCGGTGAGCCCCACACTATAATCATATTCCCGATCACAACCGACAAAACAACGAGCCCGTGGCTCAAATGGTAGAGCGTTCGACTCAAATACCAAAGGTCGCGGGTTCGAATCCCATGTGTGCCACACTTGGGATTGGGTATGACTGGCTGATGACGGCTAATAAGCCAGAAATGGCTATTCCGGTCTCCCTTGTCTTTGTCGGTTCCATTCCATCATATGCTACGCGTCGCTATGCGACCGCCTGCGAGGGCTCTAGTCTGAGCTCCAGGGGCACAACGGAACATGCATGTTTCTTAAGCAGGTTGGTGAGCCCCACACTATAATCATATTCCCGATCACAACCGACAAAAACAACGAGCCCGTGGCTCAAATGGTAGAGCGTTCGACTCAAATACCAAAGGTCGCGGGTTCGAATCCCATGTGTGCCACACTTGGGATTGGGTATGACTGGCTGATGACGGCTAATAAGCCAGAAATGGCCATTCCGGTCTCCCTTGTCTTTGTCGGTTCCATTCCATCATATGCTACGCGTCGCTATGCGACCGCCTGCGAGGGCTCTAGTCTGAGCTCCAGGGCACAACGGAACATGCATGTTTCTTAAGCAGGTTGGTGAGCCCCACACTATAATCATATTCCCGATCACAACCGACAAAACAACGAGCCCGTGGCTCAAATGGTAGAGCGTTCGACTCAAATACCAAAGGTCGCGGGTTCGAATCCCATGTGTGCCACACTTGGGATTGGGTATGACTGGCTGATGACGGCTAATAAGCCAGAAATGGCCATTCCGGTCTCCCTTGTCTTTGTCGGTTCCATTCCATCATATGCTACGCGTCGCTATGCGACCGCCTGCGAGGGCTCTAGTCTGAGCTCCAGGGCACAACGGAACATGCATGTTTCTTAAGCAGATCGGTGAGCCCCACACTATAATCATATTCCCTATCAGAACCGACAAAAACAACGAGCCCGTGGCTCAAATGGTAGAGCGTTCGACTCCAAATACCAAAGGTCGCGGGTTCGAATCCCATGTGTGCCACACTTGGGATTGGGTATGACTGGCTGATGACGGCTAATAAGCCAGAAATGGCCATTCCGGTCTCCCTTGTCTTTGTCGGTTCCATTCCATCATATATATATATATATATATATATATATATATGTATATATATATATATATATTTTTCGGGTCTGACCCTAAAAAGTCATGTCGGAATCATCTGACTCCATGTCCCGCACTTAATAATTTCAGAAATTATTTCCTTGATTATTCTCTGGAGTCCATATACCAGAAACCGCATAGAGAACGCTGGGGGACCCACTGAGGAGCCGAACCCCTCGTTGCTGCGTCACGGCAGCAGAAACATCGGCGAAACGCGTGTCTAAGCTTGTTGCTAGTACCTATGTCGGAAGTACGGTATAATATGTGTGCCATATACGATTCATACTACTTGTAGTACTACTTGTTTGTAGAATGGGCATTACGTGGTTATTCCACAGTGGTTGATTGTCTTCGACCCAAATGTTCATTGAAATTTCGGGTCTGACCCTACAAAAGTCATGTCGGAATCATCTGACTCCATGTCCTGCACTTAATAATTTCAAAAATTATTTCCTTGATTATTCTCTGGAGTCCATATACCAGAAACCGCATAGAGAACGCTGGGGGACCCACTGAGGAGCCGAACCCCCGTTGCTGCGTCACGCAGCAGCAGAAACATCGGCGAAACACGTGTCTGGGCTTTTAGCTAGTACCTATGTCGGAAGTACGGTATAATATGTGTGCCATATATATATATATATATATATGAAGATAATACATATGACAGTTTTTTAGAAAATAAATTGTATTTTGTCTCCAAACGCAATTTGTCACTAACAAAAGCAATCATCAAGAAGGACAAATGTATGCAAGCAAGCAAGCTCGGAAGTGATCTGGTGAGTTCATGCATGGTTGAAGCAAGATAAATGAAAATAGCTCGTTATATGGTGAGAAGGTCCATGGTCAAAGCCGGAGGACCGTAAAGCAAGCGTTCTATAGCCAGTACGAAAATAGGAGAAGGCAAACGCGTCTTTCAAATAATAAACTAAACCACACCTACTATATGAATATACGTAGTTAGTTATGCATATAAAACACGGGCGATACAATCTTATGCATTTGCAATCTAGTTAGAAAAACTAACCCTGAACGGTGCTCTGGGCACGCTGACTCCGTTGTATGCCGGAAGGATGGTGTGCTTCTTGGGCTTCTTCGGGGTGTAGCTGACGGTGGCCGTACCATCACCGTTATCGCGAACCTTGACTGGAACTGGGTCACCGACGTCGTCACGAACGTCCACCGTGGTGGGCGCCGGTGCGCCCGCCTCGCGTGCGTCCACAGTGAACTCGGTGGGTACACCAGCAACAACACCCGGTGATATACCCGGTCCGTAGCACTTCACCTGTGGGGGGAGGGACAGGGACGTTTTTGAATTGTTGGATGAGGATCCTGTCCAAGGGCAGCATGCCGAAGGGGAAATGCAAAAAAATCCACAAAGAAAATCCGCCTTTTCTGAGTCAGCAGTTCTACCAGTTGAGTTGGGTACATATCCGGTTGGCTGGCACCAAGAATGTTCACAACCAGAGGGTGGTAGCTTTCGCCTAAGTATCTCAGTTGAAGAACAAAAGACTGTGTAATTCATTCCTAACTTGAGACGCCAATCCTGAGATTTTGTCGGTTGACTTCAAACCTTATGTCTTCCAAGTCGGCATTTTGGAGGGGACTGACGGATGAGGACAAATGAGTCAGAAATGGATAGTAGTTTTGTCGGGAGCACTCTTAGTGGCTGATTCTAGATGCTGTGTGATAGCGTACGAGGCTATCTAGCCGCAGCTATCCCCATTTAAGCCTGCAATCAGGTCACACACCGTTGAGCCCCGTTCCTGTGCAAAGATGTACTATTATGCTTTGAAAAAGCGATACATGAATGCCTTTTTCTAGCAATGTTTACCTGTGTTCATTAGTCTATCCCATGTTTATTTGAATTCTGAGTTGCTGATAGTATTCGTTGTCATTTGAGTCCATCAGAGGTGAGAACAGAGTTTCAAATCGAGACCCATTTAGCACTGAACCTCGTTTTAGCAACCAACTACTAACAGACTGGACCAGACAGGGAAATAGCCACAGTCATTCAAAATTGACTTTTTCGCGTTTCCGGAGGTTTTGATTGTGTGCGTTAGTATTGGGTGTGGTGGCACGCCCAAGGTAAGAGAGGCCGCCATGTAAGTTAAATACTCTTTTATTAAATTTGCCTGCTCGCTGTTTTGATTTCAGCAACGAAAATAACCGAAAACTGGAGGTTACCATGCTCAGATTATAACGCTACCGTGGAGACACGATGGTGTCAACTGCGAAAATGTCATCAGTCCACCGCGCTCGATGTACTCGGACGCGCAAACTGTCAACACCAGGACTGTTTGACGACAATGACGCCGACATCAACAACTTACTCGCGGAAGAATAGACTACAAAGCCTAAATGGACCTTCGGACTGACGCCACCAAAAGCAGCCTTTTTCAGATGCCGGCGCCTTGTACAACAACGGCTGCGGGAGATGCAGGATGCCTGGATGATCCGAAAGGCTGAAATCCAGGGGTATGCGAGACCGCAATGAAATGAAAAACTTTTCGAAGCCATCAAGACCATCTACGGCCCGTGTATCAAGGGGTCCGCACCGCTGCTCAGCTCTGACGGCACAACACTGCTGACAGAGAAATCGCAAATTCTGAAGCGCTGGGCTGGGCACTTCAGAATATCCTTAATTGCTCATCAGCCATCTCTGATGCTGCCATTGACCGCTCCCTCAAGTGGACACGAACAATGACCTGGATCTGCCGCCTTGCCTACCACCGAAACCGTTCGGGCCGTGCAGCAGATTTCCAGCGGTAAAGCACCGGGATCTGACGCAATCCCACCGGAAGTCTACAAGCACGGTGGGCCCCGGCTGATGGCAGAACTCACAACACTCTTCCAGGAGATGTGGCGCCAAGGACAAAGTTCCTCAGAGTTTCAAAGACGCGACCATCGTCCATCTCTACACGACGGAAGGGGAACCGGCAACTCTGTGATAATCACAGAGGCATCTCGTTACTCAACATCGCCGGGGAAGATCTTCGCCCGTATCCTTCTCAATCGTCTTAACGGTCACCTGAGAGCGGGGCCTGCTCCCGGAAAAGCCAATGGCTTCCGCCGACACCGCCGGAACAACCGATATGACTTTGCCGCCCGCCAGCTACAAAGAGAAGTGTCAGGAGATGCGAACTCACCTACTACGCTACGCTGTCGTGGATCTAACGAAAGCCTTTGACACGGTGAATCGTGACGGACTGTGGAAAAGTCATGCAGAAATTTGGCTGTCCTGAGCGGTTCACGCACATGGTACGTCAGCTTCATGACGGGATGACGGCGCGCGTCACTGACAACAGGACGGTATCGAAGCATTCGCAGTGACCAGCAGGTGAAGCAGGGCTGCGTACTGGCCCCCACCCTCTTCAGTCTCATGTTCTCGGCTTTATGCTGATGGACGCCTACCGTGATGAGCAGCCTGGTATCCGCATCGCCTACGAACTGACGGGCACCTTCTCAACAGTCGGTGTATGCAGGCTCCAACGCGCGTGTCTACGACTACAGTCCATGACTTGCTCTTCGCGGACGGCTGCGCCCTTAACACCGTGACGGAGGAGGACATGCAAAGGAGCATGGACCTCTTCGCCGAAGGCTGCGCCGATTTTGGATTAACAATCAGTACAGCCAAAACGGTTGTCATGCACCAGCCGCCACCCAGCGCGGAATACAATGCTCCTCGAATCAATGTCAACGGTGCTCTACTCAAAAAACGTGGAAACCTTCGCTTATCTAGGAAGCACGATGTCGCGCAACACGAGAATCGATGACGAGGTTGCCCAACGGATCTCCAAAGCTAGTCAGGCTTTCGACGGCTGCAGTACCTCGTGTGGAATCGCCACGGTATCCACCTGAACGCAAACTGAAGATGTACAAGGCCGTCATCTTGACGACACTCCTTTACGGGCGGAAACCTGGACCGTCTACTCGAACCAAAGCCAGGAAGCTGATCACTTTCATCTCAGCTGCCTCCGCCAGAATACTGAAGCTGAGATGGCAAGACAGGATCCCGGACACGGAAGTCCTGGAGCGGACCGGGAATCCTCAGCATCCCATGCCATGCTGAGGCAAGTGCAGCTGCGATGGAGCGGCCACCCTGCTAGAGGCGGACGCAGCAGACTAGTTGGCTACGGAGCACTGGGCTCGGTATGCGGGTTCTCCGCCGCAGGAGGTCAGACGCTACAAGGACACTTTGAAGACATCGCTGAAACAGCTCCTGCAATCAACTCCAGCGCCTGGGAGGACCTCGGCCAGGATAGACCGGCATGGAGGAATTGGTGAAGACTGGTTCCGGCAGTTCTGGGCCAACCGGATCGCCGCCGCCAAGCCAGAGCGGCACGAGAGTCACCAGCGCCCCGGACCAGCACCGCCAATGCCCGGCCCTGCCAACGCCCGCGCTGTCAACGCGCATCTTCCGCGCGCGAATCGGCCTGGTTGGACATCTTCGGACGCAATGCACAAACAATCCGACAATTCCAATTTCTACGTCAAAATTCTGCTAACCACTCCTTCTGACTCCCCACCCTCACTCCTGGCATCAATTCCATTGCTCCCACCATCACAGAGACCACATCCATCCTGCTCATCGCCTGTTGCCCTACCACCAGCAACCACCGACCGCCTTCACTACCACCCACCACCATGGCGATGATCTCTCAAGCTGTACTCAATGCGACCGCACATTCACCTCACGAATCGGCCTGGTCGGTCACTTTGCGAATACATCGTACAGAGACCGGTGAGCCAGTGCCTGGAGCACCATCACACAGCAGAGATCGTCGCTCACTGCCCTCACTGTCCTCGCGCATTCACTCATGCGCCGGGCCTATTCGGTCACATGCGCGACCGTACACCACAATGCCGACATACACCATCACACCGTACACATCCACACCCTGCCATTGCCTACCCTGCCACGCTACCATGAATGACATCCTCCCAGCCTCTACCGATTTCTCCTGCCCACACTGAACCCTACCTTCAACTCACGCATCGGCCTGGTCGGTCACCTGCAGATCCATCGCATGGAGGCTGGTGAACCAGTGCCTGGAGCTCCGACATACAGTCGATCGACGTGCCCGCCTTCACTGCCTAACTGCTTTCGCACATTTACACCACATGGGCCTATTAGGACATGCGCCTCACGACAACCTCCGGTAAACCACCGAGGCTAACCTACATCAGCGCACACTACCTACACCAATGCATCGACAGCACTCTCACAATCACCATTTACCACGAGTATATCACGGTTTCCTAGAAACCGTGGCTGAGAAGTCTGCCAATCTGACGCTTCCACCAGACCACGCCGTCGGCTCAGTGTATGTGCTGTGTGTGTCGAGTGGCTGACCAGTGAACTGGGGAGTCAGACGGCGATGGCTGCTCCATATCCCTGAGTTTGTGAATCCTGGTGTGTGCGTTATGGGGGCCAGGTCGTGCTGTGGCGCGCGAAGACGGGTACGCCGATCCGTCAGCCAATGCGCCCACTCCCACATCAGGCAACTGACTGGCTCGGACAGTGGTCTGATTGTGGGGTGGGGAAAGTGAGTCGAGAGCTCAGCGTATTTCCTCACTATAAACAATCTGACGCGCTTGAAACTATCACGGTGCGCTAAAAGCCGTGGCTTGGAAGGTTGCCAACTGACGGGATAACTCGGACCGCGTGGTCAGCCCCATGTGTGTTTTGTGTGGAGTGGCTGACTGGCGGACTGAGAGTCAGGTTGCAATGGCTCCTTCTTAATGTGGCCTTTATGGCACTCCCACTCCGTGGGATCCGAGCCAGGTGTGGTGGCACGCCCAGGGGCGGCTCAGGCCGCGCCAGCCACCTGCGCCCTCTCCCATCTCCGGTCTTCTTGACTCTGTCTTGACACCGGACTCAGGTGGGGAGGAGGAGAAAGTGCGGTAGCTGCAGCGCAAGGCTACTATCACTTAAAAACTAATTCACGCGCAAGTCACCGTCCTGCACCACCTGGTGTGGAGCATACGGTGGACCTCGTCGAAATCGACGGTCGAACTGCAAAAAAAAAATCCCATGTTTATTTGAATTCTGATTTGCTGATAGTATTCGTTGTCATTTGAGTCCATCAGAGGTGAGAACAGAGTTTCAAATCGAGACCCATTTAGCACTGAACCTCGTTTAGCAACCAACTACTAACAGACTGGACCAGACAGGGAAATAGCCACAGTCATTCAAATTGACTTTTCGCGTTTCGGAGGTTTGATTGTGTGCGTGTGTGGGTGTGGTGGCACGCCCCAAGGTAAGAGGCCGCCATGTAAGTTAAATACTCTTTTATTAAATTTGCCTGCTCACTGTTTTGATTTCAGCAACCAAATAACCGAGAAACTGGAGGACCTGCATGCTCCAGATTATAACGCTACCGTGGAGACACGATGGTGTCAACTGCGAAATGTCATCCAGTCCACCGCACTCGATGTACTCGGACGCGCAAACTGTCAACACCAGGACTGTTTTGACGACAATGACGCCGACATCAGCAACTTACTCGCGGAGAAGAATAGACTACACAAAGCCTAAATGGACCTTCGGACTGACGCCACCAAAGCAGCCTTTTTCAGATGCCGGCGCCTTGTACAACAACGGCTGCGGGAGATGCAGGATGCCTGGATGATCCGAAAGGCTGAGGAAATCCAGGGGTATGCGAACCGCAATGAAATGAAAAACTTTTTCGAAGCCATCAAGGCCATCTACGGCCCGTGTATCAAGGGGTCCGCACCGCTGCTCAGCTCTGACGGCACAACACTGCTGACAGAGAAATCGCAAATTCTGAAGCACTGGGCTGAGCACTTCATAAGTGTCCTTAATTGCTCATCAGCCATCTCTGATGCTGCCATTGACCGGCTCCCTCAAGTGGACACGAACAATGACCTGGATCTGCCGCCTTGCCTACCAGAAACTTTCCGGGCCGTGCAGCAGATTTCCAGCGGTAAAGCACCGGGATCCGACGCAATCCCACCGGAAGTCTACAAGCACGGTGGGCCCCGGCTGATGTCAGAACTCACAACACTCTTCCAGGAGATGTGGCGCCAAGGACAAGTTCCTCAGGATTTCAAAGACGCGACCATCGTCCATCTCTACAAACGGAAGGGGAACCGGCAACTCTGTGATAATCACAGAGGCATCTCGTTGCTCAACATCGCCGGGAAGATCTTCGCCCGTATCCTTCTCAATCGTCTTAACGGTCACCTAGAGCAGGGCCTGCTCCCGGAAAGCCAATGTGGCTTCCGCCGACACCGCGGAACAACCGATATGATCTTTGCCGCCCGCCAGCTACAAGAGAAGTGTCAGGAGATGCGAACTCACCTATACACTACCTTCGTGGATCTAACGAAAGCCTTCGACACGATGAATCGTGACGGACTGTGGAAAGTCATGCAGAAATTTGATTGTCCTGAGCGGTTCACGCACATGGTGCGTCAGCTTCATGACGGGATGACGGCGCGCGTCACTGACAACGGGACGGTATCCGAAGCATTCGCAGTGACCAACGGAGTTAAGCAGGGCTGCGTACTGGCTCCCTCATCTTCAGTCTCATGTTCTCGGCTATGCTGATGGACGCCTACCGTGATAGGCAGCCTGGTATCCGCATCGCCTACAGAACTGACGGGCACCTTCTCAACAGTCGGCGTATGCAGGCTCCAACGCGCGTGTCTACGACTACAGTCCATGAATTGCTCTTCGCGGACGACTACGCCCTTAACACCGTGACGGAGGAGGACATGCAAAGGAGCATGGACCTCTTCGCCGAAGGCTGCGCCGATTTTGGATTAACAATCAGTACAGCCAAAACGGTGGTCATGCCCCAGCCGCCACCCAGCGCGGAATACAATGCTCCTCGAATCAATGTCAACGGTGCTCAACTCAAAAACGTGGAGAACTTCGCTTATCTAGGAAGTACGATGTCGCACAACACGAGAATCGATGACGAGGTTGCCCAACGGATCTCCAAAGCTAGTCAGGCCTTCGGCCGGCTGCAGGCCTCCGTGTGGAATCGCCACGGTATTCACCTGAACACCAAACTGAAGATGTACAAGGCCGTCGTCTTGTCGACACTCCTTTACGGAGCAGAAACCTGGACCGTCTAATCGAACCAAGCCAGGAAGCTGAATCACTTTCATCTCAGCTGCCTCCGCAGAATACTGAAGCTGAGATGGCAAGATAGGATCCCGGACACAGAAGTCCTGGAGCGGACCGGAATTCTCAGCATCCATGCCATGCTGAGGCAAGTGCAACTGCGATGGAGCGGCCACCTGCTAAGAATGGACGACGAGCGACTACCCAAACTACTTTTCTACGGAGATGTCGCTACGGGTGCTCGCCGACAGGGAGGTCAAAAACGACGCTACAAGGACACTTTGAAGAAATCGCTGAAGCAACTGCAAATCAACTCAGCGACCTGGGAGGACCTCGCCCAGGATAGACCGGTATGAGGAGATCAGTGAAGACTGGTTCAGCAATCGTTGAGGCCAACCGGATCGCCGCCGCCAAGGCCAAAAGAGCGGCATGAAAGTCACCAGCGCCCCGGACCAACACCGCCAATGCCCAGGCCCTGCCAACATGCCCGCGCTGTCAACGCATCTTCCGCGCGCGAATCGGCCTGGTTGGACATCTTCGGACGCAATGCACCAACAATCCGACAATTCCAATTTCTACGTCAAATTCTGCTAATTCTCCTTCTGACTCATCCATCCTCACTCCTGGCATCAATTCCATTACTCCCACCATCATACAGACCACATCCATCTATTCATCGCCTGTTACTCCCACCACCGCAACCACCACCGCCTTCGCCTTCACTACCACCACCATCACCACCACCATCAGCGATGGGAAATCTCTCCTAAGCTGTACTCAATGCGACCGCACATTCACCTCACGCATCGGCCTGGTCGGTCACTTGCGAATACATCGTACAGAGACCGGTGAGCCAGTGCCTGGAGCACCATCACACAGCATAGATCGTCGCCTCCACTGCCCTCACTGTCCTCGCGCATTCACTCATCACATGGGCCTATTCGGTCACATGCGCATCCATGACAGCGGAATTCACCACAATGCCGACAACACCGATACACCATGTACACCCTCCGCTCCTGCCATTCTTAGCGCCCCTGCCACCACCACTACCATGAATGACATCCTACCAGCCTCTACCGATTTCTCCTGCCCACACTGCGCCCGTAACTTTAACTCATGCTTTGGCCTGGTCGGTCACCTGCAAATCCATCGCACGGAGGCTGGTGAACCAGTGCCTGGGGCTCCGACATACAGTCACCGTGCCCGCCTCCACTGCCTCACTGCTCCCGCACCTTTACACACTGCATGGGCCTATTAGGACACATGCGCCTCCACGACAACCTCCGGTAAACCACCAGAGGCTAAGCTACATCAGCGCACACTACCCACACCAATACATCGACAACACCCTCACGATCAACATTTACCAGAGTATATCACGGTTTCCTAGAAACCGTGGCTGAGAAGTCTGCCAATCTAACGCTTCCACCAGACCACGCCGTCGGCTCAGTGTATGTGCTGTGTGTGTCGAGTGGCTGACCAGTGGACTGGGAGTCAGATGGCGATGGCTGGTCCATATCCCCTGAGTTTGTGAGATCTGGTGTGTGTGCGTTATGGGGGAGCCAGAGTCGTGCTGTGGTGCGCGAAGACGAGTACGCCGATCCGTCAGCCAATGCGCCCAGTCTCACATCAGGCAACTTACCGGCTCGGACGGTGTCTGATGGTGGGGTTGGAGAGAGTGAGGTCGACAGCTCAGCGCATGCTCCTCACTATAAACAATCTGACGCGCTTGAAACTATCACGGTGCGCTAAAAGCCGTGGCTTGGAAGGTTGCCAACTGACGGGATAACTCGGACCACGTGGTCAGCCCCATGTGTGTTTTGTGTGGAATGGCTGCCTGGTGGACTGAGAGTCAGGCTGCAATGGCTCCTTCTTAATGTGGTCTTTATGGCACTCCCACTCTGTGGGATCCGAGCCAGGTGTGATGGTACGCCCAGGGGCGGCTCCGGTCGCGCCAGCCACCTGCGACCTCTCTCATCTCCGGTCTTCTTACCTGTCTCGTGAGACCGGGTTCAGGTAGGGGAGGAGAAGAGTGTGCGGCAACGTTAACCGCCACGGTTGGAATGTTGCCAACTGACAATTACACTCAGGCCTCGCAGTTAGTCCAATGTGTGTTGTGTGGAGTGGCTGACTGGTGGTCTGAGAGTCAGGCTGCGATGGCCCTTCTTAACGTGACCTCTGGCTATCTCACACATGTGAGGCGTTCAACTGTTCTGGTGAAATCCTGGTGCTGGTGTTTTGGGGGCCAGGTCGTGTACTTAGTACACTTAGACGAGGATGCGAGCAGCTGCGCGCTTCCGCATCAGACAACTGACCGGCTCGGACAGTGGTCTGATTGTGGGGGTGGAGAGAGAGTGAGGTCGAGAGCTCAGCGTATTTTCCTCACTATAAACAATCTGACGCTGGAAACTATCACGGTGCGCTAAAGCCGTGGCAGGAAGGTTCGACTGACGGGGATAACTCGGACCGCGTGGTCAGCCCAATGTGTGTTTTGTGTGGAGTGGCTGACTGGCGGACTGAGAGTCAGATTATGTGCTCCCTTCTTAATGTGGCCTTTATGGCACTCCACTCCGTGGGATCCGAGCCAGGTGTGGTGGCACGCCCAGGGGCAGCTCCGGCCCGCGCCAGCCACCTGCGCCATCTCCCATCTCCGGTCTTCTTGACTCTGTCTTGACACCGGGCTCAGGTGGGGGAGGAGGAGAGAGTGCAATAGCTGCTGCGCAAGTCTACTATCAATTTAAACTAAATCATGCGCAAGTCACCGTCCCTCCACCACCCTTCCGTGGAGCATGCGGTGGCAATCGTCGGACTACAACAGTTGAACTATCATGTGTGTTTGTGGTAGTTTTGTGGTGGGTCGGGGACGTCTAAGTGGAAAGATCCCACTTCCCTGTACCCAAGAGTAAATTCAGATTCCGCTTAACGAAACACTTAGAGAGGACGTGTCCCAAGATGCTGGGTTAAGGGAGGAATTGTTATCTACTGTAACACTAGCAGTGCTGCAGAGGTACTTACCCTGTTTGGATCGCACTTGCCGGTATCAGCAGATATTGGCACCATGTAGGGCGACTTGGGGATGTTCTCGTCGTTGCAGAGGATGTGAACAGCATACTCTCCTGGCACTGTTGGCCAGTAGACCACCGTCGCCGATCCATCGCCATTGTCCGCGCAGTCGATGCGAGCTTCGCTCGGCCCCTCGATGGAGAAGCCTGAAGGGAGTATGTGGAGGGGGAGGGGGGAGGGTGGGAGGTTAAGTTTGCGCATAAGATGATCCAGGGTGACGTGACTACTGAATCTTTGAACTACCCACCTAAAGCCCCAGTTTCACCGTTCGTCTCAACTACGAAGACGGCGGGCTTATTAACGATGCCTGACACGAGACCCGGACCGAAGGCACGTATCCTGGTGTCTTTGTAAGGGCCCACTTCAACCTGAGAAGGATGAAAGAGTGGAAAAGAAATCAATAAAAATTTCAGCATAAACTCTTGGCAACTTCAGGAAATGAACACGTCATATTTGCCGATATTTCCAGTGACCTTGTCCAGTTTCGTATGTCCAGTCTCGAGGTACATAACTTTGCGGATAAAAAATGTTCTGACGCGATCGAAGCTAAAAGAAAAACAATTCTCGGTGGTGTTGGGGAAGTATTAGATCACTCGAGGGGCTTTATCAATCTTCCCACGATGAGCACTGAGGAGGGAGCTGTAAACGGTATTCGGTTCGCCCGTCGTCAACCGGATTGGAGGGATTTCAATGCTTGCCTTATAAAATCGTTCGTTCACGAACCAATCTGACTGGTGCCCACCAACCACTCAAAAAAGAAGTGACGGCCATCCGATCAGAAGTCAAAAATGTCATTAGTTAATGAATTGACAACCATGAGTTGCACTCAGTGTGATAGTTGAGGAGTTACTACACAATGAAATTCTTAAGTAAGCAAAAATTGATTTTAATTAGCTAGTTTTACGGGAGAAAACTGAAGAATTCCTGCTTTCACGAACCAGAATATTAAATTATAATGAGAGATAGGAAATCTAGGCGGATGTAGGAACAGTTGATCTCTGTTTTGCTCTTTTCACGCTACCCGAATATTCAACGCTCATATCTTTTTATAAAAGTCTGGTGTATGGATTCCTGCAGTTTTGACCGGAGGATCCACCACGCGAACAGGAATTTGGTGATGCAGAACTTGCGATTTGTGGAAATTACAGTTGCATTCCCTCGCTCTCTCTCTCTCTCTCCCTCGCGCTAAACTTTGCTACATCACTGCGCGTATTTCTGGAAAAGTGTTAACTTATTTAGTTTAAGAGTTGATTAATAGTACAGCCAGGAGTCAAACTATAACGCTTTGCAGGTCACTATCTTTTTGATAATTGCAGCTTTGTGATTTAAAATTCTGCAAGATGACCTCCTTGGATAATAACAAAAGCGATGAAGGTGAAGTAGTGAGGGATTGAAAATTTTAGACGCACTACATTTTGCAGTAATCAACGCCTGATCCGGGACCAAAACAAGGGATCTTAATTATTGTGTGTTTTGCTTTTAATTCCTAGTCGATTAGTATTATATGCAACTAGAATATGTTGCATCAAGTATCACTGAGGAGGATGCAAAGCCTTTCCGTTTTCCTTATAAACAACTGCGCTCACAGACACGCCTTTTAACCTACCTTGAATGGACTGAGCATGATGTGATCGCCACCATAGCGAACATTGACAAGGTGAGGTCCAGGCTGTTGAGGTGTATAGACGCATTCGTGTAGGTAGGCTCCGACTTTCCTTTGTTGGCATTTTTCCTCTCGGCCATCTAGCGGAAATCACAGTCATTTAATAAATACATACATTTTCTACTAATAAAACATAAGTAAATCTTGTATTAAAGTTGAGACGCACTTGGACCGACAACAGTCGCCTCTAAGACGCCCTCGCCGGCATCTTCTGTGTGCACCTTGAAGTCGGCAAGATCACGAACGCGGACGCCTTGAGGCTGAATCCCTCGTCCAGTAGCATAGGCTTGCTTGGGATCACAAGCTGAAAATTTTATAAAATGTACAATTGAACAATTAGAAGTTTTTTCGAGCCAAACTCAATGAAAAATGTCACCAAAGAAATCAAAAGAACTTCGAATTTATGCATGCTTCACCTCAATTGCTGGACTCTTATTGATGTGAAAAAAGACAGCACACGCAGTAGAGCAGCCTGAAACTTCAAAATGAGCTGGAAATGCTCTGTGTTCAAAATAACCTGCACGCTGACTTGCACAGAGTAAGAAGAACGAACTTTTACTCATATTTCAAACGAAATGGCAAGCTTTGCGCAGCGGGGTATGCAGGGTCTTTGGATGATCATTGCAGCAGTTACACCGCTTTCATGCGACTCAGATCTACCCACCTGTTTTCCATGGGGCTCTCATCTGATCGGAGCGCGGTGCAGCCCGTGGACTAACGAGTGGCTCTGAAAGATCAGGATAGACGAGGAAGAAGGGCAGTAGAAACTCTGTGAATTGGATCTCATTTAGCACAGCATGCGTCCCATTTCTCATTTTGTGAGCTAAAGTAGTATCATACCACAGAAAGTGGGAACTCAAAGGTTCATCAACTAGATTGGTTATATCCCGTTAGCGCCTGACTGCGACCTCACACACCCAAGTGGACATCCAGGTGAGGAAGTCTAAATCTAATCTGTCTAAACTCCCTCATTTCAGACAAATGCTGGTACTGAACGTTGGTGAGCATATCGAAATCATAAAGTCTGACGTTTTGTCAAATCTCCTGAAGAGTATCCATAACAAATATGCGTTCTACAGTTTCAACCAGAGAGATTGGAGCTGTTCAAGGTAAATAATGCTTGGGCGAATTTAATTAGGAGAAACTAATGGGGCTTCAATAATTCGGAATTATTGCCTATAGGGATTGTAGGAGTGGGAATATTTTAAGCGGTGAAACAACTGTCTCGTGAGTGTACGCAGGCCAAAATTTAATGTGACCACCGTTAATTTGTTTAAGCCCACCAGTTTCTCATGGAACATCGAGAGGCCTTTTTCAAGGAGCGCTGAACTACTTCTGTAGACAGTAAGTGTCAATTATTTGCTGTGACCTGGTTCTAGCACTAATAAAACCCTCACAATCTCCAAATAAACCAGCAACTGCTTTCGTTTACTTATTTTTCGCTAGAGTGACGGGTGACGACTTAGACGACAATGCGCAGCCGGGCGAAAGATGCTCGATGCTTTATTGGGTGTGGAATAATTGAACCCAGGTAAAGTTGAGACTGCGTTAAGGCTTAAGGTGATGGTTGACCGCGTGGATACTAAAGCCTAGACATAACTCACCCGTGTTGCTATAGCATATCAGCCGATGGTTTTCAAGCGCTCAAATAAGTATTTCAAACTACTATACTCAATTAAGTAGCAATATAAATAACTCGTTACCTTGCCAAAATACCCGTTTTTTTAATCTCCCGTTCACCCGGCTTGTTCCCTAGCAAGAACACACCATATGTGTCCGCGTATACATGAATCAAAGTAAATTTATTTCAAAATTTCAAGTAACGTGGGGTCATATTTCGTTTTCATGCGACCAGATGTGTGAAGCTTCATTCCCACGTGGCTATAGCTGATTCTCATTAGCAGAGCCTCAACTGGTAGAGCGTTCGTGTCAAATGCTCAATGACTGCGTGATCAAGGACCAGAAAACAGTAGCGTTTGCTGAGTTTAGGATAAGTCTTGCCGATAACGTTGAATAAGTGGCCTACCTTCGTATTTCAACAGTCCTTCTTTCCGACTAGACCTGCATCGTTCTTACTTAGAAACTATGGACAAGAGACCCCAAAGAATTTCAATAGCAGTCGACCAGACTCTAAAGAAATTCACGCTAAAATATGCCAATTTTGGCACAACTGGCGGACAGCTCCCGGTATTTCAGATGGTGGTTGTACTCGACGTGAATTCAAGCTATCGGCGTTCGCAATCGTTGCTCTTTCTAATTTCCTTGGAAATTCATGTGCAGATGTGGATTTAGTCATTCGAAACAATGCTCTGTAGGTTAGGCCAGGAGTGGTAAGTATTCGTTCCTGAACGTCAGCTTTCTGGCTTTTAGAGACTCCATATTGAAAAAAATGGTTACTCAAATGCACCCTTGCAGATAGAAATCAAGTCTGATGATCTCTAGAACGAGCAAATAGTGAGAAAGTACAAAAAAACAGGTCAAACTTGAAAAAATGTCATTCATGCGAGCTGGGGGGGGCAGCTTGTCGGTTCTCCTAAATCATTGGAGTGCAGAATTTCAAAAACTTTTCGACCAGTTTAGCAAAAAAATTGGAACGCTTGTTCCTTGTCAAATATGTCAATATAGTATTTTCACATGCAGAAGAGATGCTGTCAAAGTCCCACAGTTTTTTTATCAAATTATAAGAAACGGCATTTTCGAAGCAAAGGGAACAAACATGACACTTTATTTCAACAGCTGTGAGCGCACGTAGGTAATATTTCAATAAAGTTCGGTTTTAGTGCTAAAACGGTAGACGTCCCTGAATAAGTGGTGATCACCTCTGATCGTTTATGGGCCACTTGAGCTTAACCAATGATTCTTCTTGAAAATTGTCAACTTGCGTCTGATCGAAAACTGAACATTTTCTTTTATAGTGGATGCTTTTCATAATTTATTCCGATTAGTATATTTTATGCAGTTCTGGTATCTCTTCATACTTGAGTTCTCTCTCTCTCTTCGGTAAACGCACATCTCTGTATAAACACAAGTGTGAAGCATTTTGAAGTGACAAAACGACTAGTGAAGCGAAAGTTTCTAAAAATGTGTTGCTCGCATGGGCGCGACTAGCAGTTTACGCAAGAGGTAGTTCACATCGTTTTCCCCCTCCCTTTCTACACAGAAGTAGATGACCAGGGGAACAGGGGCCATTCAAGCCGAACAGATAAGCACTGATAATCGGTAACTGCTACACTTTTGACGTGAAGCCAATCTTATTATTAATTCATGGAAATGAAAAGAACAAATATTGACAACGAAGTCATTCATGTAAATTGGGTTATCAAAAAGTAGGCGATTGTATCTCTTCAAGCAGGAAACTGGTGCAAATGTTGTAAGTGACCGACGAGGCTTGTGATTCGCTAATGTTTGTGAGAAAACTCATCCATATTAAAAAGTATTCATTGGCGGACCTCTCTCCAACCGCCCTATCGGGACGGTGTGTCTAGCCCACACATGTGAATAGCTTACATGCAAGTAGTTCGAGTTCATGTAACCTGATCACAAAGGGTGATTTAACCCAGTAGAACCATCTGAGCGAGCAGCTAGCTTGTGGCGACACGAAGACTGTTGGAAGGAAGTCCACGCTGGTATAATTAAAGCTTCCAAGTCCCCAGTCGAGTTGGTTGAAGGTAAAACATACGAGGTTTTTGAGGATAGTTGGTGAATTCAGTTTGCTACCCTCCTACTATGTGAGAATCTGAGTACTAATTTATCTACACTACTTGCATAATATCAATAACATGTTTATAGCCAATTTTATCTGTAATTCAGGCACGGTTACTCTTTTACTCACAGACATTGAATAAAGGAATTCGGAACTGCATCATACAAATAGTGCCCTAAGATACGCTGACCACACAGAAGAGGAACTTTCTTCTGTTCTGCTCAACAAAATATTTTGTGTGAAATATACCCAGGATGACAGGGATGGAATCCGCCGTTTCATCAGTTGACAGATGATGGTTCCCGAATAAGATAACAGACAAAATACTGCAAGAATTATATTGCTCTTGTTAGAAGGGGCTGTCCTAACCGACTCGCTCACACGCCACCCTGCTACCTCTTTTACACGCTGAAATATCGATCTGCCCAAATGCCGTGAGCCTGGTGATATCGCGCAAGCTGCCGACAGGGATTAGAGCTCTACACCACCTGTTGGATGCGTCGGAAGGCCAGTCGAGATGATAACACCTCAAGGTCACTAACGGATTGGTCCGATTGCAGTCCTACCTTGATCAGACTCGTATGCTCCTTGTTGGTCTTGAAAAATACGCTGTTAGCATATAACAATGCACTTCTTTTCTTCGCCCTTGATTTTATGTTATCAAGGCGATCGAGGTCTTTTTGGAGGGGTGACCATCAAGGCATTTGGCAACTTCATAACTAATCTCTTCTTTCATGCGGAATTTTTATAACTAGCTGAGGGCCCGCTTTAGAGAGGAACAAATGAAAACCGAAAGCTAACAAAAATCACCGAATTTGTAAAGCAAACAAGATACTGTAAAATATTGCCCAAAACACCTGGAGAGACAGAGTAGAGTAGGATGAAACTTTAGACAAACCACTGAATATTCAAGGGAAGGAGGGATGCAAACTTAGTCATTGAATGTTCTTTCGCAGACTGGAGGGCTACCAATTGTAACATGGTTGTCTGGACAGTGTTCGAAATTAAAATAGCAAAAGAAAAGCGAGAGGAACAGCAAAAGACTTCCAAAGTGACGAAGCAACAGTAAGGTTTTAGAGAGGCGCATCCAGAAGGATAAATTATGTTAAAGATACTATCGATTGATTCCAAAATTCGAGCCAATATAATAAACGGGGGAAAAGTAAGGACGAATAAAATGGTTGAGTTTTAGCGCGCAACATAACAGGCGTACAAACGATAAAGAGAGGAAGTTCCTGAAGAAATAGGAGGCCTCAAGCTTTAGGCCTGGCAGTGTTTAAAACGTTGAAGCGAGAGGGGAGAATGTAAGCAGCGAACCAGGCCGGGACAAAGCAGAAATGTGCTACTTGACCCCAAATAGTACCAAACGAGACCGAAGGCAATAAACCTGTTCGACAAAAATCCCGCAGACTACTTACCGGAGGGTGGCACAGGTTGAGCATTCCATGGTTTCGCTGCCCGTGGACCAGCTTTAGTTAGGTGCAAAGGAAAATCCAGATATAATTTTTTAAGATCAAGTCACGTGCAAGTGAAACGGAATGCAAAAAAACTATTTGCGTCAAGGATGGGACCTGAAAGCGAATGTTGAAGCGGAGAGGGCAAGCCAAACTGAATAGAAGGTCGCCTGTCCATTTGACGGAAATTGGCGGGGAGAAAAGCGCTTAGAAGCCAAGCAAAACTTCAGCTAAGCCGCAGTTTGCAATTTCACCTAAACGCATGCCCCAACAAAGCGCCAGTTGACGAGGTAATGACGAGATCATCAACGAGAGGTAATGACGAGGTCATCTGTGTGGCTGCGACTTGCCCTGACAGTTGCCAGTGGAAAAGTGGCGTATTGCGTGAGGTCAATTTAAAGAACCAATCAAAGCCCGAAGTAGATACGACCTTCCCTCACCAACCCCTCGGGAGAATTCGAGTGCAGTCGATGGAGCCTGTCAAGAAAGACTGGTCCTCCGGTGGGTTTCCATGAGTCATGTTAGTTGAATGCTGAACAATTTCATCACGCAATTAAACTTTACGCATATTATGCAAGGTAGTCGTGTTCTCACACATATCGCGGCTGCTGAATATTGTGAGCATTATATGCAAGGAGGATGATGACAGAACAATGACAGACTTATAATGCAGTAAAATTGGTGAAACCGTTGATAGTAATGCTGTTGCGCCTTCCAGTCAACCGTGTATGAATAACTGGTGCATACACTATCACGGTTGGCTTGGTAACATGGACATATATACTTCACGGGAAAGTGATCAGTGTTCAGTTCAGGCATATACCACCACCTGACTGAAATTCACTACTAATTTGATTGGTTGATTAATGATGGTGACTGAACCCGCGCGATCCACCTAACATACAGCACCTGATTAACGTCACAACATATTTGATTGGTTAATCGATAATGGTGACAGAGCCCTCATTTCAGACTAGTGGGCTGACCTACCAGTCGTATTTAGGGGAAAGGTGATTTTAAAGATTGAATCAAACATAATTCTAGAGCGGAAAAGGCGATGGGATTGGCAAGATGCCAGAACGCATGTCCAACGATTGTTTAATCGAGGGAGTTTCCCGGCGTGCTTTCTGATAAAAATCGACTTTTTAATGAAATTGGCCCGCAGGAGAGAGGTAAATTAGCACAGGAATCTAAAGAAGCCTTCAAGCTCCCACAGTGTTCAAAAGTGTAGGAGCAAACTAGTCAGAAATCACATGTAGATGTCAACAGCACCACAGAAGAGTATGCGAACTTCTATGGCGAGGGATTTAAACGCCACAGTTAAATGCACAGACGGTAAAAGGATCTCGATTTGGTTCTTCCGTTACCCATCGACTAAAAGACTGAGGTGCAGGGTGGGTGAGAGCGAGAAAAAGGGAGAAGTGAAGTCAGTTGATGAAAATGAAATGCCTCCGTCAAAACTCTGCCCCAGGGTGTCTGGGAAAGGGGCGACACACTCGGAAGGATGGCAACCGGAGTAAATCACAGCAGTCATCACGCACGTTCTAAGCAACAGCTCTTCAAGTATCAGAAGTAACATAAACTCTGCAAACAGTTAAGGGGTACTTCAAGTGTCCTTCGAAGCCGCATAAACTCTCAGTGGCAGTGCGGTTACATCAAATTAACCAGCTGCAACTGCTGTCGAAAGCTGCCTTCGGAAAGCAGCAATTGGCTTACTTGATGGCTAAGCTCCAGCTGCATTCCACAGTCTACCAGCTTGTGGCCCAGCTTCAGACGCGCGTAAAGAAAAATTGGAATGAGATTTTTCAGATAACAGACAGTGTTTCAGCGAACAAGGGATATAAAAGCCATGAATACGAGAAACAATGTGTCAATGATGGACAGTGAAATCGAACATTGAAGCGGAAATGGCAAGCCAAAATGAATCGGAAGTGGCCTGTCCATTTGACGGAAACTGACGGGAGAATAGCGCTTAGATGCCAAGCAAAGTTTAGCTAAGCCACAGTTTGCAATTTCGCCAAAACGCATGCCTCAAAAAGTGTCGGTTGACGAGGTAATGTAGCAGAAATCATTCGCAAATGTCATCTGTGTGGTTGGGAATGGCTCAGGAAGTTGCCGATGGAATGGCGGCGTATTGCACCAGGCCATTGTAAGGATCCGGTCAAACCGCTCGCGAGAATTCGAGTGCAGTCGATGGAGCCTGTCAAGGATGGCAGACCCTCCCGTGTGTTTTCCATGAGTCAGGTTGGCTGAATGCTGGACAATTTCATCATGCAATTAAACGTTACGTGCTCTGATGCCTATCCTGACTGATGAATATTGTGAAAATTATGTA
Organism: Schistocephalus solidus; assembly: GCA_017591395.1. Taxonomy (NCBI): domain Eukaryota; kingdom Metazoa; phylum Platyhelminthes; class Cestoda; order Diphyllobothriidea; family Diphyllobothriidae; genus Schistocephalus; species Schistocephalus solidus. The sequence continues at coordinate 55,901 of WEDG01000202.1, read as the reverse complement.
TGCGCAACGACGGCGTTGGCAGAACATGTACTGATTGTGTGAAATTTTTGATGATGACAGTGTTGCACTTATGGCTCTCTATGAAAACCTTCATGGACAAATACTCGGTATGTGCACTTCCGAATTTAACTTGTACACTGGGACATACATAATTCATGAGAAAATGGTCGATGCCTATTTCAGATCCATCCAGCGTGCAGCAAATGACTGAAATTCAAAACTCGTTTAATTGGCTAATTGATGATAGCAATGGAACCCTAGTTCAGGCAAATGGGTTGACCTTACACCTGCATTTAGCAGAAAGGCGGTATCAAAATTTACCCAAATCTCATTCTAGGGCAGAAAAGGGTGACGAAATCGCTAAGTTCTCATAACTCAAATCCAACGGTGGTAGCTCAAGCGACTGACCCTGCATGGTTTCTTATCAAAATCAACTTTTACTGAAATAGACCCGCAGGACGGAGATAACTTACCAGATGGATCCAAAAAGGCTGTTCAAACTCCCAGTGTTAAAAGGGGATAGTCAAACACCTTAGAAAAATTCATTTATGCTGAAGGGAGCTGGAGCCGATTTTGAAACGGAGGGAGTGGGCGTGAAATAAAAGCGGAGGAGGAAGAGAAGAAGGAGAAGAAGGAGGAGGAGGAGGAGGAGGAGGAGGAGGGAGGAGGAGGAAGAGGAGGAGGAGGAGGAGGAGGAGGAGGAGGAGGAGGAGGAGGAGGAGGAGGAGGAGGAGGAGGAGGAGGGAGGAGGAGGAGGAGGGAGGAGGAGGAGGGAGGAGGAGGAGGAGGAGGAGGAGGAGGGAGGAGGAGGGAGGAGGAGGAGGAGGAGGAGGGAGGAGGAGGAGGAGGAGGAGGAGGGAGGAGGAGGAGGAGGAGGAGGAGGAGGAGGAGGAGGAGGAGGAGGAGGAGGAATTAAAACTGTTTGAAAGAAATAAAAGGCAAAAATCTCTCAGGCAATTTTCTGCTCCAAGATGTCTGGGGAAGGGACAACACACTCGGCTTTAACTCAACTAGCGTAAACCAAAGTCGCTATGAGGCGGGTTCAGAGCAAGAGCAAGAAGCAGACTCTTAGGGGCAAAACGGCAACTAAGTTCGGGAAAGCGGAAAGTAGCTTACTCGATGGTTGATCTTTCAGCGCATTCCACGGTCTACCAGCCTGTGGCCCAGCTTCAGTCGCGTGTAAGGCAAAAATCAGGATGAAATTTTAGGAGCCGATCACGCTCAAGTGAGTTTCGGAAGAAAAGCAACAGCACGCCATGTAAACAACGTGAAACGGAACGCTGAAGTGGATAGGACAATCGGAGTAGATTGGGAAGTCACCTGTTAATGTTAAGGAAGCGAACGTGAAGTAGAGTTCTTAGAAGCAAACAGACAGATTACCAGAAGGCTGCTCAGGTTGAGCCTTCCATGTCTTAACTCTCCGCGCACCAGCTTCAGTTAGGTACAAAGGAAAATCCAGATATAAGTTTTAAAAGCGGATTTCACTAAAGTGTAACAGATTAAGAAAACAAGGCATAAAGTCTGGAACGTAAAAACAAACGTTGAAGCGGAGAGGGCAAGCCAAAAAGAATCGGAAATTACTTGTCGAGTTGATGGGGAGAAAAGCGCTTAGGAGCCAAGCGACCGCCCAGATAAACCACAGATTTCAATTTAGCCAAAACGCATGTCCCAACAAAAGAACTAATTTAAGGGGTAATATGACGTAAATCATTCACGAATGCCATCTGTGCGGGAGGGGAGTGATCATTCGAATGGCAGCGTCAATTTAACTGAACAGCCAAACCTCAAAGAAGATACAACATGGTCTACCCATTCGAGTGCAATCGAGGGAGACCATCAGTGTGTTTTCACGAGTCAAAGTGGTAGAATTTTCGACAATGTCAGAATGCAATTAAACGATGGGTGTATTATGCGATGTAGCTGAGGTTCATGCGTATCCCGACTGCTGAATATTGCGAACATTATGTGCTGCGAGGGTTTCGATAGAATAATTAGTGCGATCGGACAGACAAGCAAACGGTAAGCGTTCCATGGTGCATGCTTGAAGAAATGGAACCATAAATAACCTCCTTAATGGTGAGTATGTCCATGGTAAAAGTCGGAGAACCGTAAAACAGAAGCCTTATGGCCAGCACAAAATGGCAGAAGACAAAAACCTTTATGAAACAATTAACAAAAAATATGTCTATTGTAATGAAATAAGTAGTTAGTTATGTATAGAGAACGTGGGTTGTTGACGAGAGCTAGCTTCACCAATACGTGATGCAGAGGATTGGGCGAAACCGCTGCTAATAACCCCACTGCACGTTCGATAATAATTAATAATTAATAATTAATTAATAATTAATTAATAATTAATAATGAGTGCGTGTACTTCCACATTTAGCTTGCAAACTTGGGCATATATAAGTCATGAGAAAGTGGTCAGTGTCCATTTCAGGACTAGCTATCTTACAGAACCTGATTGTAATTCGTGAATCATTTGATTGGTCAATTGATGATAGTGCCTGAACACTCACGGGCCACCTAGCGTACCGCACCTGATAAAATTCACAAGTTATTTGACTGGTTGGTAGACAGTGGCAGCCAAGCCCTTATTTCAAAATACTAGGCTGACCAAATATAATTCTGAAGCAGAAAGGGTGATGGGTTGGGTAAGGTGCGTGAACTCAAGTTCAAAGGTTGTTTATCCCGTACAGTTTCTGATTAAAACCGAAATTTTATGAAGTAGCCCCGAAGGAGTGAGATAGACTAGCAGAACCGGGTTTTCAAAAGGTAAACTTCTCAGTTCTGCTAAGAGAGGCTCACGTACGAATACTTCCTAGAGGTGGTAACTTATGTCCTTTGTGGTTTCCTAAATCATGACGATTTAGTTAAATAATTTCAAACCTTCTGAGCCTTGTCACAGACCCCTTGTCCTCGTGTGATCAGAAGAAGTCACAAGAAATAAAATCAGTGGTAGTACTACATCCGTATTTATGTACATCCCCGTTTCAAACGCCGAATTACATTTTGCACCTTCAGTGATGCTTGTTTGGCATACTGTCAAACGGAACCACAACATCATTGAGCAATTTCCCGTTCCACTTCATGACCCGAGAACAAATATGTTCTTTTTCGCAACAATGAGGCCAGGCGTCACATTTTTAAAAGCTGGAAAGGCTGCGACGTCGACCGAAGATCCAAAATGCTCCTTTTACCATGGAATATGACACAAAATAAGTAATTTCTTTGATTGACTTATTTCTGGTATTCGATCTGTGGTCAAAACAAAAAGGAGTTACGTTAAGGTGGCACAATTTTATCCTCCACTTTGTATAATTATGCGCGCACGGGGCGATCGAAAAAGCGCTACTATTTGTAATCCATTATATTGCTCATTTCCCGTGCGCGTTCCTGCCAAATGCGTTGGAATGCATACGTAAAACCATCAGAATAAGAGATCTAATAACGCTTGTGTCAGCCATCTCGTAAAGTTTGCATGTCAACAGACATAGAGTTATGCTTTTATCTGTCGGTATTAGGCTCGAACTTCTGAAAAAAACTCCTGGTGACAGGCCGAGCATCGTGGGCTGACAGCAGAGTAGTTCACCTCATTTAGGTCCAACTTCTGCAGTAGGTTTTCCATAAATGGATGATAAAAATTCGTAAAAAGGTCCAGGTGAAGACAAAGTAGAAAAAAAGAAACGATGCGCAGCTTCCAGATAACGCCACCTACACAATTAAGTGGTGTCACACGAACTACTGAAATTAAAGCAGTAGCATTAATTTTGCTCATGGGCAAGATTGTTGGGGAACATTTCTTCCTGCCTTGCTGTCCTGTTCTGTTTCTTTATGTCATTGACAGCAATTTAGTTAGGTGCAAAACGGTCATAGAAAGTCTGTTGTCAGATTATACCCATGGCAAACACCGAGATAGCCACAAGCATGCACAAACACATCCAAGATGTGAATAAAAAAACCACTGCCCAGATTCGCGCAGGTCCCCAGTGCAGCAGACAACGAACCTTGCTGTATCGGAGTCTTTGTCGCTTCAATGGGCTTATTTGCCAACGGCGTGAGTGGTGGGGCATCTATAATGAGGAAGTAGGTTCTTACAGCTCGAAGAGTTAGCCAATCGAAGCGCATGCTACTCGCGGGTGAGTTGAGGTTAGATCATGCAACCAGCTTGTTTCAAACTAATCCATCAAAAAGCGGTTGCAAAAACCGATTACGAATGGTTATTTTTATTCGAAGCAAAAATCAAATTATAAAGCGAGGAATCAAACCGAAATGCTCACATACCGTTGCACATTCACTAATTGATGGGCTCTTGGAAATGTGTCACCATGGCTTCACTTCACCATTACTTATGGAAATTCTTCAGGTTTAGCAGCGGAAAGTGATCGGTTAACCATATAAAACTGTGTTTACTTTGCCCCTTCTTCCTATTCACAGATATCGTCTACTACCTATGCTGCACGTCATCAGAAAGGGAGGATTTCTCAATTTGACTCTTCGATTAACAACAATGAAATCTGCATTTTGTGAGGTCAGGGTGTTTATGGATGCCCTCACTAAATATATTGTATGTCCCAAAACAAACGCGCTATATTTGGCATGTGACGCAAGAATTCAGCCGTTTCATGCGACAGCAATTCCAGGAGCATTCCTTCAAATTCAAGGCAAAAAGCAGCTGAACTCTTACCTTGTATACCTGTAATTTTAAGAAAAGCAAGAATTGAGCGCGCGCGTTTTCTAACAAAAGCATCTTCAGGAGTATCTATCACTTTCCAGTAAACCTCTTTAACCGCAGTTATTTGTTACACAACTAAAGCCGTAATTAAAACTGAAGGCTGAATCCGTATGACCAATTTCAGTGGCGAAATTTGAGAGTTATTGACATCTGTCTTTGCAAGTAGGTCGACCGCAATTATATTTATCGACAAGACCGTCACTGAAACATTCCTAGTGACTTTCGTTAAAAGTTAGGAGCGCTTATATGGGCTCCCGGCTGTACACGGGAACAGGTACAATCGATAGTAAAAGTGATTTTCGCTCAATTCCAAGGAAATTTTAGTTCAGGTTACGATTATGGTTCGGCTTAAAGTTCGATTTAGGGTGAGCATTCGAGTTAGGACACTGTAATTGGGCCCAAGGCCACATGCAGCCTTTTTAGGGTGTAGTCGATAGGATACTGCATGCCTATGACAATTAACGGCTCCCCCTTCATCCAAGATGACTGTCCTCTGGTGCGCTAATTGTTTGCTGGTCGGCATGCATGTCGCTATACGTTGAAATTTAATCACCAGCGTTGGAGGTTGGCGTGCTGATTGTCAGACCATCTGTCCCAGCGATCACTTCTACCTCTTCTCAACTGTCCGGAATGCTCGCATCTGGTCGGATGACCCTGTCCCCTTTTTCTCACCTCCCCTTTCCGCTCGTCCCCGCTGAGGTCTCCCGCTGTCGCGCGAAATTGTTTTTGGACGGTTGAACGCCTCTGGTCGCCGCCGCCACCAATGACTCACGCCCGCCCCCACTCCACTCCCCTAAAGCGCCAATCACAGGTACGCATTTCGACTACCGCGGATTGCACCGCTCACCCGTTCACCCCCGCCACCCCCCAAATGGCGTTCGGGGCAGCTGAGCGCGCGGACAAACAAAACACGTGTGCCGCATCTATCGCTAAGCCGCTTTGTGCAATCTGCTTCGGTAAGCCCCGCGCATTTGTCCGGGTATCGGTCCACAAAACATCTTTAGACAACTGACTCACAGGAATGAACTGATGTGGTTGGAATTCAGCAAACTGGGTGTTCTGGCAAGCAACCATAAAACCGATTGCAGCTCATCATAGCTAACTCAAAACCCCCATGGGCTTGCTTCGTAGTCTATGATCTAACTAGCATATTGTGGAGATCCGAATCTCGCTCCAGATGTGCAGTCCTACCAGCCCATGCCCCCAAAACTGTTAACTGGAAATCTCAATTCCAATTCTGCGTTGCTTGGTTATTTAAGTTTAGTTTTTCCTATGTCATGGAGGGTAGTTTTTTGCTCGAAACAAACTTCAACTACGCGTAGCAGACACTTTAAATAAGTGAAACCACAGGGAAACAGAAATGGGGAAGATTATTTTAAGTTTTGTTCCTGCGTTTAGATAAACGTAGTGCTAAAACGAGCCTATTCTATTTGATTCTTATAAAGGTGTCATATCTTACTGCTGGCTTGTGACTCACGCTGTTGCCGAGCGTCCGGCGAGCGTGAAATCCATGAGCTAAGCATGTCCTTCTTGGACGGTCTATTTTTGATGCTTTACTAGAAAATGGCCAGATTTCTGAATTTCGCCGACGAAGAAACCGTCTGTATGTCAACAGTAAATGCTTGGAGAAATGTGACAAACGCCGGTGTCCAATTTATTACGTCAAGGGATGCCATCGCAGCCAGCCAGTCAACTTAAGCACATTCTAGATAAGACGGGTTTAAAGTTGCACTGACAGGACGAATTTCATGCCCGCATATTAAATAAAGTAGGGATTGAGGCTTCCTCTCAAGCGGCTGTTCGAGACTGACAGAGGGTGCATGAGAGAGGAAAGAACGAACAAGTTGTTTCCCTTCAAGCCTTTTAGTGTTATATTGTCGATATTCGGACAGGTCGGTCGTGGCGAATGACGGCCTCCACCATGTGCCACATAGAATGAACACGGCACCTCTGATTTACACGTGAAGTAGTTTCTAGTGAATCATACGTGCGCTCCCTCATTTCTTACCCTGACTTGCTACGGCACCGTCCGAATTACCCCAGGTGAGTTCAGGCACAGTCAATAGCAGAGCTAAATAGCCCGTCTATGCGTGTCATATCCCAGCTGATCAGCATTTAATGAAATCAAACTGGACCTTGTATCAATGACAGTATCGGAAATGCTACACTGTGGAGGTCTCATTTCAGGCTACGACCTAGTACGCAGAAAATTTGAGTGAGGACTTACGTGGTCCAACCATCACACCGAAAGGTGAGTTGGGTATCTGCTGGCCCGCGAAGAACACATTGACTGAGTGAAGACCCTCTACCTTGGGTGTGTACTCGACAAGGTAATTGTCCTCACTCTGACGGGTGATGACGGGCTTGATGACGTCTTGTCGGCCCTGCGGGTCGAGGATCACGCAGTCAGCGACACCTTCACCGGCGCCTAACAAATGCAAACAGGGCACAGGTGGAAGCAAAGGGAAATCACCCCTGGAAAGCAGATATTACAGAGAGAGAGTCAGGATTTGTAAAATTTTGTCGCTAAAACCAATGCGTGAATAGCTGAAACTACTAAGAAGGATATGGGTGCTTGCGTAATGGTTGGAAATAAGTGAGCTGGCCGCAGGAAAATTCCTGCAGGCAAACTGAAAGTGTCCTTATTCGTGTGTATTTATAAATCAACCGGTGAGGCTGGTCTGACTAAAAAGGAGATGTTGGCACCCCTACAGCGAAAAGCTAGTGTACTGATAGGCAAAGAGATATAACGGACAAGGACAAGGGAGACTGGAATGGTCGTTTCTGGCTTATTAACCGCCAACTGTAGCACCACCCGACGTTCGAACCCGCGACCTTTTTATTAGAAATCCAACGCTCTTACCAGGGGATGCACCACCTGGGGTTGGATATGACTGACTGATGACGGCTAATGAACCAGAAATGGCCAGTCTAGTCCCCCTTGTCTTTATCGGTAATTTATTTCTGCCTGTAATAATAGTTGCTTTGCGGCTGCTGGTGGGACTCGAGAGTGAGTTCCAAGGCACAACGGAAGGAATGTGTTCCGTAACCGATCGTTGAACGCCCATCCACCGGTCTACGGATAATGCGTAAGGTGAGTGGGTAAGAGCCAAGTACAATTACATAAATGCAATTTAAAATAACAGCCTTATTCAGCTGTGCTATGCTACTCGGTAAACGGATGCTGGAATGTACTGCGCACACCATGGAATATCCATAATTTGCAAAAATTCGTTTTGCATAAACTCCTTTGTGACCGCAGCTCCTATCCGCAATACCCGGTGGCAATCCCTGGTCATTAATGCAAATTTAGCGCGATCACGGTTGTCGATCGAGGTGATAAAAACGCAGTGAGGGGCGTGACCGTCAACAGCTGTTCAATCGATCGTCACACTGAGCTACCCGCGGTTTATTCGGCTTTGCGCCACTATCTCCTAAACTGTTAGATGTCTGAAAAAATCAGTCCTGATGTTTAACTCGCTGGACCACAATGTCTACCGATGAAAAGGAGTCCATGGTAGACGATAACCAAGGGTAAATAGGAGTGGGTGTATCACTGGGTAACTGAAAGCTAATCTCTCGTTTAAATTGGCTCTGGTGGTCGATGTACCAGGTTCAGTTTTACGAATACGCGGCCTCTATAAGCTGGATAGCTCTGGAATCACCAGATTCTGGTACTGAACAACCGATGGTGCCAGATACTCTTAACCGGATTTTGCGGTAGGCTGCAGGTGGTAAAATTTGGATTCAGCTTAGGTTCACAGAACAAAGAAGTTATAGTAGGAACAATTGATCCGAGTTTCAGTTCCACATCTTCCCAACCCGTATGGCAAAGAACACAGAAAGTCGCTTCCTTTTTCTAACGCCAGCTGAGGAAATCTATGATTTTCAGAACGAATGAATGGGAATGGTTGTTTTTACAAGATTTGGGACTGCACATTAAAAGGCGTGACTAGTTTTTTAGGGTTGTCTATCCAATCGCGTTTCAGCTTACTATAGTTCAAAACCCTTCAACTTTGACGGAAATTTTTCACGGGGGGGGAGGTTTGTGTGTGGGGGGAGGTTTACACACAGACGTTATCACTGAAGTGACTAGGGTCACTTAAAAGTGGCTGTATCTGCGACAGTGGATAGCATTGGTGCCGGGGAACACAGAAACAACATGAGGTAAGGTGCGGAAATAGAAGATAAGAGTAGACGGAAAAGGACAACAAGATAAGTAATATTACGACGCCAATGAGTAAGTTTTCTTACCTGTGTCTGGTTCTAAACCAACTGCAAGGCAGAGAAACCATTACTTTAAAAAAACTGGCCTAAGTGTACAAAAAATAACCTAGAGCAGAGGGGCTAATTCAGGTGCATCCGAGGCTGTTCGCTCCTTCTCAGATTGCAGCATTTTATTGCACTTGTGAGAAATCCACATCTTCTGTATGTGCGCTATCAAGAACTGACCAAAAACCTTACTCTAGGATTAGCGCTCAGACTGAGCTGAGAGTTTGAATCTTATATGAATAAGCATTGGAAGTTACACGAAAGGTGCACGAGGAAAGAACAGAAACGCCTTACCCAACGTGAGTTCTTACACAGAATTCTAATTTAAAACACCAAGCTCAATGTCCAACCAAATCAGCCATGAAATTGTAAACTTTCTACGACGGGTTTTAAGGATAGCCGGCTGGCAAAGGCAAATATGCCAGAATGGCTGTCTGAAACAATTTCTGTTGGTTATTACTTCTTCTTGATTATGCATCGTTCTGTGGCTACCTGAGAGCCAGGCCGTAATGGTAGTCGCTTAATGAAATCATTTTGGCATTCTCACGACTGTGCTATTCGGAGAGCCTTTATTCTAACCCATTAAACGTAATAGGAATCAGTTCGTGAGCGCAGAAAGTTTGATCAGATTTATCAATCGCTGCTCCTTTTCACATGTTCTTAGCAGCGGAACAAAGTGGGCGGGGAAAGACAGGGCGCGAGAGGGAGAGAGATCGCGCACTTTTTCGGTGCTGGGCACTATGTAAAGCGAAGACGATCAAAGACATCGTATGCGACGTTTGAACTGCCATTTTATCCACCTCTAGACAGCAAACTCAACCCTAACCTTGACCCTAGCCAACCTCTGACCCTACTCCCTCTGGTAGTTAGTTTAAGACCACAGGTATAATGTTTAATTCCTAGTCCCATGTCTCACAATATTTTCAATAGTTAGCCAATGAAACTCTCCTCAGTTAAACCGTCAATCTTCTCCGTAGAAATCCCAAGAAAACAAAACCCATAAAGATATTATGAGAGAAGAAAATTTCAGGAAGGTCTTACCAGTCGTGAAGATATTAAAGAATGTTCGCTTGCCGACTTGGTTGCCACGGGGTTCGATACCCGGACCGGAAGCAGTGGCCTTGCTGGGGTCAGCTGCACCTTCCACCATGACCTTGAAGGGGGAATTCATGATCTCCTTGGCGGCAAACTTGATGATCACTCTGTACTCGCCTGACTGAGAGGGCACGTAGGCGCAGGAGTAGGTATTCTGACGATCGGTATTCGGAATCACATCGCACTGACGAGACAAGAAGTCGGGAAAGAGTCAGCTGGGAGGGGTAAGCGAAGTCTTGCTGCAATTTTGGACTTTGGTGCTGTGTTCTATCGGCTGGTAACAAGGCTTTACTTATTCTTCCCCTCCCCCGTTTTCAACAGGGTACAACTACCTAGCATAAACGAAAACTTAGTTCGGCCTCTGGAACAACTTTTGTGGGAGTAGAATCGACTGGCAGCTCAGATGACCCGGCCAATCCACGAGTACAGGGGGTAGTCAGTTTCGTCAAACTTTGCTTCTATACTGTATTAGGGACAACCGGTAATGACTACTATTGGTCGCACACCATTCTAAAAATATTGTGGTTACAAAACGCTTGTGAGGATTGGATTTTTAATGAAGCCGGAGAGGGCCTAACAACAAGTCTGAGTTGCTGTCCTAGCGGCAATTCTTGTTCTTTCATCCCAAAATTTCGAAAAATGAGAACCCTTTCTTTCAAAATGCATGGTCTTACTCTCTTGGTGTATGAATAAGCGAGAAAGAGAGAGATCAAGGGCATCTGAAAATGATCGAAACTTCCCAGAGAAGTTTTATTGGATTATAGAAAAGTAACCGAGAAGAAGGAATAGGATTAACTGTAGGTAAAAAACTACTGCCACCGTTGAATGTTCAGATTCCAAGTTGACCATCTGCCTGGCTTACTACCACTTCATTTTCCAACAGTCTAGAATTCTTAAGCCGTGAGCAACTAAACTGTGCTGCCCTTTTAGAAGTCACTTCTCCACCAGCATTTGCTACTCTTAGTAACCTATCCAAGCAAGTGAATCAGGTACACAGCGTGTTACTCTCAGGAAACAAGGGATTGCCAAGTCGACATTTTTGCTACTAAAACGTCAGTTGGGTGGAACAGTTGGTGTTATTCTTCCGACATAATTTTAACCATTCGTCGATGAAAGCTCACCGATCGTTACCGGAACCCACTCGTCCCGCTCTGCCTTGGGGCTCATTATCGAGCCCCACCAGCAGCCACATAGCGGCTAGTAATAGTAGCATTAGTAGTAATAGTATTAGTATTAGTAGTAGTAGTATTAATAGTAGTAGTAGTAGTAGTATTAGTAGTAGTAGTAGTAGTAGTAGTAGTAGTAGTAGTAGTAGTAGTAGTAGTAGTAGTAGACAAAGACAAGGGAGACTGGAATGGTTATTTCTGGCTCATTGGCCGTCATCAGCCAGTCATACCCAACCCCAGGTCGTACGCCTCCCCACGCTTACCGATCGTTGACAGAACTCCCTAGTCCCGCTCTGCCTCGGGGCTCATTCTCGAGCCCTGCCAGCTGCCGCATAGTGGCTAGTAGAGGCATGATTAACAGTTCTACTTTCTGAAAAACTTTACTCCAACACCCTAAAGATCAGTTCGAAAGAAGCCGATGTGAAATCAACAGAAAATAATTCAGTGATGCGTAAAAATAAATCCTGTTTCGAGAATGACTTTACAAGTCTTGTAGATCTGTACGGTGGGGCAAACGTGTTTAAAATGACTGTGAGCCTACCGGTTCTCTTTGGCCCTTCGGGTTGAGCACAATCACCTCCACGGCACCACGACCGGCACTGAAGGCATCGATGGTGAACCGTGCCGGCATTCCAACCTTGTTTCCACGTGGTTCAAGACCTTGAATGTAAAGGAGGATATTTTAACTTTCAGGAAATTACAAAGGCGCTAACGCCCGTTGACAGATTAATTGACAGAATAACGTTACCGACAAAAACAGGTGAGACTGGAATGGCCATTTCTGACTTATTAGCCATCAGCAGCTTACCATTTCCAGCTCCAGGTGTTGCAATGTCTGAAGCTAGAACTCGTGACCTGTAGGTTCGAAATTTGACGCCCTAACCTGTGAGACATGGGCTCGTGGTCCTGTCGGTTTTGATCGGCCAACAGGAAGCAAGGTGTTAAATAATGTAAGTTTATATCTAACTTTTTAATTGACATATCTTCTTGGGTCGCACATCTGCGAAGGAATGTATTTTCCATAGAAGTTTACGTATAGAGATTTCGTAACCTGATTACTGAGCGCTCTTCCAGCGCATGTAAATATTCTGGTTAGCAACTGACAGGACAATGTGCACATGAATGAAGGGTAAAGCATTTGACTAAAAATGCTCAATTATCGAAAAATCGGGATTCGAATTCCAGGTAAAGCAAATCCGACGTTTAGTAGGGCTGACTGGCGGCAAACAATATGCCACAAACGGCCATCCCAGTTTTCTTTGTTTTGTCAGTATTTCGTGCACTTGGTTGACTTGTATATACCTCACAACACAAGGCATATGACGTACCGATGATCGGTAACAACCGTGAAACAGATGTCTACGTCTTGCCTGTTGCACCTTTAGCAATATACCTGTGCAATATACCTATATATTTATATATATAATGAATCTAAAAAGTCATGTCCGAATCACCTGAATCCACTTCCTGCACTTAATAATTTATAAATTATTTCCCGATATATATATATATATATCGTAGATCATCTCCTGAAGAAGACGAACAAGAAGAGGAACGAGTTCATGGACAAAATGAACTCTCCCCCTCCTCTTCTTCTTCATCTACTTCAGGAGATGATGAACGCGATAAGATATAGGGACCTCGAATATTTACGCATATTAATACATATATATATTTCGAAGCAAGGAAGTTCTTTGGGAAAACAATAAGAAACTTTATTAGATAAATTTTTGACGCTGGTTTCCCAGGTCGTCGTCGGACGTGAAGTTAGTGTGCGAGACAGTTAAAAATGGAAAATGTGCGAAAAAATCGATATTGCTTAGTCATTCCTGCCAATGGTTGTCATTGGGGGATGTATTTCCCTTTGGATTGGATCTTGCCTCTTCCAGCTTTTGTTCAGGTTGCCATACACAGGGTCCAATTTGAGGTGTCGGTTGATGCATGAGTTATCTGAGAAAATGGTCTCCGAAAATTATCGGCCTTTCCTTAGATGGACAGTAGGCAACAATGCGGGTTTTGTCCCAGGTAACTTTGTATCCATTTTCCAGCTCACCGATCTGCTTAAGGAACATTTATGTTCCGTTGTGCCCTGGAACTCAGAATAGAGTACTCACAGGCAGTCGCATAGCGACGTGTAGCATATGTTGATAATGTGGAACCAACAAAGACAAGGGAGACCGGAATGGCCATTTCTGGCTTATTAGCCGTCATCAGCCAGTCATACCCAATCCCAAGTGTGGAACACCTGGGATTCGAACCCGCGACCTTTGGTATTTGAGTCGAACGCTCTACCATTGAGCCACGGGCTCGTTGCTTTGTCGGTTGCGATCGGGAATATGATGATAGTGTGGGGCTCACCGATCTGCTTAAGGAAAATTTATGTTCCGTTGTGCCTTGAACTCAGACTAGAGTACTCACAGGGCAGTCGCATAGCGACGTGTAGCATATGTTGATAATGTGGAACCGACAAAGACAAGGGAGACCGGAATGGCCATTTCTGGCTTATTAGCCGTCATCAGCCAGTCATACCCAATCCCAAATCCCAGGTGTGCCACACTTGGGATTGGGTATGACTGGCTGATGACGGCTAATAAGCCAGAAATGGCCATTCCGGTCTCCCTTGTCTTTGTCGGTTCCATTCCATCATATGCTACACGTCGCTATGCGACCGCCTGCGAGGGCTCTAGTCTGAGTCTAGGGCACAACGGAACATGCATGTTCCTTAAGCAGATCGGTGAGCTCCCTATCATATATATATATATATATATATATATATATATATATATATATATATATATATATATATATATATATATGGTGCCAGACATTCCCCTCCTGTTATCTCTCCCTATACGCGGTTATTATGCTGAAGTTGATGTATTTAAGCTCAAATACTCATATCAACTTTATGGCTGAACATGGAAAGGTTTGCGCTAGAGAATTTTATCTAAGTTTAGAAATTAATTTTCAGTGGATTTCCAGGGCCTAGCATTAACAAACTAATATATACATCCGAAAGAACAGGGGGAACACTGATGGCTATCTTATGAGGAGAAGCAGCTAAGGAGAGGTGCATCTGCGTTATAAGAAAAACATACATCAGCGGAACACATACCAGAACTTTAAGCTAGTAGCCTGATATGCTTATGTTGGATAAGGAGATTTTTATAGTGCATTTAAGTTTGCTTTTTCATAATCCTTACTTTTATACCAACAAGAACCCATGAGTTAAGTGGCTTTTAGGTGACTGTATGACACAGTCTGCAAATGAGCTGGCTCATCAGTACACCTAATATTTTTCCTGTGGTTCCTAAGGTAACGCCGTACGAATTAATAAAGTTCAGTTCGGGAACGTCTGATGACCAAAACCCCAAACTTCTTTTGTGTCTCAAGTAATGAATAAAAATTAATCGTAATCGATTCTTGCGGCTTATTTAACCGCCGCGTTCTCTTTCCAATTCTAGCGAAACATTAACTTTTCGCTGTTCCCTATAAATTCTGATGTATTAGAACGAATTGCAATCGTGTTTATTTGGTTACGTGAAACTTTACGAAGATCAACAAATATGAGCAGCACGGTAGGGAAAAGAATAGGTACGTGGCCGAAACCAGATCCTCTTTGGGTAAAAAATTCTTCGTACGCAAAAAATATTCCAAAATCTGTAAATTATACACGCCTCAATGCCTACGAATGAGCATCTCAATACAAATGATCAGTACATATTTTAAATGCCGTACTAGTAATTGGAGTATGTTCAAAATCAGATAAACGAGGAAATGTAACATAGGGCGTTAATGGTCATGTGATCGAAACACTTTCGTTCATTGAAATAATTGGTTGTCACAGCAACAACAGCACAACAAGCCATTCACCACAGCCCAATTGCAGTTTCTCCTCAGCCCTAGATGACTGATATAAGTTCACCTGCGAGTCGTTTCCGGGTCAAATAGTCTACTGGGTCAATGATTTTATTCAAGCGGTCATCCAGCAACTCGGTACCTCAAGTATAAGTTACCATAATACTAGTTCAGTGGTTATTTGTCCGAATAACTGGGCAGCATAGTGCCCACAGCAACATGGACTGGGCAATTAAAGGGATTCTAAACGATCAAACTGCCTAAAGCGTTATGCAAGGATATTGTTTGCTCAGAAAATGCGAACGCATCAATCTGCAGTTGGAGAATTAGAACATCTTTTTCGAAATGATAACCTCAGTTAAGCACAATCGCCTCCTTGGGGTAACTTGGATGAAAACAATCGGCTTACTGGTTAACACCTTCGGATCTGAAAGATCCCAGGCCTCTGTGCCTCCGAGAAGCTGATGAACCTTGAAGTGGGTTGGCTGTGACCTCGGTCCAAGCAGGAATAAGAGGCAAGTGAAGCGCTGGCGGGCAAAACAGCCAAATATCGCGAGTCCTTGAAAGTCAGAGTTGAAAGGGTCTTCAGTAGTGTTGCCTGTAGACTTCGTTGTCGTTGGCTCCTTGTTCTCTTCACCAGGCCTCTGTCTCCTGAGGGTTCGGGAGGCCGTTGCGAGCAAGGTATGATCCACGCCGATCTCAATCAAGTACTGGAACCCGAATTCCATGCAACGTTAAGTCAAGTACACGCACACCCTTAGTATGCACTCTCTGG